>CAWUFW010014326.1:0-419889 GCA_963921515.1 Calotriton arnoldi
TTGAATGCAATGGGCCGGCCGGGGCACCGATCGGTCCATTGCTGATCAACGCGTACAGGGGTACAACGCGTACCTGCACACATTGAATGCAATGGGCCGGCCGGGGGCATCGATCGGTCCATTGCGGTACAACGCGCACAGGGGTACAACGCGTACCCGCACACATTGAATGCAATGGGCCGGCCGGGGGCACTGATCGGTCCATTGCGGTACAACGCGTACAGGGGTACAACGCGTACCCGCACACATTGAATGCAATGGGCCGGCCGGGGGCACCGATCGGTCCATTGTGGTACAACGCGTACAGGGGTACAATGCGTACCTGGACACATTGAATGCAATGGGCCGGCCGGGGGCACCGATCGGTCCATTGCTGTTCAACGCATCCCTGTACAAGTGACTGGCATATGTCACCATGCCTGTCTCAGATGAACATATGCCAGCCACAGATAGCTCCCAGGGAGTGAGGGGCACACCTACAACACGACAGCCTGTCCAAACTGTATCATAAGGCATGTAAGGCTGCATTTCCTATTGTGTGTATGTTGGTGTACATGTTGTCCTGTGGGTGTCACCTGGGGGCAGCCACCCCAGGCTGTGCACGTGTTCATGGGGACAGGATCCTGGGTGTTACGTGTACATGACCACTGTGATGTGCAACTGTTCATATCTGTGCATGTGCCATGGTCACATTTCACGGTGGTGTATGTGTATGTCATGTCACATACCCCGTGAGTCCCATGTGGGACGGTATGTTTGAGCCAGGGTGTCCCAGTGGCACAATAGTGATGGTCCTCCACAGTCTGTGTGCATGTAGTGTTTACAATGTCTCTGATTTCATGTGCATAATGGGAGTCAGTCTCCACATCCACGTTGTGTGTGCATGGACTTTGATGTTGTGCGTGTGTGTGTCACAGACGTCCATGTCTGTCCTGCAGTGGCAAGTGGGACCACTACCTGTGGGGTCATGGTTGTTTTGCTGTGGTGTATACCTGATACTCCATGTAATGCCAGTGTCCATGTGGCAATACAGGGTCCCTGGGAATGTACCTGTCGTTGAGCTGTGATGCCTGGGGCACATCTGTCCTCACATGTCACTGTGGGGGGTGATTGTGACACGGCAGCAGGAGATGGGTACTGTGACACGGCCTCATGATATCCAATGGGCCAACCTGGGACTTATTGATGCCACTTGTTGAACCGTGATGACAAATGTTGGCCATGTATGTACCATACATGTCCTTACGGAACTGCACACTTCATGTAGTTGTGCCTCATGATGATGTATGTTGTGATATTGACTTTGTTCAATGCCGCATATGTGGGGTGACTGACAATCTTGCTTTCTTCTCCTCTGCACTGCAGGGCTCCTGCTGTCCATCGACCATTCCCAGACCTGGCAACGATGGTGGAACGGGACAGCATCCAACGGTACCGCTTCACCAGGCAGCTGATTGAGGATTTGGCAGTGCAGTTGGCCCCACATTTGCAGCCTGGCCGGCCGTATCCTACAGCGCTGACCCCCAAGGTGAAGGTGATGGCAGCCCTACACTTCTTTGCCACCGGTACCTTCCAACATACTGTGGCGACTGCTGGTGGGATGTCACAGACCATGTTGAGCCGTGTGCTCCGCGATGTTTTGGAGGCAATGTTGCTATTCCTGAACCGGTACATCTATTTCCCTAGACTGAAATGACTCACTGACGTGAAGAGTGACTTCTATGCCCTGGGGAGGATGCTGCATGTCATTGGCTCCATTGATGGGACACATGTGGCTTTGGTACCACCACAGGCCCAGGAGCAGGCCTACCATAACCGCAAGCACTACCACTCAGTCAATGCACTGGTGGTGTGTCTTGCAGATATGACCATCACACACGTGTGTGCCCGTTTCCCTGGTTCAGCACATGATGCCTTTGTGATGAGGAGTAGTCGCATCCCCAGGATGATGGCACAGATGCAGAACCAGCGTGCCTGGCTTGTCGGTGTGTACTGACTTTGTGCCATTGTGTGTGATCTGATCTGTAGTATTCCGCCCACTTTTCCAAGTCAGCTAATGTGCACTTGTCTGTCCGTAGGTGACTCGGGATACCCCAACATGCCGTGGTTGCTGACACCCCTCAGGAACCCTGTGACACCAGCCCAGATGCGCTACAATGAGGCACATGGTCGGACGAGGAGAGTGATTGAGCGGACATTTGGTCTCCTGAAGAGCCGCTTCCGCTGCCTGGACAAGACAGGAGGGTCCCTCCCATATGCCCCAGTGAAAGTGGGCAAGATTATCATCGTCTGCTGCATGCTCCACAACCTGGCAGTGCGGAAGGAGTTGCCTCTCATCCAGGATGACAATGACCAACATCCGCCACCTGTGGAGGATCCTGGCCTGGACCACGATGCCAGTGATGATGATGATGATGAGGGTGATGTCCGCACACAGCTCATCACCAACTTCTTTAGCTGAATGTGAGTATCCTGAGGTGTCATGTCAATGATGTGAGTTGGCATGATATGTGTAGGTGGTGCTCTGGTGCTGTTGGAGTGTGTCCATGGGCTACTTGACTGGATGTGTGTAGCGATGTGTGCTTACAGGTGGTCTGTACTCCCCAACAGTGTTGACATGCTAACTTGGTTCTGGGTGGGTATCTTGTAACATGTATTGTGCATGAGTTTTGCTGTTCTGTCCTGTTCTCCATTGCTTTTGACTGTGTGTCATTTCTGTCCTTCACAGGGTACTTTCAGATTCGTTTGGTCAACTGTGTCCACCGACGACGTGATTGTACTTCCAGGGTGGTAGCTGTTGTGTCCCTACAGGTGATGTGCGCAACACCCATGGACTTCCTTCCTTCTACAGTTGTTGACTGTGTGCCCGCTGCCAGGTGGGATTACCTTGCATCTGTAGTGGTTACGACATGTTGCAACTGTGTGATAAACCTGTGCTTCACTTTGTGATGTGCGTTGTCTGTGGTCACACATTTGACTGCCATTTGCTTACTGCACCTGTGGGCTACTTGACTACAACTGGGAATAGGTGTGGTGTCTGTGCATTGCACCGTCTTCCCTGGCAACATCAGTGTAGGCAATGAGTCAGATGGCCTAGGTGTGTATGTGTTGTGTAGCCCTGGTGGTGTGTCTCCCTCATATGTGTCACGTTGCCTTTACTCACATGCCTGTGTTGTACTTGCTGTTGCAGTTCGCATACACAGTGTAATTTTGCAGTTCATCATCCCCATGACAGCACCCACGTTGGAATCACAACAGAGGCAAGTATGGTGTATTAGTGTGTTTATTGTGATACATTTGTGTGAATAGTGCATAGGATGGTTAGTGCTGTACATATATCTTGCAATCAGAAGTTCCTAGGTGAATTGAAAGTCCTGGTAGACAAAATCCCCAGTATCGGGGCCACAGTTGTCTGAGACATTGGTCCAACTTGTACTCCCCATGTAATGTGTGGGAGTTGTGTTGCCGTCAACAGGGTGAACAGTTTGTGCACAAAGGTGAACATCCAGAACAGGTTCAGGCTTCCTGGGAGTTGCACTTGGCCATCGGCCTCTCACTTGCCCCTCCTCGGACGACCCCTCTTCTTTGGGGGGGCCCCTCAAGTACAGGCTGCTGCGGTGCAGGGGACTCTCCGCCAGAGTCATCCTCCCTCCCTGTGGCAGTTGCAGTTTGTTCAGCACCAGATGTTGTTGGCACACAGGGAGGTGTAGACTGGTTGTTGTTCATCTGGCGGAGGCATTGTAAAATGTCCCTGTGCACCGCCGTCATCTCTTGCAGTGCGTCCCACTTGGACTCCACGCGGGACATGTGTGAGTCCAAGCGGGCATGATGGGCAGCCTGCTGCTGTTTCATGTCTCTGAGGAGCCCCACTACCTGGCTGAGATCTCCGGTGCTGGACTGGTACACATCGGCTATGCGTACCAGTTGTGGGTCATCATGCACACCAGCAACCTCTGCAAGCAGCGACCTCTGTCTCCCACCCCTCCCACCACCCCTGCCGACATGTGCAGTGCGTGCAGTGGCACGCACAGATGACCCTGGTCCCCCTTGGGGGTTGGTGGTGGTGGTGGTGTCCATGGCCCCACGTTGGTCCAGGGTCCCTGTGCTGGTGTTGCTCCTTGTTCTGTCCATGTCGGCAGGGATGGTATTTGTGGTGACAGTCGTTGGAGGGGTGGGTGTAGGGGGTGCAGCTGGTGGTCCTGCTGGTGCTGCAGCTGGTGGTCCTGCTGGTGCTGCATGTTGACATGCACCGGATGTGCCAGGTTGGTCTTCTTCGTCCGAGGAGGGCAGAGGCTGTACGACACCAGTGAGCTCCGCATCCTCTTGAGCCTGGGACTGGGACTCCTCAGCATCTGCTGCTGTGTCCCCATCATCACCTGTTTTTGGGAGACACACACAATGTATGTTAAGTTTCTGCAGGCATCAATGGTTGACACACCTGACAGTTGTGACTGTGCCTCTGGGTGCGGGCCTGTACATTGCATTGTCCTAAGTCGTCACAGTCAGGGGTTGATATTGGTGTAGCACATTGTCCTGCATTATTTGGGCATTTCTATGTATTTGTTGGGGTGTGAACATGGTCTGCATTGGTTGTATTTGGTTGACAGCCGGCCCTCCTTCCCACCCAGCCAGTCAGTTATCCCACCATGGACTGTGCTTGCATTGCAGGGAGTGGAAGTTGTCTCTCAGGATGTCAGTCAGTGGTGTCCTGCTGTTGGTTGTTGCACAGTTGCCAGCATGCCCTTGTGCTCCCCACAGCAGTAGCCAGTGTCAGCCATCTTGTCAGTCCTTATCCACTCCCTGTGATGTGAGCATGGTTCAGGGTGGTGTTGATGGGACAGTTGTGGGGGTGAGCTATGTCTGTGACTATGACTCCCATCATGCTATTGCCTCCACCCCACTTCCCAGCATTCCCATACTTACTTGCTTTTGTGGGGAGTTCAGTGTGTGTGGGTGTGAGAGCAATGGCAAGATGGCTGACAGTGGTGTCCTGCTGTTGGTTGGTGTGCAGTTCCCAGCATGCCCTTGTGCTCCCCACGACACAGCAACAGTGTCAGACATCTTTGATGGGCCTTTCCACTCTCTGTGGGATGTGCATGCGTGAGTGTGAGCTTGCTGGGCCATGTGGTGGGGGATGTAGAGCTGTGCCTACGACTCCCATCATGCTATTGCCTCCACCCCCTTCCCAGCATGCCCATGCTTCCTTCCTTTTGACTCTGCTTCCCTGTGGGGTGGGCTGCCTGTGCTGACAGGATGGCTGGGAGTGTTGTCCTGGCAGTTGTTTGGCTAAAAGTCCCAGGAGTGTCCCTGTGCTTCACACAACATTACCCAGGGTGGTGGTTCTTTGTGGGATCTTGAGTTAGGATGTGAGGCATTGCATTCTCCCAGGTGGGTTCTGTGGAGTTTGTGTTGAGGGGGTGTGAGGGGAGGTGCTTGTGACTATGGTCAGTGCTGCGAGTCCTCCTTCCCACCCAGCCAGATATCCCACCATGGAACGTGCTTCCATTGCAGGGAGTGGATGTTGTCTCTCAGGATGTCAGGCAGTGGTGTTGTGCTGTTTGTTGGTGCACAGTTCCCAGCAGGGCCTTGTGCTCCCCACAGCAGTAGCCAGTGTCAGCCATCTTGTGAGTCCTTATCCACTCCCTGTGATGTGAGCATGGTTCAGGGTGGTGTTGATGGGCCAGTTGTGAGGCTGAGCGATATCTGTGCCCGCTACTCCCATCATGCTATTGCCTCCACCCCCTTCCCAGCATGCCCATGCTTCCTTCCTTTTGACTCTGCTTCCCTGTGGGGTGGGCTGCCTGTGCTGACAGGATGGCTGGGAGTGTTGTCCTGGCAGTTGTTTGGCTAAAAGTCCCAAGAGTGTCCCTGTGCTTCACACTACATTACCCAGGGTGGAGGTTCTTTGTGGGATCTTGAGTTAGGATGTGAGGCATTGCATTCTCCCAGGTGGGTTCTGTGGAGTTTGTGTTGAGGGGGTGTGAGGGGAGGTGCTTGTGACTATGGTCAGTGCTGCGAGTCCTCCTTCCCACCCAGCCAGATATCCCACCATGGAACGTGCTTCCATTGCAGGGAGTGGAAGTTGTCTCTCAGGATGTCAGGCAGTGGTGTTGTGCTGTTTGTTGGTGCACAGTTGCCAGCAGGGCCTTGTGCTCCCCTCAGCAGTAGCAAGTGTCAGCCATCTTGTGAGTCCTTATCCACTCCCTGTGATGTGAGCATGGTTCAGTGTGGTGTTGATGGGCCAGTTGTGAGGCTGAGCGATATCTGTGCCTACTACTCCCATCATGCTATTGCCTCCACCCCCCTTCCCAGCATGCCCATGCTTCCTTCCTTTTGACTCTGCTTCCCTGTGGGGTGGGCTGCCTGTGCTGACAGGATGGCTGGGAGTGTTGTCCTGGCAGTTGTTTGGCTAAAAGTCCCAAGAGTGTCCCTGTGCTTCACACTACATTACCCAGGGTGGAGGTTCTTTGTGGGATCTTGAGTTAGGATGTGAGGCATTGCATTCTCCCAGGTGGGTTCTGTGGAGTTTGTGTTGAGGGGGTGTGAGGGGAGGTGCTTGTGACTATGGTCAGTGCTGCGAGTCCTCCTTCCCACCCAGCCAGATATCCCACCATGGAACGTGCTTCCATTGCAGGGAGTGGAAGTTGTCTCTCAGGATGTCAGGCAGTGGTGTTGTGCTGTTTGTTGGTGCACAGTTCCCAGCAGGGCCTTGTGCTCCCCACAGCAGTAGCCAGTGTCAGCCATCTTGTGAGTCCTTATCCACTCCCTGTGATGTGAGCATGGTTCAGGGTGGTGTTGATGGGCCAGTTGTGAGGCTGAGCGATATCTGTGCCTACTACTCCCATCATGCTATTGCCTCCACCCCCTTCCCAGCATGCCCATGCTTCCTTCCTTTTGACTCTGCTTCCCTGTGGGGTGGGCTGCCTGTGCTGACAGGATGGCTGGGAGTGTTGTCCTGGCAGTTGTTTGGCTAAAAGTCCCAAGAGTGTCCCTGTGCTTCACACTACATTACCCAGGGTGGAGGTTCTTTGTGGGATCTTCAGTTAGGATGTGAGGCATTGCATTCTCCCAGGTGGGTTCTGTGGAGTTTGTGTTGAGGGGGGGGGGTGAGGGGAGGGGCTTATGACTATGGTTAGTGCTGCGAGTCCTCCTTCCCACCCAGCCAGATATCCCACCATGGAACGTGCTTCCATTGCAGGGAGTGGAAGTTGTCTCTCAGGATGTCAGGCAGTGGTGTTGTGCTGTTTGTTGGTGCACAGTTCCCAGCAGGGCCTTGTGCTCCCCACAGCAGTGGCCAGTGTCAGCCATCTTGTCAGTCCTTATCCACTCCCTGTGATGTGAGCATGGTTCAGGGTGGTGTTGATGGGACAGTTGTGGGGGTGAGCAATATGTGTGACTACGACTCCCATGATGCTATTGGCTACACTGACTTGCCCAGCATACACAGAATTCCTTCCTTTGAGTGGTCTTCACTGTGTGTTGGTGTTGTAGTGGTGGCTACATGTCTGGATGTGTTTGTTAGTTCTATTTGTGCCACTGCCTAGCTGTAGTTGTAGTTGTGTTTGTACATGTGATGACACGGTTAAATGTAACTTTGAGATGGCATGTGTTGTGTTTATCTGACTGACATACACATTTTGGGATGATTCTGTTCTGGTTGCTGTGTAATTGCTATGAGTGCATGGTTTGACTCTCCCCTTGACAGTGATGTGTGTGTGTATTGTGGCAGAATATTGTGTACATTTGTTGTGTACTCACCAGGCTCTGGGATGTTCTCTAGTCCATAGACGCTCACTGGCGGAAGGATGGCCCGTACCTTCTCCTCCCAGGGCCTGAGGTATACTGGCTTGGCAGGAGGGCCACTGCCGGTGTATTGGCTGAGGAGGTAGTCCTTCTTGAGCAGCTCCCGTACCCTCCTGCGCACGTCATACCACCTGTTCTGGATGTCAGTCTTTGTGCGCAGACATGGTGATTGTGCGTTCACCCTGTTGATGATCCTCTCCCACATCTTGGTTTTCTGGGAGATGGGGGTCTGTTGGACCAGTGTGCCAAACAGCTGTGGCTCTACCCCGAGGATCTCGTCTACCAGGACTTCCAATTCACAATCTAGGAACTTGTGATTCTTCTTGGGGGGCATGGTGATGGGTGGTGATGGTGAGTGATGTGTGTGTTGGTGTGCAGGTGAGGGTGTGTGGGTGTGTGTTTTGCTGGGTGTATGTGAGGTAGCTATTTGTTGGTGTGCTGATGGTGTGTGGCTTGTGTGAGGGATGAGCTGTGGGTGTGTGGTTGCTCTCTGTTGCGTGCTGGCAGTTGAATGGCATTTGCAAAGGATCATGGTTGGGATTTGTGTCCTTTATATGGGTGGAGTTGTGGGTGTGTCTTTGTTCTCTGTCCCCACCCCCCAGTATTTATTGGCTTTGTAATTGCTTGTTTGGCCTTTTTTGTGTATTTTTCCTTAGTACTTTTTGTGCATGTTGGAAACGTTCTTGTGACCGAGTCGGACCCTGCATTTGTCTCGTACGGTCTTCTCCATTTCGTTCACGCTGTGTTTGTGCAGTTTTCTATGCTGTGTACGCGTCGGTCGCGGAGTTTTGTGTTACTTCGGCTCGGTTTGGTATGCGTGTCGGTCGTACGGCTTGTCCTCCGTTCGACTCGGTCGTGGTTTTCGCGCCTTGCATCGTACTTAGCGGTTTGGAGTTCGCGTGTACGTTTCGGTTGGATTTGTTCCGAGTGCGTGTCGGTCGGTTTGATTCGCGTGTTTTTCCGGCCGGATTGCTGTTTTCCGTGTGGCTCAGTCGTTCGGCTTGGGTTCGGTATGTGTCGGTCGGATTTTGCACGCCTTGCATCGTACTTGGCGTGTCGGGCGCCACAGGTACGTGTCGGTCGGAATAAATTCCGTCTCCGAGTCGGTCGGTGCTTTTTCCGGCCCGAATCGGAATCGACCCCAATGACTGATGTGAATGTCCACTGCCCCTCCAATCAGACACATTACATAGGCTGACAAAGCTCATGATAAGTAACTGTAAATAGATTTTACTCCTTCATCCATGATGCAGACATATTTTTTGTGATGACTCTATTTTTGAGACAAGAGGGGAATTGATGGACATGTGCAGGTATGTGCATTGATGGGCCTGTTGTGTTTAATTCACATTACATGTTGTAAGACATTGACTGTTTATTGACACCCTAAGGATGACACAGGTGTGTTTCGGTTGTCCACATATTTAGTTTCACAATGAGATACATACACTTTATCTCCCTTTCTGTGTGCTCTTTTTGTGCCTAGGTACTGGTCTTAGTACATGTGTTTAGCACTAGCAGTCACATTGGTGTGTCTGCCTACACACTCACATTCTGTTAACTTAGCATGATAGGTGTGGGTATGGAGTTATTTAGGTGTTTCTTGTTTCACTTTGTGTCTACACAGATCATGTACTTTGCACCTTGAGTGCTTGTTCTATACTTGTGAGACTTACACCCCTCCTCCCACCCAGCCCCACCATGTCACACGGAAGAGTGTTGTCCAGCCAATGTTTGTGTGTGTATGTGAAAGATATTTGTCTATGTTTGCTGGTCTTTGTGGCACATAGGCAAATGTGGCAGCTCTGATAGGTTGATACAACATTCCCCAGTGTCTGCTATTTTGCAAGTACACATGAACTCACTGAGAGATAGACATAGCCCACAATGAAGTGGTTGTGCTGTGTGTGTACAAGTGTTTGCTGTTCTTCCAAGTCCCATCAGTGCCACTCCTACATACGCCTTCATGCCCAGTGCTAACAGGCAAACAGGACATGGGCTTAGCTCACAGTGTGTCCGAATGTCATGGCCGGCTGTCTGGCACTGGGAACTGGTTTCTGACTTGGAGCCAACTTGCCTCATGGCATTGTGCACCACACAACATGCCACAGTCTCTGCCATTTCATATTTGTATGTCCACTCACTGTCAGGTAATCACGGTTTTTAGTGGTCTTATATGGCTGTTTCTGCAGATGAGTGTTTACAATGGACAGACACCCCATCAGGCCATGTACTACACATACTCTTTCTTGCATGCAAATGCAGCACCCCTGGAAATATGCTTTCCTTTGAGTGTGTGGATGTGTACAGACAGAGCTGGCTGACACTGGTGCCTGGTGTTTTGAGCGCAAGTCAATGTTGGAATTTGTTTCGTAATCAGACACCAGTGCCCCGTGTCATGCATCCTGCTAGTAAAATCTGAATCACTGTGTGTACACTTAGTTCATGTCGGTCTGTTAGTGATGTTGATGAAGGTGTATGTTGTCCACTGCCTGATGTGGTTAGTAGTATTTTAAAATGACCCTCCTCCCAGCAGCTCAGCTAAGTCCTCTGTGACTTTGGCTGACTGGCAGTGATTTTAAGTGTTCTGACAAGGCTGCAGACACTGGTGCATGTTGGTAAATGTGAATCTAAATCACATAAAAGGAGTTGTGTACAAAACCCCATGCAGCAGTGTCAGACATCTTGCCAGCACATTGCCACTCACTGTCAGGTAAGCAGAGTCCCATATATGCTATTTGGTGCTATGGAGGAAGGTGTGTTGAGGCCAAAGCATGATGGTAGATGTAGTCATGGCAGACACTCCTCCTCCCAACCAGCACAACCATCTCATATGTGGCAATGGCTACCTGACAGTGAATGTAAGTGTACTAACAGGATGGCTGACACAGTTCCATGATCTTTTGTGCACAGGGCCTTGATGGAAGTTGGTTTCAAGATCAACACTATGCAGCAGTGTCAGCCACCTTGCCAGTACACTTCTCCTCACTGTGATGTAAGCATATGCCCAGAGGAGCTTGCATGGCTGGGTGTGTGGATGATTATTTTCAATGGCTATAAGTCACATCAGGCCTTGTCCCACACACACCTTCACACCCAACGGCAAAAGGCTACCTGTAACTCAGCTTCCCTGACAGTGAGTGTGAATGTACTTGCAAGTTGTCTGACACCGATGACTGGTGCCTATGTGTACACAAGCAGGGCGTAGTTGTACAGACAGATGTCCCCAGTGTCAGCCAATTTGTCAGTGGATTTCAAATCACCATCAGGTATACATGGTTCTTGGTGGTCTGCTTGTGCTGTTTGTGAGGAGGAGTGTTTGCCATGACTATATCACCCATCATGCTCTGTACTCCACACACCTTCCTACACATCCTAAATATCTTACCTGTGAGTCTAGTTTCCTGACAGTGATTGGCAATGTGTTTCAGAGATGTATCACACTAGTGACAGGTGTCTGATTTGTCCACTCTCCGACAGTACCTTGAACTCAAAACATCAGTGCGCAGTACCAGACAACTTGCCAGTACATTGTCATTGACTGTAATGGAAGCTCATTTGTATGTTGTCTTGTTGGTCTGTGTGTGAGGATGAGTGTTTGCACTGACTTCACCACCCATCATGCCCTCTCCTACACACACCTTCCCAACCAGCACAGACAGCAGACCTGGATCTATGCTATCCCTGATGCTGAATGGAAACTGTACTATCAAGATGGCTGACACTGGGTAGTGGTGTGAGGAGCACAAGGCCATGATAGGAGTTGTGGACAACTCTAACACCATGCACACGTGTCAGACATCCTGCAAGTACACTTCCACTCATTGTCAGGACACCACTCTTCCTGATGGCCTAGTTGGTCTGTCTGTGAAGGTGTGTGTGTGGGATAGAACTTGATAGGTGATGTTGTCAGTGCAAATACTCCTCCTCCCATACTACCCAACCAGGTCATCTGGGCCTATGTATACCTGACAGTGAATGGAAGTCTACTATAGAGTTGTCTGTGACTGGTGCATGTAGTTTGAGTTGACTACAACTCCCATCAGGCTTTGTGCTCCTGACAGCATGCAGCAGTGTCAGCCATGTTGCTGGTACTTTTCCACTGACTGAGAGGCTCGCATAATCCCAGGATGTCTGTGTGGGCTGTGTGTGGGGAGGAGAGTTTGCAGTGACTACAAGTCCCATGGTGCCTGTGCCCACACCCACCTTCCCAGCCATCCCAAACAGCCTACCTGTGACTGTGCTTTCCTGTGAGTGAGTGGAAAAGTACTGGGCCAAGATGTCTGATGCTGGTGCTAGTTGTTTGGAGCAGATGGCCTATCTGAGTTTTTGAAAATTATGTACATGGTTATAGTTTGTTGCATTATCAATGTAATTGAGGTATTTTTGTAGAAAATCGGACATACACATCACATGCTCTTAGAATCTACTACATTTTATATTATTGAACTGGCCTTAGTTTAACTGTATTGTTTAAAGTGCTGTCTCTAGGGGTGTGATTAAACTTCATTTGAATGTGGATTGTGTACTCACCAGACTCTTGTGATCCTAGGATTCCGTAGACGCCCTCCAGCGGAAGGATGTCATGCACCTTCTCTTTTCAGGAGGTGAAGTGGACAGGTTGTGCAGGAGGGCCACTCCCAGTCTGCTGGCTTTGGAAATGTTCCCTGGCCATTAGCTTCTTGACCATCCTTGCACATCATAGTACCTGGTCCTGATATCTTCCATTGTGCGCAGGCAAGATGCTTGAGCATTCACCTTGTTAACTATCCTCTCCCACATCCTATTTCTCTGGGCAAGGGGGGGTCTGTTGGACTAGGTTACCAAATAACTGTGGCTCTACTCTGACAATCTCATCTACAAGCACTTCCAACTCCTTATCAGTAAAACGTGGATGCTTCCTTTTGGACATGGTGAGGGTGAGTGTGAAGGTGAGGGTGAGTGTGGATGTGAGTGTGAATCAGTAAACAGTTGTGTGATTATGTGTTTTTTTATGAAATGGTATCTGTGCTGGGTGTGTGAGGCAGAGAGCAAGGAATGTCTGGTAGAAGCTCCTTGTGAGTATTAGCATTTGCGGCAAAGGATCATGGTCATGGTGTTGGCCCTTTATGTAGGTGGATTTGTGGGTGTGGTTTTATTTTTTTTTGGATTTGTCAATGCTTTATTTGGGTGTTTTTGACTCCCCCCATTGACATTTTATACACGGACCGACACGGTTCCATAACCGATTCTCCTGCAACACCATCTCACCACGTGTTGATACGAGTCGGATTCTTGACCGGCATGCGAAGGTTGAACGTTTACAAACGTGTCGGTAGCATCGATGCGGTTTACGGAGCCTTCGTTCGGAATGATAGCGTTCCGTACGAATCGGTTGTGTTTCACATGGGATGCATCATACTCCGTCGATCGGAGGGTTCGCGGTCGAGTCGTACAGAAAGCATTACAAATCCGAGTCGGTCAGGATGCTTTCCGCAGGACATCAGAATCAGGCCCTTAGTGTTAAATGTTTCAGAAACGACACCTGACAAATCTTTCCCATTATAGTTTCTTTACCGTGGTAGTCTCACATCTTTCACTACACCCTTTTGCTTCGTTTGTTGTTTTGTGCCCTGTAAGACTTGTCATCCTTACGGTGGTCTTCTGCCAAACTTTTTGCCTACTAACCTCCTCTTTTTGCTGTATCTTTTTGTTGGCCTAAGGACTGAGCACTTTACCACAGCTGACCAGTGCTGAAGTGCATGTGCTTCTCCCCTAAACATGGTAACATTGGTGTATACACAATTGACATATTTAGTTTACTTGTAATTCCCTTGTAAAGTGGCATATCATATACCCAGGGTCTGTTATCTAAATGCGACTAGTGAGCCTGCAGCACTGGTTGTGCCACCCACACAAGAGCCTTTCAAACCTGTCTGAGGTCTGCCATTGCAAGACCTCTATGTGCAATTTACTGCTATTTCAACTTGGCATTTAAAACCACTTGCCAAGCCTTAAACTCCCCTTTTATTACACATAATCACCCCTGAGGAAGGTCCTGGGTAGCCCTATGGGCAGAGTGCTGTTCAACCAAAGGGTAGGACATGTGCTTTTAAGTTTTACATGTCCCGGTAGTGACAAACAGCTAAATTCATTTTTCACTACTGTGAGACCTACTCCTCTCATAGGCTAGCATTGGGAATTCCATAAACCACTTTTAAACTGTAATTCCTGATCAGAAAGGAATAGCTGCATCATGTTTTATATCTTTGGAATGGTAATGACAAATTCTCTTTAATGGTAAAGTTGGATTTAAAATTACTATTTTAGAAATGCCACTTTTAGAAAGTGGACATTTCTCTGCTCTTACTGCTCTGTGTGCCTTGCAGTCTGACTCCAATACACGTCTGGGATGGGAGACAGCTACACTTTGTGTATTCCCTCTAGACAGCCACAAACACAGGAAGGTTGGATGTGATCAAGAACTCATTTGCATTCTGATAGCTCTTCCTGAGCAGGAAGAGAGGGGGGAGCAGACACTTACACACCTGAATAGGCAGTGTCCTGTTTTCCACACAAAGGGCTTATTACCCCCTACTGATAGTCCGGAGCCAGGGCTGGGATGAAAGGGGGACCTGTGCACTTCAAGGGCCTGCTTTGAAGTCACCCCCACTTCAAAGGCACAACTGGGTAAAAGTAATGGGCCTTTGACCCTACCAAGACAGTACACTACAGGACCTAAAGACTGCTGTGCTAAAAGGATTGTCACTCTGCTTGGCTGCTCCTCTGGAAGAACTGCTTTTCTGCTGCTATACTGCCTTTTGTCTGCTAATCTCTGCCCTGCTAAGGACATGGACTGTGACCCATCTGACTTGACCCCAGAGTGACTCCAAGGGCTTGCTGGCTTGCCCCCTGTTCTGAATTCTCAGTGTGATCAAAGACTTCCTTCAACTTTGCAACAGCACCTGGACTCTGCCATCTGCGAGCCTGCCTTGCCAAGTGGGGTGCAGAGACAGAATATCGAGTAAAAAATATTGAATTGCACAAATATTGTGTCAAAAATTTCGTGGGTCAAGAATATTGACAGACAAATCCTCGTGGTCAAGAATATTGATTTTAGGTAAGTAATATAGATTTTAAAAATATCGAAGTGTTTAATATCATTTGCAAAAATATAGTTGTTAAAAATATCGATTTTTATTAATGTTATGTATTTTAGTATATATTTTATATGTGTGTGATGTATGGTTTTTTGTATAAGAATTGTTTGTATGTTTATTATGTGTTAAAATTTTTGTAGTTATTAATTTTTTTAAATTGAATTTTGCATTTTTAGTTCTGTAGCGGGTTGTGGGTTTATAGGGGAATAGTGTGGGAAGTAATTTAATTATATAAAATGTATTGATTGTTTTTAGTAGTTATTATTTTTTGTAATTTGAATTTTGCATTTTTAGTTCTGTAGCGGGTTGTGGGTTTATAGGGGAATAGGGTGGGAAGTAATTTAATTATATTACATTTATTGAATAATTTTTATTTATTAATATTCGTTTAATTGAAATGTATTAGTGTTAAATGTGTAAATTAATTTGTTATTAATTATTTAATAATTAGTTGTTAATTAATTTTAATTAATTAATTGGCAAATAATTATGGTAATTGTGTAATTAATTTTAGGTGTGGGTTGTGGTGTTTATAGGTGAAAATAGTGGGAAGGATGGGAAGTAATTTATTTTTAATTGATGAATTAATAATTAGTTGTTAATTAATTTTAATTAATTAATTTGTAATTAATGATGGTAATTGTGTAATTAATTTTAGGTGGGTGTTTTGGTGTTTATAGGTGTAAATGTTGGGAAGGGTGGGAAGTAATTTATTGATGAATTATTAATTTGTTGTTAATTAATTTAATTAATTAATTAGTAATTAATTATGGTAATTGTTTAATTAATTTTAGGTGTGTGTTGTGGATATTATAGTGTTAAATAATGTGTACTCAATGAATGTTTATTATTTTTTATTAATATTTTTTAAATTCATTATTAATTATGTTCATTATGGAAATACATTTAAATAAAAATTTGGAAGGCTTTTTTATTAGTGTGGTGTTATAGGGTAGGAAATAAAATAAATACATTTATGTTTTCAATAATTTGTTTGTCTGTTAATATTTGCTCCTTTTAAATTAATATTGTTTATGAATGTATTTATTAATTTATTTTATATAATATTTGTACCTTTTTGCTATATGTAATTAATATTATAATATGTGTTCTTTTTATATGTTTAATATATTTAATTGTATATTTTTAAAATATTGTTTGTTTATTTTTAAGATTATTTAATTTTTTTCAATTGTTTAAATGTTATTAGTAATTTTTGATTCTCTGCTATCCAACACTTTCCCTACTGTTGCACTCACTGGAGTGGGAATAGTAATATTTACCCCTCCGCTATCCAGCACTTTCCCTACTGTTGCACTCATTGGAGTGGGAATAGTAATTTTGACCCCTCCGCTATCCAGCACTTTCCCTACTGTTGCACTCATTGGAGTGGGAACAGTAATTTTTCCCCTCCGCTATCCAGCCCTTTCCCTACTGTTGCACTCACTGGAGTAGGAATAGTAATTTTTACCCCTCCGCTATCCAAAACTTTCCCTACTGTTGCACTCATTGGAGTGGGAATAGTAATTTTTCCCCTCCGCTATCCAGCACTTTCCCTACTGTTGCACTCACTGGAGTGGGAATAGTAATTTTCACCCCTCCGGTATCCAGCACTGTCCCTACTGTTAAACTCACTGGAGTGGGAATAGTAATTTTTACTCCTCTGCTATCCAGCACTTTTCCCTACTGTTGCACTCACTGGAGTGGGAATAGTAATTTTTATCCCTCTGCTATCCAGCACTTTCCCTACTGTTGCACTCACTGGAGTGGGAATAGTAATTTTTACCCCTATGCTATCCAATACTTTCCCTACTGTTGCACTCTTTGGAGTGGGAATAGTAATTTTTACCCCTTCGCTATCCAACACTTTTCCTACTGTTGCACTCTTTGGAGTGGGAACAGCAATTTTTACCCCTCCACAATCTAGCACTTTCCCTACTGTTGCACTCACTGGAGTGGGAATAGTAATTTTTACCCCTCCGCTATCCAATATTTTCCCTACTGTTGCACTCACTGGAGTGGGAATAGTAATTTTTACCCCTTCGCTATCCTGCACTTTCCCTACTGTTGCAATCACTGGAGTGGGAATAGTAATTTTTGCCCCTCCGCTATCCAACACTTTACCTACTGTTGCACTCACTGGAGTGGGAATAGTAATTTTTACCCCTCTGTTATCCAACATTTTCCCTATTGTTGCACTCACTGGAGTTGGAATAGTAAATTTAGGGGCTCATTACGATGTCGGGCGGAAGCACAACCGCCGTGCTGGTGGATGCAAAAACCACCAGTTACCACCGGCACGCAGCAGTCCACACGCCCGCCCAATTACGATGCGAAAAGTAGGCCAAACACCGCCGGCAATCCAGCAACACCGTCCGCCATCAAAGTGCGCCCGTACATGTAGCGGCGCAGCCCAACTGACACACACCGTCCGACGAAACACGTCCCGCCCGGCGCATAAATTACGATGCCGCAAACAAACGGCTCCCACGGCCAAGAGATACCGTACGACAAACCGAAGCGGTAACACGGATGCCGAGCACGGACAACGAAGAAGCGGCTCCCCGAGCATGAATCCAGCACTGCAGGCACTCCCCATGCTTCTGCTGATGCACCACCAAGGACGCAACGTACCGCGGAGACGCAGGTAGGCACACACACAACAAGTGCACGCAAACAGCGCACACAGTGCAAGGGCGGAAAAAGCGGACAACCCCCCACCAGCGCGTGTACACTACACATCCACCATTGCATCCACATATGACACACAGGCCAAATCGTAACATCGCGGAACACATGTGTACACACCACCTGGGACTAGTAACCAACCACCCCGTCACGGCCCCAAAGCGCCGATGACGCCGCCACACATGCGCACAACGCAGAGGCCAACCGCAGCGCCATGCATGCGTCGCACACAGACACAGGGACACAACCAAGCAGCACACACATCAGCCCCACCCCGAACGCACATGACACGTGACAGGCCGGCCACAGACATGTCCTCAACGCCCAATTCACGGACAACACCCAACGCCACACAACCGACGCACACATGTCAGTGAAGACACGCAACAGCAGGACACACCCCAGTGTAACAAACATGGCGTAGCACACAGCGGCGGCAACACCAACTAGGAGAAGCAGGGCCCCTTAGGGAAGAGGAACGCCAGTACCACACAGAAACACCCATACCACCCTGCACATATGAACAAGACATATAAAACGGAACACCAAAGAGCCCGGGGACCGACAACAGGTGGCCCAAGAATAACATTCACACACAAGGCCCAACGCAGAGCGGAAAGGCAGCCTGCCGCCCACACAAGGGAGAGCAGACAGCACTGAATGACCTTCCATTCCAACTCCGAAACCACAGCCCTACGACAGAAGCTGGTGAATACAGCCATTGTCCAAGAATAGACCAACACAGGCATGCCGAGGAGACCGACCACAGGGCAGATAGCGCATATCACAGAAGCACACAACGGACGGGGAAGAAAGAAGAAAACACTCCCCCATGTCGGCCACATGCAAGTTAATTGGAAGGAGTCACACAGCACTGACCTTGAACTGTCTGAGAAGCATGTGGGAAGAGGGCCCGTGTCCTCCAAACAAGCCAACAGAACACAAGTCCTGTCTCCCTACGACTACACAGAGCTCACAGCAACCCCGGAGCGTGCACATTGCAGACTGCACACACAGCCGGAGCACGCCACCTCAACGAACCGCTGCGAAATGGCAACCGCAACACACCTACCCAACTACGCCGAACAGCTCAAGCTGTACAAAACCAACCTGTGCCATACATTGGGATGCGATCTCCTGTCCCTGCTGAACGTAAGTTACCGACTGACTTACCGCATCACATTGTTCAGCTGCGTCATGCCCGTCTTCTACTGTCGGAGGTGTCCCTACCAGCATCCCGTCGAGATATGCCTCTCCAACCCGGCATGTCTGAAGGCGGACCTGCTACCACTACTCCTCCCTCTGGACGCACACGACAGGGCCTGCTCTGCCTATGGGGGCATGGCGTATGTGGCCAACATCGCACCCGCACTGAAATGGGACCACTGTGCCTCCACACGACGGATCATCGAGAACAGCTACATCGAATGTCACCCAGCATGCCCCATCATGGTCCTCCAAGGGACAACTTACGAACAACACCTTGACAGCCACCATCCGCTTCATTGGCTGGCAAACATGTATACCACCAATGACATGGAAGCCCTGCTGGACGGCATCGCATACCTGACAACCTGTAAATACGTCGGACCACAACGCAGGTTCCCCGAGTGACCTATGATGTCCAACCCCGCACCCATGCTCAGCTTCCGCACGGACTGGCCAGTCACCACCACAACAGCCATACCAAACAATCGGCAACTGTAACCACACCATCAACGACATCGCCATGACATCGGATATGACCGGGACATGCACACTGTTCCCCATCACATCCAGGAACACTGCATGCATCGTGGGAGGCAGTGGCATGGGCTCTGTGTATCGCACCCACATGGACTGAACTGCACGAACAACAAGGACACGACATGGATCCAGCGCACATGGACACACACACCGCTCAGTGGACATGAATAGGTCGCCTGGAGTCTGTGGGTGCTGCACCCCTCCCACCCCCGCCCCGGGAATCCCATACCAGGACCTTTGCATGGACGACAAGTGCATACAACAACAACACGACCCCAGTGACTGTGACATGTCCAGTAACCACCACAGTGCAACAACAAGTGGCACGCCGCTGCATGCACGCAAGCACATGCCCTGATGTCATCTCACATGCACGCGTGCATGAGGAACAACCGCAGCAAACCTGTCACATGGAACTGAGATGGACTGTGCCCATGATGCCAAGCGGTCTGGTAGGCTACATGTATACCGTCTGTGTCAAAGTCCGCAGCTCCGCAGCTATACGTAAATGTACATTAGCACAGCCTTGGCCAAGCAGATGTCACTCTGAAGCCCACATCCCACATGCAACAGCCAATCACATGTAACCCCACACCCTATCCCATTTGCAATCATGCTCAGTATATCCTCAACATGTATTCCGCTGCCAGTAGTGTCCACTATACTGCATCACAGAGGACAGAAGACTCAATATAATGTTTGAAACCAAAACTGTCTCCGCTGACTCATTTCACAAGTACGAATGAGAGAGGATGAGAGGATGTGAAGTACACGGCAGTCGTGACATGACCATGTAGTCCACTGGTATTGGATGTCAACGCAAATGAGTAGCACTACTGTGGAAGACACACATGTGTCGTGTGAAGTCGTATGGACGCAGTGCTCAGGTGGGTGGGTGTGACGGGTAGATGCGCACATGCCAAGTTGGAGCACGCCGTGTTGGGAGGGGTCATGAACAGTACACCACCGCTTCCCTGGGCATTGTGAGAGGACACCTGTTGGGGGGGGAGTGAACACTTGTGTGCACAGCAGCCGGGCACACGTACAAAGTGGTACCAGGCGCACCTCAGCCCACCCTCTGTGGACAAGCTGGATCCTGTTGTGCGCCCGCCATGCCCCTTGACAAGGCACACACAGCCCCAGTCGACCAGGTGTAACCCCAACATAATCAATCCGCACAGGCGATACAGGGCACGGGATGGCAGTGGAGCATGGTGTGTGAGAGGTCTCCTCGCGCTCCTCCTGGTCATATCACGCAGGCAAGAGAACCTCAACGTCTAGCATGGCACAAGTCAAATGGAAGTGTAGGGGGGACGCACCACAGCACGAGCAGTACTGACGTCACGGGAGGTGGCTCGCACCATCCCATCCATTGCCCATCATACCAACCACGCCACATGCCATTGCGACTAAGTGCAAGCGCGTGCGCCACCACCCCCGAGCCCTCCCCAGAGAGGCCAAAGAGTGAATGTGTGGGCCATCAGTCACAGACGGACATGGCCTGGCCGCAAGGGCAGCCACAGCCACTGGGTGTCGCAGGTTGCGGATCCGGAAGGCGAAGACTGTGATGCATAGTCCATGCAGGCCGGGTCTCCATTTGGGGCACCACGCAGGTGGACGGCGTCCCGCAACACATCATACCCTGAGACAGCCCACTCGTGCGACTGGACCCACACATACACTCCTTGCCCTCTCTGGTGCGAGCTTGGGGCTGCCTGTGCAAGCGCTAGCCTCGCAGGTGAGCATGCATATTGGGGGAGCGAGGGGAGGACATGAGGGCTGGGGCGAAGATGACTGTATCACTGTCAGTTAGTACAAGGGATGACCCAGATGTGGAAAGGAAGAGACGTGTCCCGTGTGTACTGCAACTAGTCGCCAATACAACTACCCCCATGTCCGGAATGTAAGCCCGCACCTAGGCCCGCCCATCCGCCACATCGAACATACCACCAGCACGACAACCTTCCCATTCGAAACACTGACTGGGGGTGGCGACCAGTGTACAATCATGTGTAGCCTACCCACGCGTACATGTGGGCCCTCCATGATCCATGTCACCTGCGGCAAAGTCATGACATGCGCAATGAGGGAAGTGAGGAGAGCTGCCCGCCCCACGCGCAGAAGGTGCATCAGCTCCACAGACCCAGCAGCGAGTCCAGCAGGGGTCACATGTGCAGGGGCAGCTGTGCCTGGTGTGAAGGCACATGCATATAGACAGCACATCGACCAATGTGTAGTCTGCCCACATCTACAGTCCATCATCATGCGGACATAGGAATTGAACACAGGGCAACACATCTTAGTGGGTGCACCCACCGTGACCAACAATGCGCAATCATCGACGTACCCGCCCTGTGCATGGCCCCCACCCAACGGAGGCACATCCAGTGCCACCATCCCACACACACAAGCCTTCCACGGAACATGCTGTGTCCAATGGTCAGTACAGAGTCAGCGCCCATCTGGTGGATCCTGAACAGGAGACACATGCACACACATGCCAGCTCCCACTATGTACGACTGCCACCTGGCACGTGCAATGTAACCTCTCACCTGTGACGTGTGACTGCAAGCACACAGCCGTCTTGGCATGGGGCTGTCAATGTGGACACCTGTCAATGTTTCGGGAGGTGTGATCCGTACAGTGCTGTACATAGGGTGCAGTGCTGACACCTACTACTGTCTCATATCCCCTCGTGCCACAGGTCCCACTTGTTTTGGCCGCTCAGCCTGTGCCCACATCGTCGTCGTCGTGTGCCATACTCATCCAGCCGCGGAAGCAGTTCCATGCTCAGCAGACATTCATGTTGCCGTGGCGTTGCCGCTTGACGGATATGCAGTCAGTCCCCATCAGCACGCCCCGCAAGTCATTGGGGCCTAGATCCCCATGGGCATGCACATGGCAGTGGTTTGTATCACTAGCCATTGCCATTGTTGGGAGACCTGTGTAAGTGTATTGTGGCCGTGCCGTCCCAGCTTGACAGCTGGGCTGTGGCTCATGTGCTTGCTCAGTCATGTCAGTGATGTGTATGCGAAATTGCTATGTGTCGTGTTGCATTGACATGTGTCCTCTGCCATTGTCCCTAGGCGGAGACCGAACATTGACCGCCCATACCAATTGCTGGCGGACATGGACGATACAGAGGTTATTAGGAAGTTTCGGCTGGACAGGCCAACCCTGCATCGACTGTGTGCCATGTTAGAACCCCATCTCCGTCCCCGCAGGGTGTATCCGACTGCTGTCACCCCCACGGCTAAGGTGATGGCCGCCATGCATTTCTTCACCACTGGGTCATTCCAGCACACAGTGGGCAGTGGAGGAGGGATGTCCCAGCCCATGTTCAGCAAGGTGCTGAGGGATGTACTGGCAGCCATGATGCTGTACCGGAACAGGTACATCCGCTTCCCCAGGGCTCGTGAATTGGCGGCAGTGAAGGGTGCATTCTATGCCCTTGGCAGAATCCCACACGTCGTTGGAGCCATTGACTGCACACATGTCGGCCTTGTTCCACCACAGGCCACTGAGCACCTGTACCGCAACAGGAAGCACACGCACTCCCTGAATGTGCAAGTGGTGTGCCTTGCGGACATGGTGATCACCCACGTGTGTGCAAAGTTCCCAGGCTCGGCCCATGACGCACACATAATGTGCAACAGCATCTTGCCACGACTGATGTCCAATATGCAACAGGATCGTGCCTGTATTGTCGGTGAGTATGTGGAGTGGTGTAGCGTGCTGGCTGTGCGATGCTGTCCCCTGTCCAGTTGGATTAGCAACGGTTCTCTGTGTCCCTCACACCCAGGTGACTCTGCGTATCCGAATGGGGCATGGCTGCTCAGTCCATTGAGGAATCCTCGCACCCCAGCAGACGATCGCTACAATGAGGCACATGGTGGGACCAGACGTGTGGTCGAGCGTACCTTTGGCCTCCTCAAGTCCAGGTTCAGGTGCCTGGACCGCACCGGGGGTGCACTGGCGTACTCCCCACAGAAGGTGTGCCGGATAGTGGTGGCGTGCTGCATGCTGCACAATCTGGCCATTCGGAAGCAGATCCCCCTCATCGTGGATGACGGAGATCAACCAGGGCCCCAGCCCGCAGACCAGGACAGCTCGAGTGAGGAGGACAGCGGAGAGGAGGAAGCTGGTAATGTGCGGCAGCAGCTCATCGCCCGCTACTTCACTTGACGGTGAGTGTCCATGTACGACGGCTGATGTGGCTGTATCTGTGCAGGTGTGTGTGTGCTGTGTCAGGGTGGCCGTTTGTTCACTGCGTGCTGTGTGTCAACGCTCCATGGCCAGGGTAGTATGCCACTGTTGGTGGCTGTGGCATTGTGCCCTATTGCTCTGTGCGATGTGTGTACATTGCTTGTAGTTGTTGACATGTACTGTGTGATGGGTGTGTGACACACTCATTGAATGTGCTCCTGTTCTGTCTCCCACCCCTTGGTCCCTACAGGCCCTCCGGTTCCATTGCCATGCCACGCATCAGGTGCCTTTCCGCCCAAGGTGGCCGTTGTATTCCGTACAATTAAAACACAGGGCACAAACAGCAGTTAGTGAAAAAGGTGCATTTATTACAAACTGTGACATGTGATTGTGTGTAAGGTGATGACAAAAGTGGTGCGTGCAGTGACAATGAGCTGTCGGTCATGGCTGCGTGATGATCAGGGTGTACCCACTTTTTCTATGTCCATAGTCCAACACACACATGCCATCCAGATGGCTGTGTGGAGTGGGATCGTAGTCCAAGTCAATGCAGTGGCTGGTCAAGGAAGGCTGGCGGAAGGCTGGCTGGCTGCCTCACTTGCGGCTGGAGCGTGCGAAGTCCTCCCGGGAGATCTGTTTCCTCTTCGGACGGCCCCTTCCACGTTTGCGAGGGGGTGCCTGCTTGCGACATGCTGGTGGTTGAGGTGTGATCACTGGCTGTGGACGCAGGGGAACTGGACACTGCTGCTCCACCCTGTGCCCCGGCAGGTGGTGGCGGAGGGGAGCTGCTGTCCCTGGCTGTGACCTCACCGCCACCACCAGCTGTCCCATGAGGTCCACGATTTGGCCCATACGGGCGTCCATGGACCTCAGCACCCCCAGCACCTCACGCGTGTCTGAAGCAGACCGGACCCATTGTCCTTGGGCCTCTTCATAGGCCCCAAGGACTCTGGCCATGTGAGGCAGGGCATGGCTCCCAGGGGAGGCTGGCGTTTCCCTGACCCTGCTCCTCCTACCAGTCCTGCTGCCACCGGCCTGCCCACTAGCCACATTGCTCACCACGGTCCTCGCTGTGGCTCCCAGGGTGGATCCAGTCGTCCGGGCCACCACCTGCGCTGGGGCTGGTGCCAGCGAAGACGTGGCGGTGGTGGCGGCGGTGGTGGTCGGTGCGGCGATGGTGGCGGTTGCGGCAGTGGTAGTGGCCACAATGACCGTGGGTGTGGCCGCAATGACAGTGGCAGCAGGGGGCTGGGAATGTTCAGCAGCCCTGGATGATGGGTTGAGGGTAGGAGGGGTCCTGGGGAGTGGCTGGGCCCTGCCACACCAGATGGGCCTGCTTGGTTGTCCGTGTCCGAAGAGGAGGACAGATCCTCCAGATCCGTGTGTCCTCGTTGGGGGCTTGTAGGCTGGCTGTGCTGGCTGCTGGCTCCATCCCCAGCATCCAGCAGTTCGTCACCTGTGGAGAGAATGAGATTTGTTATTGTGTTGCACCTGGCGAAGTATGTATTTGTCGTCTGACATTGACAGTTCGTGCATTCTCGTACATGGGTTTCCCGGAGGCGTGTGTGTGGCTGTAGCATCTGTAGTTGTGTGTGCTTGGCAATGGGACTGTGTGCTGTGCACATGTGGCATGGGACGGATTGGCCATGCCGATGGGTGTGTTGCTGTGCCCCTACTTATTGTGACTCTGGTGTTGCGGGCTCCTGGCCCATCCTGGGTCTGGTTTGTACTTTGCTTTTGGGGTTCAAATGGAATGCTTAGGAACGCATATGGCAACATGGGGGCTATGCCCCAGATTCGCATTTGGGAGGGGATATGCTTTTGGGGTTCAAATGGAACGCTTAGGAACGCATATGGCAACATGGGGGCCATGCCCCAGATTCGCATTTGGGAGGGATATGCTTTTGGGGTTCAAATGGAACGCTTAGGAACGCATATGGCAACATGGGGGCCATGCCCCAGATTCGCATTTGGGAGGGAATATGCTTTTGGGGTACATGCTGTGAGCCATGGGTGCCGAACGTGACATGTGTTGTGGCAGCATGACAGTGCATGGTTTGAGGTGTGTGCATGCTTGACATGGCCTGCATATTTGCTGTCTGTTGTGATTACTGGACATGGCATTGGACGCATCGTTATGAGTGAGTGATGGTTGTGTGCCAGCCAACGTATTGCAGTTGTCCCATCTCCTTGGTGTGCGTGCTGCCCTGTGCCATGTGCATCACTGCAGTGCTCGGGGGTGTGTGGCCCATGTTGTGTGTTGTTGCTCACAGTGTGTCGTGCACTTCATTGACTTCTGGCACATGGTTGGTCATGGGCATGTATCTTAGCGTGACTGTTGTATGTGTGGCAGCTGTGCGGATGACATGCCTTTCATGAGACTGGGGCTGACGGATGGGATGGATGGTATGTTGTTTGTGCATGGTGTGTCTGTGTGTTTGATGGGTTCAGTGGTGTTCGTGTGCATTTATGTTGTTCCGCTCTGTTGCGTCTAGTGTTGTTTGTCTTACATAGGCGTAGTTGTGGGGTGTGTGGTTGACAGGCAGTAGGGGCTACATGGACAGGACTTCAATGGTGTTTCGGTTGTGTGTGATGAGTTGCACAGTGGCTGCCGTGTGGTACTATATTCAGTGTGGCTTGTGCATGCAGACGTGGCTCCTTGGGTGTTGCTATGTATATGATGGGTCATGTGGGGTGTGAGTCTGTTGTTCATGTCCGTGTGCACATTGTTCACTTGTTCGTGACGGTGGGCGGTGCTGCGTGTTCGTCTGCTACGTGACATGTCCCATGTGTTGGTCGTGTTATGGTCCTCATGCCTCCAGTTATCCAGCCCTGTCCAGTTTCCCACCTGCAAGTTGTTCGTGCGTGCACTGTACTGGATGCCACATGGCTCTAAGCGGGGGGTGCTCCATGTTGCAGGTCTGTGGGGGTGGGGGTGTGTTGTGGGTCGTGGGGGTGGCTGGACACCCACTGACACTGATTGCTGTGGACCGTGATGTCTGCCTTTCGGCTGTCGTTGTGCACTGCGGTGGCTGACACGTGGCTGTGGGGTGTGGGGGATGCTCCTCCTTGCTGTGCTGTGGGACTGGGGCCTGGTGTGTGTTGTACTTGGGCTGTCCACCGTCCCACCCACTGCACTTTGTGTTCCTGCCACTTACCTGTTACTTGTCGGTTAGTGCAGCTGTGGCGGACACATGGGTGTGGTGGGTGCTCGTTGTGGCGCTTCTGGCATATTTGGGGACCTGTTGGTGGTTACGTGGCTGGCTTAGTGTACACATGTCCCCACGCATCTTACAGTTGTTCGGTTTGGGCTGTGTGTGGTAGTGTCTGTTGCATGTGTGTGTGATGTGTTGTGTATTGTGTGCTGGACATGGGTGTGTTTGTCCCTGGGAGCTGTGGCATGGTGGTAGTGCATGTGAGTACATAGCGGTGTGCTGGTATACATTAGTTTGTACTTACCAGCCTCCACTCCCCCTGCTAATCCGGCGAGGATCTCCGGATGGATTACGACTCGCACCTTCTCCTCCCACGCTTTGAAGGTCTTAAAGAGCGCGGGATTCCCTCCGCCAGTGACGGCAGCCAGCTCTCTGTTTTTGCCCTCCTTCTTCTTGACCAGGCTCTTGACGTCATTCCAACGTTTGTTAATCTCGACTCTGTTCCTGGGCAGGGTCCCGACTGCATTGACCTGGTCTACGATCCGGTTCCACATTCTGTTTCTGGTGGCTAGTGGTGTGTGCTGGACCATGTTCCCATAGATTTGTGGGTACACCTTGATGATCTCGTCGACCATGACCGTCAGCTCCATGGGCGTGAACTTGGGCATCCTTTGTGGTGCCATGGTGTTTGTGGTGCTGGTGCGGTGTGTGTTGTGTAATGTGCAGGGGGTTTGTGGTGCCGGTGTTTGGTGGTGGTGGTGGTGGTGGTGGTGTTTGGTGGTGGTGGTGGTGGTGGTTGTGATGTGTGCGTTTCTGTGGTGTGCTGCTGTCCTTGCTGTGTCACTGTGTCCTCTCCTCTCCTCTCTGGTTTGCAATGTAGCAAGGGGTTGTGGTCTGTGGGAGTGCTGCTTTTGTACTCACCTATGTGGGTGTGTCCTCATGGTCTGTTGTTTTCAGGTGTGTTGTGTCTGGGGTTCTGGCCTTTGTATTTTTTGTTTGTCCGGGGGGTGTTTTCGGGATGTGTACTGTGCTTGTGTATTTGTGCGTGCCTTGCTGTGTGGACTTGTTGGCCATGTTGTGTGCTATTGGTTTTGTGTGCGGATGGTTTCTGTGCAGGTACGTTGGCGCCATGGCTTCTGCCGTGTCGGTTCTCATCGGCGTTGTTTGCGCTGGCGGGCGGTATATTTGTGGTTTTTCCGCGCTCATGTCGGTGCGATCGTAATTTCACGTGCGGTGTGTCGGCCGTGAGGGCGGGCGGTTTTGTGTTGTCGTGCGTGTTTCCGTCCGTGGCGGGCGGTTTAACTCCGACTCGGACGTTGGCGGGCGGTATTTTGTGTGCTTTTTCCGCCGATGGCGGTATTCGGTTTGTGTAATCGTAATGGCGTGGTCGGTGTTCAGGCGGTGTGTGCGGGCGGATTTTTGCCGCTTCCATGCCTGGCGGAATTATTTACGCCGGGTATCGTAATGGGCCCCTTAATTCTTCCGCTATCCAACATTTACACTACTTTTGCACTCACTGGAGTGGTAATAGTAAATTTTACCCCTCCGCTATCCAACACTTTTACTACTGTTGCACTCTTTGGAGTGGGAATAGTAAGTTTTACCTTTCCGCTATCCAACACTTTACCTACTGTTGTATTCACTGGAGCTGGAATAGTAAATTTAATTATTCCGCTATCCAACGTTTTCCCCACTGTTGTAATTATTGTATTGCGAAATGTACGTTTTTTTTTTTATAGTTTGATGGTTTAATTAATTATAGAATTCTTTTTTTATTTTAAATTATTGATATATGTATATATTTTATTTTTGTATAATTTAAAAGTTTAACAATTAAATAAAGATAAAGTTAATAAATTATTTTATAATAAATATATGCATATGTATAAATTATTGTTTGTGTGTTTATATTTTTTTAAATTAAGTTTCTTTTTATATTTAGTTAAAATGTATATTAAATGTAATTTATTTTGTTAAAGATAATATTAATATTTTATATATTTAATATATATTATTTTATTTATATTTTTAAATCAATATTTTTTACATCTATATTTTTAACTTCAATATTTTTGATTCAATATTTTTGTACTTACCTGTTTAAGTATAGCGAGTCAATATTTTTGCATTCTATATTTTTTCATCGATATTTTCGTCATCTATATTTTTGCTATCGATATTTTGTCAGTGAACCGCCAAGCGGTGCCAATTCAGTCCTGGGCCCGTGAAGGTGATTTTTGCTGTCCAGAACCATCGAAATCGACTCAGTGACGACTTTCTGCTGATCGGATCCTAAGCATTGCACTTCGACACCGACGTCGATCGATGATATCGATTTAACTGAGTGTGCAGCTCAGCGATGATGGGCAGTGCGGCTCGACAATGACGCAGTGCATGCATCATAAAGGGGTTCGTCGACAAAGCCTTCATCGCCTGTGCTGAATGGAACTGATGCATCGAGACTTCGACATTGACACTTGCTCCATCCAAGGTACTTCTTCAGTGGGGAATACAAAACCGGTAGTGAGAGGGTCCACGGGAAAATTTTTAAAGACCTACAAAGACAATTTCCCAAGAGACTATGAAACACACTCAATTGTCTTGAGGTCTGAAGTATTACTTGGTGCCCAACGGCATCCTCCGCTACTCAACCGTATCTAAACACGTCTAAGTGAAGCCCTCATGTGGGCAACCCTAATAGGGAAACGGAGTCCCATCACTCACCGAAGGTGACATGCTTCATCATCTGGGATCTCCTCCCGGCTGTAACCCCTAGTACAGCCGAGGGCTACAACCCCCTCACTGTGAGGGAGGAGCGCAGGGATGTTTTTTAAGGATCTCCTAGGATATACTAAAATCCAGAGGGTGATGAGCTGCGATGTATTACTCAGTGATGGGCGCAGTGCTGGGAAAAGAGTGAAAAAAGTGAATTTAAAACTGGCTACTAAGAGAAAAATCTTTTTATTGTATATCCCTTAGTGTCAGGGTTAAAAAACAGTGCTAAGGCAGTTTTAGAAAAAATAAATTGCAACTGTCTAGTTAGAGGGTCGGTCTACATGTTTCAGCTATTTCTGACCTAAAGAGTGTCTAGCCTTCCTCAGGACCAAAAAATTATGAGCTACTGCGTTATATGTGTGATAACAAAAAATAGTACAAACGTGAATGTAAATGAAAAAAGAGAAAGATACAACTTATCGCACCACTCGTTTCATTTCAAGGAGCGTGGTTTAACCTGTGTGAAAACACAAACAACACAAACAGCATGTTAAGATACTGGTATAGCGAAATAGTAACTGGGAGCTAGTACTGAATATTCAATCTCCCCTTCACAATTAATGTGTAACATCTTGTAAAAATGTTGTAACTTACCCATAGTGTGCGGGTAAAGAACCTCACCTCACCTGGCCACTGCTCAGGATGTGAGGCACCGCTCTAGAGGAAATAACACAGAGACCAGACTTATAAAGATATAAAAGTCTGGTTGTAACTTCCAAAACATTTTGACAAATCGATCTAAACAAATAAACGCGGTGGTAAATGTATAAAAATGCATAAAAACTGTTATAACAGAGTTTGGCCCTAAAGCAAAGTATATAAGCAACGGTCAACCCTTCAGGCGACCAGAAACCAAAGAGTTATTGATATTAAAGTGCTTAATGTAGTAATATGATCACTAAGTGAAACGATCTAGATCGAACAAAACCAGCTAGGGGAGGCTTTTGTAAAACCGGAGTGTTGAAAAGTTTACCCAAAGTACAATGAGCCCAAGCCAGAAAGTAAATATGAAGTGAAAAAAGCAGGCAATGAAGACGACTTACCTATCCGTCGGTACCCCGGGCTTCACTGAGCCATGGACGGAGGTAAAACCGAATTGGAAGGAAGTCCTATTTATATGCCTGTCGATTGAATAATGGATCTCACCAGCGAGTTCCGGCGCGTACTGATGACGCGACCGCACAGTTTCTAAATGCTGGGATATGTAGTTCTCGATGATGTTTTACAGCGTAAATACCCGTGCGCTGTGGCAAAAGTCCAATTTGTAAATGGAATGTTAGTAGTCTATGCAGAGCTATTAAAGGAAAGAGACTAACCTAAAAAATGCGATGCTTAGAACATTACAAATGCAAGTTCAGAAAAGCGTTGCGTTCAATGAAACTACCAAAATCACCAATGTTCATGGGAAACGTAGTTCAAAAGAACGCGTGGAATCTAAATTCGTGGCTGGTATGGGTCTATAACTATAAAGACTTAATGATGTTAATTACAGAGTTGCAACTCCTCTGTGCCAGTGGTGGTAGCGTGTATAGATCTTTTAGGTATAGATACAAAGAGCGCCAGTTGAATAGATCTACTGAAGTACCCATTGCTCATGGGAACCGTAGTTCGAAAGACACAGGGTTAATTAAACTACCGAATTACCCATTTCTCATGGGAATCGTGGTTCAAAAGACGCATCGGTTATGAGATCACGTCTGGTATGGGTCTCATTATGATCAAAACTATATAGTATGTCTAAAAAGATTATGAAGACTCTAAGCCCATAGTAGTACAGTATTAGGACAATACAGGGCATGTACTGCAGATTGGAGGCAAAAGGGCGCCCTCAAACGTCTGTTTGTAATCGAGCTATTAACAAGAAACTCTCATGCTCGTGAAATTTATAATGCGTAGTTACACGCCGACTGTTGGTTAACTGTTACTATTCAAGCTCCATCAAATGATAGTGCTCTGGACGAAATACTGATACAGTAGTGTGCAGCATTAACAGGTCTGTTATGACCACATGTAAAGCGCTAGGGCCGGTCGGAGGCAATCTCACCTGCACTTTATGAAGAAAATGTGTATATGGGCAACAAATGTGTACATGTACGTGACTGACACTCATCACTTATCTATATGCTGAGTCAGTATTGCATCGACAGGCGGCCAAAAAGTGATGGTCAAGAAAGGCAGCCCAACGTACATTTCTTATTCATGTAGGTTAACCAGATCTGACTGTCATAATGATTAGTGTGCACAAGAGAATCCAAAGACACCGGAGTAGGATTTAAAGTAGGGTCCAAGGAATCTCATCGTTGAGACCTATCCTATCGCATTGCAGTTTATATACCCAACGTTGTTCCTTCATAAAAAGGAATTTGGATATATCTGTTATATGCGCAGGAATGTTAGGCTGCTCAAGCACAGTCCAGTGGAGCTCATCTGCTGTATGTTTGAAGGCTAGAAAGTGGTTGGTAAGCTTAGTAGCCTGCTTACAGCATCTGATTGTGCTCTTATGTTCTGAGATGCGGAGTTTGACCTTGCGTGTGGTCATCCCCACATAACGTAATTGGCATGGACATGTAATTAAATAGATCAGATTATCACTGTTACAGTTAGTATGTCGCATTTGGGACCATGGTCTTGTTGTCCCGATATCAATTGTGGTAGAATGTCTCGTTTGGGGACAAGCCGAGCAGGTCCCGCATGGGAAATGCCCTTGTACTGGCGGCAAGTTCCAAAGGGTTTCTTGTGTGGACCGATTGGATGCAAGTTTTATGGGTCGAGTATGCACCAGAGTATCCCTCAGGTTAGAACTCCTCTTGAAAGCGAACAAAGGAGGGGGGATGTTCGCATGATCAATATTCAGGATACGCCAATGTTTACGTTTGGTTTGCTGAATCTTGTTAGACAGTGCGTTAAATGTACTCACGCATGTAAGTCTATATGTAGGAGGCTTGGGTTCTCATATTTCTAGTAGTGCCTCTCGATTGTTATTGGCAGCACGCTTCAATGACTGGCATACAAGTCTGTTCGGATACCTCCGTTCCTTAAGTTGTTGGGAAAGTAATCCTGCGTGTTCAGCAAATTTTCTTCAGTGGGACCTGCATGAGCCTTATTGCCGGCCTGCCCTCCATCACGGCCAGTCTGAACTTTGGATTTACCCCGGTCCAGCATGACCTCAAGTAACCCCTAAGTGGTATTTTCTTCTAAGCACTACTTTTTGATTTATTCTTTAAAAATTCATAACCCCGGTTCTACTTATTGGATTTTTGTTGTTCGGTTCTTGATTTACCAATAAACGTATTGTCGATTTTTCTAACCATGTGTGGATTATTTTTGTTGTGTTTTTATTGTATTCCTGTATGTGTGTGTGTCACATAAATATTTTACACATTGCCTCTTTAGATAAGCTTGTCTGATCTATGTCACGCTACAAGATGGTGAGCACAGGTTATCTTTTAGTGTGTATCTATCTTACCGTGACTAAAGTGGTGGTTCCTCCTTGTATAGGGTGCATACTGTGACAACCAGAAACCCAATTTCTAACAGTGCCACTTATGCAACTAGGGTTATTCTCTCCCTTAGTCCCTCCCTTTGTGCCACCCTCCACAAGTGGTTTTCTGGTAGCTAAAAGCAGTTCCTAGAATAAATGTTTATATCAGCCCCATATTGTAGCACGTTAGTGTAGTGAGTGAGTCCGACCATGTCAAGATCATTTGGGTGGAACAAATTACAAACATGCCTACAGAAATATTGTGCACATTCAATTAGGCCAGTTTGCCAGGCTGGATGGCTGTTGATCTCGTCCACTGTTTTCTTATATCAGCCCCTGGTACACAGTCTATGGGGGTATCCCTGCATCATATTTAGTCAGTCGTCCCTGCACTCTACTGAAAGTGCCCATCAATATGCGAACCATGTAGCTTTTCTCTCAGCATCTTTCACCCCTTTCACAGCAGAAAAGCTCAGTGAAACAAAATGTTTATTTTTTTATGTTTCCTTTCTTTGCTTTTACTAGATATCATATGTTTTCTTTTTTTGAGGTCCCTCTAGTATAAGGCAAGAACGTATGCAGCTCACAACAAAATCCTGCCAGCAGCAATAATGTTCAATACACGCTTCTATTGGCTTTTTCTGTGAATTGAGTCTAATTCAGAAAGTTCCTGTGCTAGTAGTAGGAGCAGAAAATTAGATGAACTGGAGATGTAGAAGGAGAAGTATTACAGTTAAACAATGTGCCCTTTTCAGTGGTGGCTCTTCCATCAAAACGTTGAGTGAGACACAGAAGAGCAGGAAAAAGAAGGTAATTTGCTAATATCAAAACATATCAGAGATAAAAGCATAAAAGGTACAGAAGCAAGTGGTGGGCACCAGTCTGAGGAGTGTGTCTCAACTGTGGGGTTCATCAGCGATTTAGAGGTCCAGTAAAAAGATACTGTCCATGCAAAATAGTTTTTGATTACTAACAAGACAAAAGGTGTACACACATTTACTATCAGGAATTACATCACTGACCAGCCAACCAAAATACCTGCACCAACATTGTATGCTGCTTTGTATTACACCTTTTCCGGTGGCTGGCCCACTTGCAGCATTGTAAATTTCAATAGCAGAAAAGGTCTTGTACCGCTGAGCCGTAAAGTGATAAATGGCAAAATCCTTACCACATCCACCTCATCAAAAATGTACTCCAGCATTGAGCAGCAATAAATATCATCTACCCAGAAGCTGGTACCTTGCAATGAATGGACTTATTGGGACTGTAGTTGTATACCAACTCTATAGCCTACTACAATTAGACTTCTGAAAACCTGTCAACATGACATGCTGTACCTCCTATATAACAAACAATAATAACCTCCCATTGCAAGAGGACCAGTAACAATTGTGCAGTGTTACTGCACCTCATACAGTTGCACTTTTACTGGCCCACTAAAACCTTTGAGACTGCAATGGAGATGTGGTAACTCCACATCTTTTTTTGCACTTTATTCTTGATTAGTAGGCCTTTTTTGAGCCAAACATTCTAGCTGCTTTCATCCAGTGAATATATCCCCAGAAACACATGTGGTTTTGCATCCCTCGTAATCTCGATTCGGGCAGAAACTGCTGTTTCTACCTGAATCTGAATTAAAAGTACTAACTGTGGTTAACTATAGACAGGACAGAAGATGTGGAGACATAATGCTGCTATCTTCTAAAAGATGTAACGATCAACCTTACATTATGACACTATGGGAGTGTGGGCAAAGTTGTACGACACTGCCTGAATGCACTTTTACACTTTTTCGACTCTCACAAAACAGGCGTGATTACATTTGGAAAGCCACCTAAAGTGCAGTATTCCAGGCATACCATTGCACTGTAATACACACAAAAGGTGATGGGAGGAATGCTTGCAAAAGGTCTAACCACTGGCAATCACTTGGGGTAGCATTCCAACTCATTGTTTTCTGCCAACTGTGTGACTCTAAACTAAGACTCACCTTGTACAAATTAGTACTAACTTGGCTCCCCATGGGAACAGTCCATTCTGAACCGCCACGTATGACTGCTCTAGAAGGTACCACAAGCAACCGAGACCAGTTTCGGCCTACCTAGGCAGAGTCAGTGAGGTTTAGTTTGCATACAGTGGCACAGTGAGTAATGGCGACACATATGGGTATACCTCTGTCCACTTAGGATATTAAAGAATACACACAAAGGGTAATGGGAGGAATGCCACTGACAATCACTAGAGTAGTGGTCCAACCCATTGTCTTTTGCACACTGTGCTACTCTTGACAAAGACCTGCCTTATGCAAATCAGTACTGGGCCCGCTCCTCATGGAAACAATCCACCACATACCACCATTTTGACTAGAGTGGCACAGTTGATGAAAACAGTGGTTGGAATGCTACCCCGAGGGACTGCTACTGGTTAGACTATTTGCAAACATTCCTCCCTTCATCTTTTGTGTGATTTGTGTATTTTAGAACCTGACAGGTGACTTTAAAAAAAAAAGCCTGCTCATTTCTTTGCTGGCTCCGCATACACAGATGAGCACAATTCAAACTCCTCACCCACTCATTCAAGTCACAACATAACACTGGCCCAGCATACCTCAACAATCACTGGCAGTCAAGCCTTCTCCTACATTGCTCCTAAAATGTGGAATGACCTGCCGCTACACATAGAAGCCTCCTCCCCTCTTCTTGAATTCCGCAAGAATCTAAAGACCTGGCTTCTCGAGTAGTCCCGCTAGGCCCTAGGTTTGTCTAGAATCGCACCTGCTCAGTGCCATGATGCCCTCACCTGTGATAGTGCAATCTACAAACCTACATTACAGAACAGACAACATTTTGCAGATTCCTGGCAAACATAAATGAGGTATTTATGGCATTAATGTGTTTTGATGGATGGAAATACATTTGGGCCCACTGTATTCCATGTACTTAGGCTAGTTAGGTCTCTTTTTGCATGTCAGCATGAAACAGGTTTACGGAAATGTGTTTGGCGTAATCAGGGGGATCATTTAGAGGAAATTATTAATCCTTTATGGAAGCTCAAGTGATAGTTGTCTTTTGCCAGCAGCAAATTCAACTCTGAAGCATGGTCCTGGGAATGTGGGAATACATTGGTGAGTGAATAGTGTATGGGGCAGAACTCAGAAAAGGAACATTGCTAGGGAGGAAATAGAGGATAACAAGGTAGTGATGGTGGAATGTGTAGACAGGAGGGGTAAGTGATAAGGTTTGTGGGGCCTGATGGGGATGGTTACCATGTAGCACCAGTCTACATGTTGCCACTTACGACAGCAGGAATGTTTTGCCCCTATCACAGGGGGCTACTGACACTGCTCTTTTTATCCCCCCTTAAAACGTTGGACACTTTGCAAAGCTTAAGAAAATGGCAAGGTTGAAGGTCATGTGTTAGAACTGGCATCCTTGGTGGGGTTTCCCCAGTCTTTTTGCCTCTACCTCCTGTATTTTTAACTGTGTGCTGGACTTCATTTTTGCTGGTTTTGGTACTCTGGGCACTTTACCACTGCTGTAGTGCTAAAGTGCAAGTGCTCTCTGTATAAATTGTGATTATGATTGGTTATCCATGTCTGGCATATTTGATTTACTGGTAAGTCCCTAGTAAGTGCATTCTGTGTGCCCAGGGTCTGTAAATCAAATGCTACTAGTGGGCCTGTGGCACTGGTTGTGCCACCCACATGAGTAACCTTGTAACCATGTCCCAGACCTGCCACTGCAGTGTCTGCCAGTGCAGTTTTAAACTGCCATGTCGACCTGGCAAGTGCACCTACTTGCCAGGCTCAAACCTTCCCTTTTTCTACATGTAAGGCACCCCTAAGTTAGGCCCAAGGTAGCCCCATGGGCATGGTGAATTGCATGTGAAAGGTAGGACATGTACTAGTGTGTTTTACATGTCCTGATAGTGAATTACTGCCAAATTGTTTTTCACTATGGCAAGGACTATCTCTCCCATAGGTTATCATTGGAGCTACCTTCTAACATTCTACAAGTTTAACTTTCAATTGGGAAGAGATAGAGATTTGGAGTGTGCATTCCCTGAGCTCAAAATTTAAAAATGCATCTTTTAGTGAAGGTGGTATTTTAAATGGTGTATTTGAAAATGCCACTTAGAAAGTGGGCATGTTCTTGCTTAACAATGATGTGTTTCTACCTGCCTGTGGAATCCACATCTGGTTTATACTGACAGGGGCTGTTTGTGCATTCACTCTAGACCGTCACACAAAGGGAGGTGAGGTGTGCCCTGCATACCAGTCTGATGGGCCTTCCTGAACTAGAATGGTGGGAGGGGTTGTCACTGACATCTGAATAGGGCTGTGCCTGTCCTCTTACAATGCTGTCTCCATCCTCCTGTAGTGTGTCTGGAGCCAAGGCAGGGCAAAGCAGGATCTTGTGGACAAAAAAGACTTTCCTTTGAAGTATGCCTACCTTAAAGGTCAAAAGGGGTATAAGTATTGGACCTGTAACCCACATTTTAGAACGCTTCTGGACTGAGGACTCTGCCAAGAAGAACAGCTGAAGAGCTGTCAGCAGGAGTACTGCCCCTTTGCTGTGTGTCGCTTTGTTGGGTTGGCCTGCAGTTGCTGATTCTACCTGTGGGCAGTGAAAGAGCTGGACTTTGCTATCTGAATCCTGATTTTCCAGGGTTCTCCAAGGGCTTGTGGGTGCTTGCTTCCTGTTGGAAGTCTCAGCGCCATCAAAGACTTCATCTGCAGCTCCCCTGAACTCCACTGCTGGGAGTTCTGACCTGCCAAGTGGTGATAACTCCAGGTCTGGGCTCTTGGAGGTGTATTTTGCTGCTTCAAGAACAAAAAATCCACGCATTGCCTCTTCAGTTCCGTTTTTCCTGCTGCAAGCCTGACGTGCTGTAGAAAAACAAACGCATCACGTGATGTGGCTGGAAAATTGACGCAGCGCCTGTCGTGGCTGGAGGAACCACCGCAGCCTGAGTCCAGAGCACCGAGTCTCCCACATCCGAGACCCCCGCTCTGACTTTGACGCAGGCCCTGCTGTGCAGCTGAAGGAATCTATGTATCACCAGTCTGCAGCGGTGGTGAAAATCTAAGCGGCGCCTGTCCCACTGCCGCATCAACTCGCAGTACCTGGATCTTCTCAAATATCGCACCTGTGTGCCAAGTTTCCACCGCATCACCCGAAAGTAAGGAGCTGCCTCGGGAAATTGACGCATCGCTTCTCCTCACAGTAAGTAATCGACCCAACACTTCTCCTGCATGTTTCCCATTTTTCATCTTGGATTTTGATGCTTCAAAAGTACTTTGTTCTAAAATCACGGCATTCATAGAGTTCTATGGGCAGAATTACTTCAACCTTTAAAAAGTGATATCTTTGCTTCTGTATGTGGATTTTTGTTGTCTTGGCCTTGTTTGGTTTAAATTAAGGTTGGTAATTTTCCTAAACTGGCATGGTGTCCATTTGTAGTGTTTTCACTGAGTTACTGCGTGTGTTTTGTACAAATGCTTTACACATTGCCTCTGACATAGGTCTGACTGCTAGTACCAAGCCACCAAGGGGGTGAGCAGGGTTTATCTTGAGTGTGTAACTTCCTTACCCTGACTAGAAGGAAAGGTCCTTACTAAGACAGGGTGTATACTACTGCCAACTAGAGACTCCCATTTCTAACACCACACAACATTGAGCACCCCTTATTCTTGACATGTTGCCTCAATAAATAAAAAAAAAAGATGAACACGGGGCAAAAATCTGTCTGAGAACAAGTGAGTACATCATTTTGAGCGCAGGATTCTTTCCAACCACTGAGATCCCTGGAGCTATCTGACGCAGTAATTACCACCATTATGCCTAAGATGTTCCTCTGTTCAGAAAGCTAAGATAGTGAACTCATATTTTATTGCTATGGGTTACGCAGTCCTATTAAGCTTTCGATTTTACCAAATGTGACATATCATTTTTTCAGAATCATTTAAAGTTTTGCTCCTGAATAGTTCTCAAGGAACAGATCCAGATGAACTGGAAATATATATTATCATATTATTTCTTATACCTTTATGAATTTCTTCTAGCCCTGCAATATTTTTAATATGTTTTCTATCAGATCTGGCATATTTGGTACATTTTCCTAATTACTTCTAATATGCTTCTCCTCTTGATAATCATTTGGTCATCTGCAAAAGTCTGCTGAATTCGCGTTTCATATCGCGGCTCCCCCTTTCCAAAAGATCCTGAAAACATGGCTATGTACCCACAATTAAAACGTAAATTAATAAATCCTCCTCTGAGATTCTTCCAACAGTTAAACTCCAGGTAGTCATTAGCACCAGGATGCCTTTAGAGCCAGGAACGTGGTTTACTTTGTTAATTTTACATTACACTACCATATTATCCAGGCAAAGTTCTTCTAATCGCATCTTTAATTGTATGCTCCCTGTCCTTAATTGCATGGTCTTCTTGCCTCTGGGGTTAATAGTTCTAAAATACAATAATAGACGAAGCTTCATCAAATGAGAAATGCACTTGTTTAAATCACATTTGTGCTTTGTGGGGGTTATATATTGTTCAAGACAACTCTAATCAGTGTGTCATTCCACTTTGTCATACACTTATTTATATCATGGTTAAGCATTTCTTCTGGGGGGGACATTTATATCAGACTAATTGTTTACAATGAACTCTTGTTAAGAGAAAGCCCCTAGAGCCATTTTCAATTCCAAAAATAATTTCTGGTATCTAAACTGTTATCAATTATACACGCATGCAGCCCCTCATTTCATGTTTTTCTCAAGTTGTTTCCCTAATACTAGTTCAGCATTATCAGTTGAATAGCTGTCATTGCGCACATCTATATCAGTTTCAGATTGCGCAAACAATGGGATGATGCCATTCCCCTTGTAACCTGGGCTGTAAGGCCATGTGGATGTGCACTCTAGAACATTTGGCGTTTAAACGCCCTGCCAAAAAAAAACACAATCATCACTACTCTCTTCTATAATTAATTTTACTAACCATCCAAGCTCATTCTACATACCGAAGATTGATTTTCCCCTGGAGATAACATATATTGTTTATATTTAACGAATTGAGACAACATTCTAATGTGGGACCGGATACCAACTGATCTGTAATACCAGTTTTGCACTCAAATGACTATGAACTGAGGAATGATAGTGAATTGTGATCAATATTTGTTCACTTTGCTATGCGATTAATAGTTGTAAAATTACAGATGTTCATAATGACCCACATTTCATGCAATAGCAATACTGTATACTTATTTTGATTGGGTTACAGTGTGTCCTAACCTAACTCAATTCCAAGATAATAATTCAGGGAAGTATTTATTTGGAGAAATCTATAGAACCCACTCTAGGCATAATTCCACAATCATCATCCTCATAATATTCCAGAGCACTAGTTTAACCAGATTTTTAATCAGACTAGAGGACATCTGGGTTTCGTAGTGTAAAACGTGTTAGCTTCTTGAGGTGAAGAATTTTGAGCAAATGTTTTGGATTCCAACAGAATGATTTTTATTTATTGATTTGACCATGTTTTCTATTGTTCATTATGTTAGGTAGTTTAGCAATTTTGTCATGCAATCATATCTTTAATTTCACAATTTCTAAATATGTTCAGATACCAAATGTATAGTAATTCTTGACTTGCATATTCTCTGTCAATTGTCTCTGGGATTCCAACAATGGTACCCCATCTTAAATTCTCAAATGAAATAACTTGTCGCTGTGTGATTTAATTCATCAATTTAAAACCCTATCTTCTATTAGCCTTTTTCTTGCAGAGTCTGGGTTTTATCTTAGTCACGTAATATAGTTTTGCGTCGCTGAATCCCCCACGTACCACATTTTATTCGAAGTTCATTTATCTACGTTTCCTTAGTTGAGCAATTTTTCTTTTCTTTTTTTCCCGAGACTGTGTCTCTGATCTATTTTATACGGCACCTTTCCCATCCAACTTTTTGGGAGAGAATAAGAGATTCCCTCTCTCCTCCTCTGAGGACCTGTATTTGGTCTCCATCCAGCCGTACTCCGCCTCTACATCTTCTTAGAGTGGACATCGATCCAAGGAACTGTCTACAAGGTATGCTGGGTAGGGCTCTACTATCTAGAACATACATGTTGTTGCCTTTCCCGTGTATCGTCTGTAGTCAGTATCACTCACATCAACTTCGTTGAATTTTGTTAGAACCGCCCAAGGATCTCTTCAAGTTTGGGCCACTCCTGCGTTACTTCTGTTGTGTCCCGAAAGCCTTTACACCTCTTAACTTTCAAGTCTGTCTAGACGGACAGGTAAGTACCTGGCCCCCTAGATTCTCTTATTTTCACGGCATCGATGGTGAACGGTATACACCTCCGGTCAATTCTTTTATTTTCATGGCATCAATGGTGAACGGCATACACCCTTGGTTGGTGGTTACCACCTGCTAGGCAGCCGGCATCTCTGCCATGTAGCCGCCAGCCCTCTTTTTTCTGGGACACTGAGAAGGGTATACATGGTGCTTGTTTGTATCCCTGTTCTGGCAACTTTACTACTTCTAAGATGACTCACTGGTGAGCTGGGGCTTTCTCTACTTTTCCCTAGATGTTGCACTGGTTGTACTAGACACTGCTCTATGCTTTGTTCAAGTAGCCTAAACACGAGCTACCTTCTACACCTCCCGAACCTTTGTTTACTGTTCAGTTAGTCCCAGTAGCGGTCGGTGGTGGGAGTGCCGCCGGGCGCTGACGTGGGGTGGGGGAGGGGCAGGGTGGGGGGTAGTAAACTACGGATTACGGGCGATTACAGGTAAGTACACATATAAATAAATAAAATGAATTTTGTTTCTCGCGCTGCATCGCCAAATGTGATGCAGCGCGCGAAACGAAATTCGTTTAATTTTTTTATATGTGTACTTACCTGTAATCGCCCATAATCCGTAGTTTACTACCCCCATCCTGCCCTCCCCGCCCCACGTCAGCGCCCGGCGGCACTCCCACCACCGACCGCTACTGGTTAGTCCCATCTTTTCATGAGCCTAGTTATTTCGCTCAAAAGTAAAAAAATGGTTTCATTCTTCCAGAAATTTGTGATTGCTGGACACCAGGACTCCCTGATCCTCCCATATTTTTAGCACCCTGAAGAAGATACGACCTTACCGATAGGTCACTACCGAAACGCGCGTCGGCGCATGTTGTGGAGACCACCAAAAAAACAGAATCACTACATACAATGTGTGCAGTAGTGACCAAACTACTTCTATCATTCTATGTAGAAATGTATATGTGTAGAATATTCATAAAATTGTATTATGATATTATAAAAACATTGAAAAAAATCTTTCTGGTATGTACACTACTCAAAGACTTCGAGACTGATGTATCATTGTTCAAACAGATTCCACATTGTAGGTATTTTCTTCTATATACCTGAGGGATGGTTCTCCCAGATTCCCTTATTCCTTGTTTTTAGTGTGTGCAAACTGTTTGGGGTATGAATGTGGTATGTATGGATGTGTGGGATCAGATATATTTATACATTTTTTGTTTCTTGGTGTTGTTTTCATTAATTGCCCTTATTTATAGTGCTGTGATAATATAGTGTTCAGTGCAGATTGTTTTGATATATTCACAATAAAAATAAGAATGTATTCGTTCTCTGTCTAATTACTGTGATGCATTGCATGAGATTCAATATTTCCATTCCTAATAATAATGTGTATAGTGAGCGCAGTTTTTGTTTGGCTCATGTGTGACTCTTGTTGAGCACAATTCAAAGGCGAGTCTGCTTCCCGCTTATTAAAGTAGTCTCCAGGTAGGACACTATTCACTTTAGTATCGTCATTTTTCCCTGATTTCCTGCCTGAGCATTTTTACCCCAGGGGCCCTCTCTTCTGTATATTTATAGAGTACATACATCTAACCAAGGCCTTAGAGTTAGATAGCATATAAGAGGGAGACTCAAAGATTAAAAGGAAGAAAAAAAGACAGAACAAGGTACAGGAGAACAAAAACCTTATTTTCGGTATGGTATGTGCTCTTAACAGTGCATTAACTTAATCTAGACGTCTCGGCCTCACCTAGGCCAATCCTTCTCTATTGGTCAAGGTTAGTCAGAGCAGTAGCAACAACGTATGAAACTAATATAAAGCGTAAAATCATCCAGACACAGTACTCATAGAAAATCGCTCCTAGATATAAAACAAATAAAATAAACACAAAAACATCATTGTCCATGCTTAAACCAGTAAGAACAAAATTGAAGCATAAGTTTCAGCAACCACTAGGCAGTGTAGCAGAATATATCAGCAATAATAGTGCAAGTACAATGTTAGCCATGGAAAGGAGGGGGCAGTACCCTCCGATATTATCAGACAAGAGAACCTTAGAGTGAGCTATGCTTTGAGCTCATTCACCCTTGCTACTCCCAATGCTCCTTCATATTGCACCCTTCAGTGGCCAAAACTCTGGCCCGTATAGCCCAACACGATCTTAAATATGTGGTCACTGCACATACTATGGCTTCATTGGTTCCGGTGCTCATCAGCCTAAGTGGCTCACTATACTGTCTGCACTCCAACAGCCTTCATAGTGGAAGTATTTTTTTTTCTTGGCTGGGTATACCCAGGACAAAAGAATATAAAGGAGCAAGGGACTCCTCTGTACTGGAGCAGAAAGGACAGTGGGCCCCACCACCAACCTGGTGCTTCCACGTTGATGTAAATGACATAAGAGGCAGTGTGCCATACTGTAATTTAAGAAACAGGGATCTAGCCCCTGGTAATGTCAAAAAATCCATTAAGGGCTCAAAGGCACAGAGCAGCTTAAAAGCTAGAAAGGCCTCTGTCAGGGCACTTAATCGTGCCCGCAAAGTTCTGTCTCGTTAGACCAATTCCAGTATGTAACTTTGAGCTTTAATCAGGCCAAGAGAGGGGAGCCCTCTGCCGAGTATGTACCCAGACCAATTTCTGTCAGCATAGTTTTGATGTAAGAGACGCACTTAATAGAACATGACTTATCTATGGTGGCTACTTTCTTAAGGGCCAACTGTTTTTTTCCAATTAGGGGCCTCATATATCATTTAGTTGCTACTGGCTTTACATGATTTTCATGTGTAAAATCTTCTCTAGTACTCTTGGTTCTGCTCCCTGTCATTCCTGGTAAAATAGCTGTTCACTTATACATACCTCTAGGCCTGGGAAGTTTTATATATAATAGATGGCACAGAACCAAGAATCTGACTAAGGGCCTGATTTAGCATTTGGCGGACCCGGGGACGGGGTTAGTCTGTCATAAATGTGACAGATATCCTGTCCACCGTATTACAAGTGCATTATATCATGTGGCACTTGTAATGCGGCGTATAGGATATTCATGATATCCGTAACATTTGTGATGGAGAATCCCATCCGCCAAGATTTAAATCTGACCATAAGTGTGTGTGCTGTGTGCAAAATGTTCCAGATTCTATTAATAATCTGACTGACCTTTTGGTCTCTATAAAGACACATAGTTTCAGTTTCAAACTTCATTTCGGTCATAAACCATAAAAGTCACAGATCAGAAAGAAAAATACATTACATAAGCCCAGTAAAAAACACAATTAATAACAAAACGCAACGTTTAAAAAATAATGTGGGCTCACTTAGGGGACACCAAAAAAAACACCACAGATTTTAAAACCATAGTGTAAAATAATGATTAAAAAGCCATAAATAGAAAGATATTCTAATTTTTTACAATCACACATAAAATGTGCACATATGCTAAAATTAAAACACTTTACTGCAAGGGGAATGATTCAATTTGGAAGAGTTGTGCAACAGAAAATTTATCTTGACCCTAAAGGATAGTGTGAGATGACTTTGCGCTGAATCGGCCACACACTCTCTAGATACTTGGCGATAAAGAACATGATGGTGGGCGAGGTGTCGACTATGCAGATTCTCAGGGCGGCCCTATACTGATGCACTCCTGACTAACACAAAAGGGGGACGATCCAGGGTTTATGCTGCTTCAAGTAAAAGGGGGGAAAAGCACCAGATGGTCACCAGTTTCCTCCCACCCATTGCATGCTGAGCAGAGGATACTTCCCCCGAACCATGTTTCTATTTTGAGGTAAATAAAGTGAAGGAAAGAGTGCCTAAACTTAATCTTATATAAAGGGCTTTGGTGGACAGAGGATCGATCTGATCCATATAGGCCTCAAAAGCCGAAAAGGGCTTAAACTCTATAATACGGATGATAAAGTACCCTGAATTTGGCTGGTTAATCAGCTTCATCTCCTCATGGTCCCAATAAATAGACTTCAAATTTTTAATTGAGGAAGATGTGATGGCAGAAGTGTCTACCCAAAACTCTTGCATCCTTAATGAGTGGAAGGTCTGTTTAATGTAGCTCAACCATGGTACCAAAACCCTGCTTTCTTGTCTACCCATGATGTCACTCATACCTGCCCTATAGTGTGACAGCTCGGGAACAGACCTAAGCGGTAACCAGTAGAGTAGGGGTTTTGGTTGCACCAGAGAGATGATAGGGTAGATACCAAGGTCTTGCCTTGGTATCTCTCTGGTGTGACCGAAACCGAAATCTTACCTGAAGATAAAGGGAGTGCTCTGGGGTAGGTTAAAAGCCATTTTCAAAAATTTATTTTCAGCTGTACCCAACGCACCTATTGTACTATGCCCCCAGAGCTCTGCACCATAGGTACCAGCTGTTACTGCCTGGGCTCTCCAAACTTCAAGAAGTGAGGAGACAGAATGGAAAGTGGTCTTACCGGCAAATTTTAAAATAGGATGGTTTAACCTAGACTCATAGGGGCTGATTACGATGGCGGACGGACTCCAGTCTGTCCGCCATCGTCTCAGTGAGTGGGACCGCCTGCCTACAAGGTGGCAGTCCCACAGGGGGTATTAGGATGCGACTGCCACTGTGGCGGTCGCACTCACCATACTTTGCATTGCGGCGGGTGCTGCAGCATGCAAAAACAGCACTGTTTACATTTCCCTGCACTATGTGGCCGGCATCATGTGGTGCCTGTCACATGGTGCAGGGAAATGTTGGGGGGCACCATAGGTGCCCCCCCACCCCCAAAATAAAGGGTAGGGGGTGAAGGGGGGCCCGCTACGGGCCCCCGATCTCCATCTCCGCCAGCCTTTTCATGGCAGGTGAACCGCTATGGAAAGGCTGGCGGGGATTGACATCATAATGTGACCTGCGGTGCCTAACAGGCACCGCTGCAATTCTGGGCTATGCCGGCGGTCCGACTGGCGGTCCGAAAATGACCGCCTGTCGGAACCGTGGCGGTTGGACTTTCTGACCACCACGTTTCCGCCCACCATAGTAACCTGGCAGGCAGAAAACTGCAATACGATGGCAGTAAACCTGCATTTGGCGATGCAGCGCGCGCAACGAAATTCGTTTTAATTATTTTTTTGTTTACTTACCTCAGTGCGGCCGAAATCAATAGTTTACTACCCCCCACCCTGCCCCTCCCCTGCCCTGCGTCACCGCCCGGCAGCACTCCCACCACGGGCCACTACTGGGTAGCATGCAATATAATATTACCGACAGGAGGCTTATGGTATAAGCTAGTTTGAAGCTGATGATCTTCCACCTTTACCTTAACTTCAAGGTATTCCACTTCTCTGTTACTGGTCTGATGTTAGTTGAAGGTTCAGGTCATTATTATTTAGTTTTTCAATTAAATGTTTTACCCTTATCTTATTGCCTTCCCAAATCACAGATCATTAATGTACCATATGCATAGTACGATGTGCCCTCTAAAGTCTTTGCTCTCTACTGACCACAAATTCTATTTCTCCCACCACCCCATATATAAGTTTACAGAGCCATGGGAGAAACCAGTATCAATCATGGTCCCCCTACATTGCTTATAAACATTATAATGGAAGAGAAAGATATTGCTGTTAGGACCAAATTTAGGGCCAAATTTATATCTTGGTGGTAAGCATACTCCGTTGCAACCCAATTTAGATTCTGGTGAACCATAGGTTTAATCACAGAGGAGATTACTTTGTCTTTGCCATGATTAAACCCCTCTGTCAGCCCTTCAGTGTAAGGACCATCCATCTGAGGCAGACCTCTAATTCCGACCACTTGATTTAGATGGGAGGAATTAGAGATCAGTTTTCACTGTCAATCACCGCAAGGAAAACCCTGGATGGAAGGAGCAGTGAAAACTGCTAAATGCTACCCTCCGCATGGGAGAGGACTCCCAAGGCGAGTGGAGCATTGTCTTTTTTATTTCCCAAAAAAAAATCCCATTTCGAGATTTTCTAATTGAAAATTAAGAAGAAAACTGTTTGATCCAGGATTCTATCATGTTGACAGAGCCCTGCACCAAACAGTGAAATGCATTGACAGGAATTACCATGACGGCGATTCTTGGCAATGTTTTATAGATGACTGCTAGCTTGACGGTGATTTATAAATCTGGTGGGCAGTCCCTCCTCCAGGACGACGGATTCATTTACGCTCTTGACTTGACGGATCAACGGGCAATCCACCATTGGGTCCTTAATCATCTGTAATAACATTTATTTGTGGTCTGACAAGTGAATAGAACATGTTTTCAGGAAATGTTTACATGAATTCAATTCTTATCACACAGAGTACGCCCAGCTATACGTGGAAAAGAGAAGGAAAAGATAGAGGTAGTGTACTGTTTGTGGAAGAGATAGAAGGAGACTCTCGCCTGGACGTCTCCCCGCTGGGTGCACCATACAATCACGTTGGGCATAACTAGACGGTTCAAGAGCATGGAGAGTGAGTTTGATATATCGCACTACAGTAAACGAACCCCTTTGAAGTGAATAGGGTCGTTGAACACCTGACCGCCCAGTTCCTGTGGTGGCCAGTAAATTTACTTTCTTTTTCACAAATGCAGAGTGACTATCAAATTAGGGTCCTGATGAATGCCTCCGGATCTCTATAGGGGACCAATGAATGGCAGAAACAAGTTGACCTTGATCTAGGGATATATTGGTTCAATCGCTAGCCCTCTTGCTTTTTAATTGTGTTCCTGTGACCACCTAATAAAAATTCAGTGGATCCAGTGAGACACTTTTAAATCACTCACAAACTTTCCTTGCACTCTGCCCCTCATTCACCACTATCCATACGCTCGTCTTTGAGAAAACACCTCAGCTCCTCCCCTTGGGGAGTCATAGCCCACACCACGGTGTGAGGAGGGAACCCATATGATGAAACATGTCACCTAACGGTGAGTGAGGGTGCTTGTCCTGAAGGAAATTTCTCCTTCCATCTCTTCCACAAACATTACACTACCTCTATCTTTTCCTTTTCTTTTCTACATATAGCTGGGCATACTCTGTGTGATAAGAATTGTTCTTTTGAGGGATCAGTAAACCCTGGCTTTCTCAGATCCCCTCTGATCCTAAGTGTGTTTATGTACATGAATTCAACACATTTTTATTTATAATGCTTCTATATAAACTATATACATCTATCGCAAGCATGGCAGTAATCTTCCTGCCAAACAATACAAAGATAGATATTCTGTTGTATCCCTCACATATGAGATTAAACCTTTAACATATGGAGCGAGGAAGATATTGAGGGGTGTTTTCTAATAGGCTGCCATTAGAGGAAACTATGCGCCTGATGGATGGTTTCACAGAATTCTTGTAAATTGAGGGCAAAAACCAGGTTGTAGGAATTATTGGATTTATTTTGGGAGAAATAAAACTTCTTCAGGAGCTATAAGCCTTCTACCTCCCCAGTCAACAACAATGGCCGGCATTGTTTATACATCTGCTAAACCATTCATCTATCAATTGTGAAGTAGCAAGTGGCATCATATCATCAAGCTATCTTTTGACGTCCTCTATGTAAATTGTCACATCCATAATAATGATATTGCCACCTTTATCAGACGGCTTGATTTTTTTCTTTTTTTAAACAAACTTTATTGGGCTTTTCATGTTAGCATTGGTACATTCTATGACATGATCTTTGCCAAAGTACACACAGGACAATTGACCAAAGCATCACCACATATGATATAAGCGTAGTAGCTCGGCTGGACATGGGATTCCCACCCTCCTACCCAAGATGTAGGAATCACATACACAGCAATCAGCCCGTGGTGCGCGTTTCGTCAGTATCCCGTATCCTAAAACAGTCCTATATTTCTGAAACCTCCCCCCACCCACCCCTCCCACCAGGTGTGTCACATACAATCAGCAGTTAATCCTCAGACTGGGATTACTGCAAGCTAGTTTCGCTAACGTAGCTAAAGCAATGCTTAAGGGACCAACCCTTAACAGGTGCGGGGGGCGCCACGTATTCAGTATCTAACAGCGCACAGGGGTGAACCATCTAATCCAGCTCACCAGGAGCATCAGCCATAGGATCTTCATCGCTGTCACTGTCTGGGGTCTTTAGGAGCACTACCAATGTTTCCCACGCCCTCACTGCCTCTAATGCCCTCTCACTTCCCGCTCATTTGGCTAACTGTAGCCTAACTGTACCTTCACACTCCACCCACTTGATTAGTTCCGTCTTCCACCCTTTTACTTTTGGGCCCCTCTTTGCTTTCCAATGCATTGTGATGTCTCGTTTAGCCAATAATAACCCCAGATCCAGGAATTTGCTAGTAATCTTATTTTTGGCCGTGTGGGGGAACCAATAAGAGTCAGGGTCCTATAACAGGTTCTAGTTCCCTGTCAGTAATCTCAGTCAATAATGTAACCACGTCTACCCAATAGTTCTCCAGATGCGGGCAGTCCCAAAACATGTGGCGAAAGTCTGCCCCTTCCCTATTACAGTGTGGACATGCTGCTGTGCTAGTGTCAAAATATTTGTTAATCCTCGCCGGGGTGAGATATGCTCTATGTAAAACATAAAAGTGCACCAGTTGGAATCGGGCATTTCTAGAACTCTTCCACGCCTGTTCCACAAGATCAGCCCAGGCCTTTTCCGGAATCTCGTCTCCTAAGTCTTCTTCCCATTTTAACCTCAGGGCAGTTAGAGGAACTAGCATTTTTTGCATCATTCGCTTATATAGACAGGTGACCGCTTTAAAGGTTCCTGCCGCCATCACTATGTATTGACACCCCATTGATGTCTGTGGTTCATTGATGCCCTCCCTCCAATGCTTCCGGATAGCCGCAGTAAGCACTGAATGTAATAAATAGTCCCCTCTGGGCAAGTCATATCGTTCCTGTAAGTCATTGAAGGGAATCATAGTATTGCCCTCATATAAGTCCCCTATAGTGGCCAGTCCTTGCTCTCTCCAGGTTGCCAATCCCTGCCAACTACCCCCATGCGGCAATGCATCACACATGGCTAGGGGGATTTCAGGTGCATAGGGATATGGAATCCATGCGCGCTTCAGGCTCCTATTCCAGCATTGTCGTGCTGTTCGTAGGTCTCCCGGTATAGCATGAAGTCGTATGGGCAATTTCAAAACAATTTGGGACAGTACTCGTAGCGACAGAACCCCTTCTCTGCGCTCCTCGAAACCCAGACGCAACCTCCTGCGTGAGCCATTGTAGCTGAGCAGCCAGGTAATAAGCCTCAAAGTCATGCACTGCCAGACCCCCCTTCTAATCTTGAGCGCATAAGGACTTCCTTTGCTACCCTCTGCCTGCCAGGCCCCCATAAAAACCCTGTGATCATTGTCTTGAGTTGAGTAAAGAATCTTACTGGTATCCAAATTGGTAAGGTCCCAAAGTAGTACAGAAGTCTCGGGAGGGTCACCATTTTAAGTAAGGCCAGCCGGCCAGCTACTGACAGAGGCAGCGCCCCCCAAAAATCAAAGTTACCTCTCGCTCCCCTAATGGCTCTGCCAATATTGCCCTCCAATAAATTGCCCTGTGTGTGATAGATCCGAGTTCCTAGATATGTCAAGCATCTGTACTCCCACTTCACTCCATCAGTGTCTTGCGAGCCAGCGTTAACTTCAGTTGTTGGTGACAGGCAGGACTTTGCCCAATTTACCTTGAGGCCTGCTACTCTACCGAGTTCCCGGAGTAAGTCCTTGCTCCAGTAAGCGCTTCTCCCGAATTCGCTAAAAACATGAGTAAGTCGTCCGCATAGAGCGCAATATGATGAGTCTGTCCATGCACCTGAAGACCACGATAATGTAAGCCCGTCCTAGCCTGAGCCGCAAGTGGCTCCATGGCTAGGGCAAACAAAAGGGGGTATAGTGGGCATCCCTGCCTCGTTCCCCGGCCCGCGTCACAGGTGTCAGAGATCAACCCACCTGTTCTAACTCTTGCAGTAGAATTTTTATATAACAGGGCTGTCCAAGCTACAAAGGCGTCCCCTAGTCCAAATCTAAGCATCACCTGGAACAAGTAAGGCCACTCCAGACTATCGAACACCTTTTCTATGTCCACTGCGAAAACAGTCGCGACATCTTTCTGATAAGAATCAGCCTCTAAGATCCGTAAGAGGCGCCGCACATTAATAGCCGTGTTCCTGGTTGGGATGAACCCGGATTGATCCCTGTGTATTAATGCCGTCATATAGGGGAGGAGACGGGTAGCTAAAATACGACTCAGGATCTTGTAATCCGTATCAAGCATAGAGAGCGGGCAATAGGCGGATCTATCCCAGGGCGGTTTCCCGGGTTTTAACAGCGGAATAATGATTGCCTCCCGAGTTGTTGCGGGCATCTGTCCCGCCTGTTTTGCATCGTTATAAAGTTGTACCAGTCTAGGGGCTAACAGGTCAGTGTACGCTAAGTAAAATTCAATCGGTAGGCCATCTGTCCCCGGCGTCTTGTTCCGAGCCATGTGTTTTATAGCCCCCCTCACTTCTCCGAGCTCAATATCCCGGCCCAATATGTCCGCCTGCTCTCTATCGAGGTGCGACAGGTCCGCTGCGGCCACAAACCTACTGATGTCGTCTTCTACTAGGGCCACTTTACTCTGATACAGATCTGCATAGTAAGCAATGAACTGGTCATTAATGCCTTGTTGGGTATAGCAGATCCCCCAGTTTGGTCTTTAAGCTCCAAAATTACCGTCCACCTCCTGGCCGGGTTATCCAGCCAAGACAAGAGGGCCCCAGATTTGTCTCTTTCAGTATGGGCGCGAGTGATGTATTTTTTATAATCGAAGCAGTTCAGACGCTCCACCTGTACAGCAACTGCCTCCTTCGCCTCTATCAGTTCCTCCTGCTTATCAGGCCTCTCAGGACTCTCCCGCTCTACCCCTCGCAGGCGCTGGTCTGCTTCCTGTAGGTCCCGTAATAGCACTTTGCACACTCCCACCACCTCTGAGATGCAGCATCCCCTTATGACTATTTTAAAGGCGTCCCATTCCACAGAGGTAGCCGCCGCCGTGCCAGCGTTCTCTTGGAAATATTGGGCAACGCCCGTACCCACCGCTTCATGGAAAACCTGATCCTCCAAGGCCTCAGGGCGCAGACGCCATGTAGGTATTTTAGGCCTGGTGCAAGACCACTGTAGCCTTAGCAGGATCGGGTTATGATCCGATATAGTCCTAGTGAGATACTCACTACTCTGTACCCCCTCATGCACATCGGGGGAGCATAAAACAGCATCCAACCGAACATGAAGATCATGGAGAGCAGAGAAAAATGAATAATCCTGAACCCCTGGGTGCTGCGCTCTCCAAGAGTCCACTTAACCCCATCGTTGTTGCCATTCTCTCCTAGCTTCCGCTATTTTATGGATAGGCGCATCAGGGAGTGGAGGATGGGAGCGGTCAAGGACAACATAAGGAATGCAATTGAAGTCACCCCCCAGTATTACTGATCCTGTTAGTATGGGCACCAACTTCCCAGAGAGCTGCGATAAAAAGGCAGGTCGCTCCGTATTGTGGGCATAAATGCTCCCCAACACTATATCTTTACCATCTAGTTTCCCAGTGACTACAACATAGCGGCCTTCTGGATCTATGATTTGCTTCGCGCATTGAAAGGGTACCCCGCCCTTATCCAAATTAGTACTCCCCTGGCGAACGCCGAGTAATTGGTGTAAAATGCTTGACCTCGCCAGCGGCGCTGTAGGGCCGCCCCTTCCTGTGCCATTATGTGAGTCTCCTGGAGCAGAGCAATTTGAACCCCCCTGCGGACTAAGTATGCATGAATTTTATGGCGCCGCAGCATTGAATGCATCCCCCGCACATTCCATGAAATACATTTTAAATCAAACAGGGTCCCAGACTTTTAAGTGAAACATTCTCCCAGTCATTGCTTCCAGTGTGACACGCCTGTACCCAACTAACAACCCATCAAGTAAACTAAACCCCCAACTCCCCCTCCCCAGGACAGGTACCGCGAAACTAGTCCCCATCCAAACTGTGTTGAAACACACAAAGTCCTCTAGTGACTACAGAGGTACAAGGGGGCGCGGTTGTCACCAGAGGTGCACCTACAGTGGTTCCGGCTGTGCCCCAAAGTGCATTGGCCCTGGATGGTCAATTCCACACTCACCCGGGGGCACACCCAACCGCTCCATCCACCATCTCCAGTGCCCCTCAGGTCAAACAGAAAGAGGAGAAATGCTATAGTGTGAGCGAGCACAGAGTAGAGGAGAGAGAGGTTAGAAAAGGAAAGAATGAGGTAAAATGAGAGACCAGCGAAAGCCCAATCATGCAATCTCATCAGCAGTGCCTGGGGTCACATGCGGCATTTTAACACTGCCGCTTTGAGATGTGTCTGAGTCTGATCCACCAGACCCTTTCTCCGACCCAGTGCCTCTCTCTGTTGGCATTCTGTGTCCCTGCAGCATGGACACCACCGTCTGTAGTGCCTCTGCTCTCTCCCTTTCCGTCTGCGAGGGATTCGGCTTCCCTAAAGGCCCTCGCCACGGTTGTCTCCTACGTCTCTTCTCCGATTCCTGACCTCCCGGAGGAGTCGTTCGATTTTGCGTTGCGGGCAGACTACCAGTTTTGTAGATTTTAATCCAATCCCACGCTGATTTGGGATCATCGCAGAAGTGTGTCTGCCCATCCAGGATTATCCATAGTCGGGCCGGGAACATCAACGAATACTGGAGCCCTTCATCCCGCAAAGCTTTTTTAACCTCGAGAAAGGAGGTACGATGCCGCTGTACGTCCAAAGTGTAGTCAGGGAACAGCGACACCTTAATGTTGCCTACAATGAAGAGCCCATCGTTACGTGCTTTGTGCAACAGCATGTCCCTGTCTTTGAAATGGAGCAGTCTAGCCACCACGGGGCGCGGAGGTCTACCCGGGGCCGGTGGCCTAGCAGGAACTCGATGCGCCCTCTCCAGAGTGTAAAACTGGGATAGGCCCTCCGGCGCCACCACATGCCGGAGCCAATTCTCCAGGTATACAATCATGCTGGTGCCCTCCACTCCTTCCGGCTAGCCCAGGACCCTAACATTATTCCTTTGGTTTCGCCCTTCAGCGTCTTCGGCCCTCTTTTCCAAGACATGGACTCTATGAGATATTTCCCCCAACTGTTTAGACAATGTCAGCTGCGCCGGCGCAACCTCTGCCAGTGATGTCTCAGTCTGTGTCACTCGCTCTGCCAGCTTTGTGTGCTCCACTCGTAGGAGGCCCGGTCCCACCGCCACATTACTTATGTCCTGATGGAGTGTCTCCTTAGTGTCAGCAATAACCTCCAGAATTTGGGCCAACTGTTGCTGAACTGGGTTTTCCAAGGCCGCCTGGTTAGGTTCCAACTGCCTCTGATCCTGTGCGGTCTCCTCTTGTTCTGGAGGGACTCCTGGCTGTTTACCTCTGGGTTTCCCCATCTCCAAGTGGCAGCAGTGCCCTCCGTAGGGTTTGAAGTCTTTCTAGCCAGTCCACCAGGGATCAATTGAAGGGATGGCAGTTCTACTGTACCCCTCGCACTGATTTGGGCTAAACTTGCGCAGTTCCGCAATGTCTCGGTACGTGTACGTCACCCACACTGCTCAGGCAGACACCTCCAGAGCTTCTATGAGGGTCCCGCCGATTCTCTTTGCCGTTGCCCGACCACAGTGGCTCACGTGGCCAGCACCTAGGCATTGACTCCGTTGCCCCAGTCGGACTTATCTCCTCTAGCGGGATGCAGGGAGGCCGGTACACCACGGCAGCGCCGCTCCGGACCGCCCAACACCATCCCGCAGTAGCCACCCGGCCGGGCCACAGCTCACAAGTCCAGAAATGAATTTGCCGCTGGCTGCCCGCAGTCTCCCGGGGCCGCTGGGCAGCGCATAGTCCCCCGTATGCCAGGGTCAACTGAGGCGGGCACTCCAGCCTTTTGGTAGCGGGATATTGCGAGTCGCTCCAGGCACAATAAAAGTGCAGGCGGTGCGTCCCCAGAGCAGCGTCTTCAGGCACAAATCAGTGCACCCAGTGCTGAAAGAGTGGAACGGCGCTTCAGTCATTAAAGGTCGTGATCAGGGCCAATCCCCTTACCTCCCCGATTTTCGTGCCATGGGCAACAGTACCACAAGACCCAATTGTTGTTCCTCCTTCCCCTGGGTCACCTCGTCAGGCTGCAGCTCTGCACAGTTCAGGCTCAATCCATCTCCGCCGTCTCCAGGCGGCCAGGAACACGAGCCGCCATCTTAGGCAGGGTTCGACACTCTCCGCAGCCAGGCAACTCTGCTACTTCATCACTGGGGAAGAGGGATGACACCGCGGGGAGCCTCCGGTCTGCAGAGCCGAGGCCAGAGCCCCTCCCGGCGGCAACCAGCACAGCAACGGCACCAGAAGGGCATCCTAGAATGGCAGGATGACGCCAGGTCAACAGAGGTACGAAATAGTCCGCAAAAATTACTGGGTTAAAAGTATTCAAGGGGAGGGATAGGACGGCAAATCTTCATTGTTGAAGGGCCACAAATCAGTCAGGTGCCGGTGGGCTGCTCAAAAACGATCCGCCGTGAAGTTCCCCAGACAGGTCCGGGCACACTCATCCGCCGGTCGGCTGCCCGGGGGCTCCGACTCACGGGTATGTTGCCCGGAGTGATTCTCCGCACATTCAGTTTCAGCTCAGGGCCACACGGTGACCCGGATCCCCAAGGCTGCACGTCTCTCTGCCAGAGCCGTCGCGGTCATGCGTGAACACCCGAGTGCTACTCCTCACCTCCTCCCGCAGGATTGCGGAGCTCTAGGGCACCATCTTGCCCCAAACACGCCAGCACTCCGCTGTAAATTGTTTCGATCGTCACAGCACTCCAAACATTCAGAGGCGCCCAGGGATGTTCCAGGATATTTCCAGGGCTCAGGGGTCCCCTCGGCGCGCCCCCGGGCCGAAACAATAGTAGTCAGGATAAAAGTTCAGGCCAGCACGGAGCTCTCGGCTCACACGTCCGCCATCGTTGGCTCACAAGCCACGCCCCCATCAGACGGCTTGATGATGATGCTGTCATTGTTTGCTAATGTCTTCAAGAGATTCAGTTAACGCTGTGGGTGTCAATTTTTGAAGCTCGCTTTCCTAAGTTTTCTCAGTTTCATTGTTACTGCAGTTTGAAAGATATCAATTCTGTCTGATAGCATAGTGGTAACTAAAGTGGATTTGCACATTTGCTCACTATCAATATTGTCATAGTAGGAAATTGGGTTATTAGTTGAGTGGCCTGCACAAATAATAGGCTCACAATGTCACCTTACTGGGAACCAAGCACCCCGTTGTAGCACTTGACTCTCTTAGGGTAGTGAAGCAGAGCAGTCCAAGGCCTACTCAGGGGAGGTGGTGTGAGCTAGTAATCGCCGTTCACTTGCACACCATAATAACACTGATTGACCAGTCAGTGCTTTTTCTTTAGAAAAAAGAAAAACACATTTATTACACACACACATACATTACAAATACTATGCACTAATGTATAAATATGTACCCTGCCAGATAGAAAATACAATAGATGATATTGCACATTGATCTTTGACTCTCAAAAGGGGTCATACAATCTTATTAGGTGGCCAAAGGTTCAAGATCAAGACACCACACGGTAAAGACATCATTTCTGTAGGTAAATGCAATCATCAATAACAGTAATCATGTGTAAATGAACTTATTACTGTTATTAAAGCATTTTCACAGTGATCCGTAATCACAGCCAACCTTATTATAACAATAAAGTATTTTAAATGAGCAAAACATGTGCCTATCTGTTTTTTTAGAAATTTACCAACCAAGAAAATGCAATCATAAAAACAACCCTAGACGGCATGACATTTTGATTACATCAATTGTAATCATAGAGTTAGCCCCTAGCAGGCACTGTACAACCTGCACCTTTTTCAGATATTTTCAGGCCACAATAGATACAACCATAGAATAAGCCCTAGAGGACGGGGCACTCCTGGTTGTAGAGCAGAAGCTCCAGATTCAGGAATGCTTTTAAACATTAGCGGAAATTCCAGAGGGGACCTGGTTCTTATGGCCCGCAAACATATTTATAAAAATTCTTTAGGGGAAGCTGATGCACTCATGCAGCCCTCCCCCATGCTCCCTTTAGCATGTTCGTGTTGCCCATGACAAACTGGGGCCACTACGAGTGAAGAAGGATGTGTAAATGAAACAGCCCTGCAGGGCAATATGGAGTGCTCCAGCTAGAGCCATGCATACTTTATGAGCGGCTCTCTCGCTGAGCTGAGGAGAGCCTTTTTTTTGTAACGCAAACTTGCGCGGCTTCACCTTTTTTCCAGGGGGTGCCCGGTTCCACCCGGGCTACCCCATGCCTCCCATCATTGGAAGCAGTCAAGGCAGCCCACCACTCAATGCCCTGCCGGCTCCAACACAGCCCGCACCTCTGTGGGCGGTCGCAGGAGTCAGCAGCTTCTCTGTCCCTGCCAGCTCCCGAGGGAAGGATCACCTTTGTTGTGGCAGTGGCCGCCAACTCCCACCAGACACAGGGAGCAGGGCAGCACACCACCACTGCTGGGGGGTGCAATGGCACTCCCCCCTTTTCCCACTGGTATTCGGTGGTCAGGCATGAGGTCTCAGCCCCTTTCCTTATAAGTACGGCCCAGAAGATGGGGCCAAAGGATAGTTTGGGGAGGGAGGCCCACACACCCCCCTCCCTACCAAAAAAATTATAAACATTGTGCACCAACCTATGGGCCCTGGCCCATCCTGGGAGTAAAGTGAGGAAATGCAGAAGAGCTCCACATGCTCTGCTTGGCGGGAAAAAGTCAAAGGTCTTTAATCATCCGAATTCCATAACTTTGGCCCCGTTGGGCTGATCAGGACGATCATGGGCTCATTTTACTCCTCGTGGTGAGCTCAAGCCACCAGAGGCAGTTTTAGCAGAACTCCTCACCTCCAATACGTTATAATCCACAGGGAGCTCGTTCTCCTGGCTCCCTGTATCAGCCTTCCTCCTGGTCTTAGCTTCTGGGTACAAAAGTGCAGGGCTTTCCCCCAACTGGACCTCAGAGGGTGTAAGGGGGCCAGCCTTGCTGGCCCTTGTGGAGACCCACTCTTCCTGTGGTCAACTTAGTCCTTTCTGGGCATCAGGGAGTTCCTCCTTCTAGTTGTCAACAGTGGCTCCAGGGTCCAGCAGTGAATCTCAGAAAAACATCCAGCAATAGAGAACCTCCCCCTTGTGCAAGAGTTTTTAAAGTAGAGTGGAAGGTTCCATATGTCAGGCACCCCTAGCCAATCCCAGAGTGCCACAACACCTCTTCTCTCCTGTCCCAACCCTCCTGCACAGCATCCTGGGACAGTTCGAAATGGCATAATTCATGAGTCATTAGTCACATCTGTTCTTGGGGCCTCTGCTCCACTCCTTGCCGACTTCACTGCCAGGGCCATTTTCCTCCAAATTTTCAAAGGGGAGTCCCCTCCTTTGTTGGCTCCAAAGGTCTGGACTCCGTCCTTTGTTCAGTGGGATGGGGAAAGCCCATTCTTGGTACAGTGTGACAGCTGATTGATGCAGGTCCTTTAGACTCCACCCTTTCCTCCTCAGGGGCCGAGTGTAGCATTGTTAATTGCTCCCTTTGTGTGGGGAGATTTGGGTTCCTGCTGCTGAAGAGATTTGTAATTAACTTGGCACAGCAGGGTGACAAAAGGCCTGGGCTCTGATCCTGAGCTTACCCAGAGAAATATGACAATTCTGGATGACCCATAAGTTGTACAGATATCGTTCTGGAACTTGCAGATTTGATTTTTTCTCACAGCTTACACCCCGTTTCCATTTTGATAATTCACTGGTCTCTGTAGGCCAAAGAGAAGTGAAACTGCACTTTAAGCAGTTTTCCCCCTTGTGCATAATAAAGTGTCGCTACAAATAAAACAATAAATAACACTGATTTTCCCTATTAGTGTACCCTAACATTATAAGGCCTACCCAGGGTCAATATCCAACCCAGCAGAGTCCCCTCTGCTTCAGACCGCCTGTACGCAGTTCCTGGGCAGCGTACACTGGTAGCCTCACAGGCGCATCCCACACACATGTGCACACATGTCCACATATCCAGTGAGCAGACAAAATATCGAGTTTAAATGTCGACTTACAGAAATATCGAGTCCTAAATATCGTGAGTGAGAAATATCGACAGCAAGAATATCGTGGTCAAAAATAACGATTGAAGGTAAGAAATATCGATTTAAAAAATATAGAAGTGATTAATATCGTTTGCAAAAATACGGTTGTTTAAAATATCGATTGTTTAATTAGTGTTATGTATTTTAGTATATATTTTAAATGTATGTGATGTATTATTTTTGTATAAGAATTGTTTATATTTTTTATTATATGTGTTACATTTTTAGTAGTTATTCATTTTATTTTAATTGAATTTTGCATTTTTTTGTTCCATAATGGGTTGTGGGTTTATAGGGGAATAGGGTGGGAAGTAATTTAATTATATTCATGATTTTTGTTTATTAATATTTATTTAATTGAGATTTTATAGTGTTAATTGTGTAAAGTATTTTTTAAAATTAATTAATAATTAGTTGTTAATTAATATTAATTAATTGGTCATTAATTATGGTAATTGTGTAATTAATTTTAGATGTGTGTTTTGGGGTTTATAGGGGTAAAGGGTGGGAAGTAATTTATTTTTGATGAATTAATAATTAGTGTTAATTGATATTAATGAATGTATTGAAAATTTATTATGGTAATTGTGTAATTAATTTTAGGTGCGTGTTTTGGGGTTTATAGAGGTAAAGGGTGGGAAGTAATTTATTTTTGATTAATTAATAATTCGTTGGTAATTGATATTAATTAATTTATTTAAAATTAATTATGGGAATTGTGTAATTAATTTTAGGTGTGGGTTGTGGGGTTTATATGGGTAAAGGGTGGGAAGTAATTTATGTTTAATTAATTCATAATTCGATGTTAAATAATATTAATTAATTAATTGTAAATTAAATATGGAAATTGTGTAATTACTTTTAGGTGTTTGTTGTGGGGTTTATAGTGGTAAATGTTGGGAAGTAATTTGTGTTTAATTAATTAATAAATAGTTGTTAATTAATATTAATTAATTAATTGATATTTATTTAGGGTAATTGTTTATTTTTTGTGTGTGGTTTTGACTTTTATAGGGGTAAAGGGTGGGCATTAATTAAAGGTTACTTACTTTTTAATTAGTTATTTAATAGTCATATTTTTTTATTTGAAAAGAAGTTTTAATTGTGTAATTAATTTTTTTACAGTTTAATTTTAGTTGTGTTTTGTGGGGATTATAGGGTTAAAGTGTGGGAAGTTAATTAAAACTTTTTTATTAGTTGTATTTTTATTTAATGAATACTATTTCTTTAATTGTTAATTAATTATGTTAATTATTGAAGTACTTTTTTTAAATTTAGATGTGGGTTGTGATTTGTGTGGTGTTATAGGGTAGGAAATAAAATAAATAAATGTATGTAATAATTAATGTTTTTGTTTCTATATATTTTCTAGTTGAAATTATTTATTTGTTTGAAGTTTATTTTTTCTTTTCTTTTATATAATATTTGTAGGTATTTGTCATATGTAATTAACGTTATATGTTTTTTTGTTTATTTATTTTTAACATTAAATAAATATATTTTTTAATTTTTAACATATTTATATATTTATTTTGTTTTTTTCATATTTGTTTGATTTTTTAATTTTTGTTGTAGTTATTTTTGGACTGACTAGAGTGTGAATAGTAAATGTTATCCCTCCGCTATCCAACACTTTCCCTACTGTTGCACTCACTGGAGTAGGTACAGTAATTTGTACCCCTCCGCTATCCAACACTTTTCCTACTGTTGCACTCACCGGAGTGGGAATAGTATTTTTACCCCTCCGCTATCCAACACTTTCCTGAGTCAATTCACTCAAAGCAGCAAAAACTGATAAATCGAGAAAACTGTTGGTGCTTATCAAACTGCACAATCTAACAACATTATAGGAAAAATCAGGGGGCATCCTCAACCCTGCCATGACTTCTTAAATGCATGGCAATCACAACAACAAAAAATAAACAACAATTTAAAAAATAAATATTCAGGTAAATTGAATTGCTTTAACAGACAAAAAAGGGATTAAGAGGTGAAAATAAAAGATTAACACCCTCTCTGGGGGACCAGGATGAACAAACAAATGAATGAATGAATGATTTATTGTTCAGTTAATTAAAACTTACAATTTAAAAAAACAGAAAAGGTCAAACTACTCATTTAAAACCACAATAAAAAAACCATCTGTCCTTGTGGTTTTGGATCATCAAGCCCAATGACCGTATCCACAACTATGGCAATCTACATAAGCTATTTCATACTGTTGCTGCATCGAGTGTGGATTATTGCCTCCGCCCCACAACTATCCTGTTTTAGTAATCTTAGTCCTGAAGAAAGTCTCCGACCCTGAGTGGCGATAGATGATTGGCCAAAACATGTTGACAGTGTAAAGAGATACTGAGGCGATAATAACCCAAGGTCACCTCATTGAGTGTTTTTAACCCTACCTAGGAGACCCAGTATAAATTAGGAGGGATATTTCAAAGGTAGTTTTAATGAGACAGTGCATCGTGGATCCCTCTGAGTGTTTTTGATACTATATTAAAAAAAACATTGCTCTACCCCTGGTGTTGGTTACACAGGGGGTGTTGTAGCATGCCCTATTATGAAGCATGCTACTCTTAGTGGGTGAGTGCACTTTTATCCCTTATATGGTTCCCCAGAGAGGGTGTTAATCTTTTTTTTTACCTCCTCATCTCTTTTGTGCGTGTTAGGTTTATAGGGGCAGATTTGCAAGAAACTGACGCATCTGTAGAGATGCGTCAGTTTCCCTGCGCCTCCATGCGAAACCCTTGCGCAACCATGGATGCGCCGTATTTACAATACGGCGCACCATGGCGCAAGGATTGACAGATGCGTCAGAAATTCTGACACATCTGTTGGTGCAAAAGTCATGCATTGCTGGAGTTGTGTCGCAAACATGAGGCAACTCCAGCAATGCATGGGGAGGCCTATTCCCAATACACTGCATCACTCCTTATGCCTGCTCCAAGCAGGCGTAGGGTTTTGACGCAGTGGCGTCCTAGAAGTGGCGCAGTGAAATCTTGTACATTTTACTGCGTCACTTCTACGAGGCTTTCCTGCATGGGAACGCCCACACTGCATACATTATACCTGATGCAGATATAATGTGACGCAGGGCTTTACAAGGTGACGCATCTCCCTAGTTGCATCACGCTGTAAATGGGCCGCAACAAGGCACATTTTTTACGCCGCAGCTGCCTCACAAAAAGTGACGCAACGGCGGTGCAAAACTGTCACGAGGGGCTTGTAAATCTGCCCCATAGTTTGAAAGGATCATTGAAGAGTTGTACCTCTCGCCCCTTCTTTGTGTGTACAGTGATTTGACACCCCATACTAATACAATTGTACCAAGAACAGCCCCCCCCGGTCCCCCAGAAACTCCTATAGTTGTCGGTGTATAAATGTTGCCCAGTAATTTGCCTTTTCCAGTAGACACTCACCTGGGCCTACAATCAACTTAGCTACTCCAACACAAGTAAATAAATAAATCAAAAATAAAACAGATAATAATAGAATTGATGAATTTGATGAATTAATAATTAGTGTTAATTGATATTAATGAATGTATTGAAAATTTATTATGGTAATTGTGTAATTAATTTTAGGTGCGTGTTTTGGGGTTTATAGAGGTAAAGGGTGGGAAGTAATTTATTTTTGATTAATTAATAATTCGTTGGTAATTGATATTAATTAATTTATTTAAAATTAATTATGGGAATTGTGTAATTAATTTTAGGTGTGGGTTGTGGGGTTTATAGGGGTAAAGGGTGGGAAGTAATTTATGTTTAATTAATTCATAATTCGATGTTAATTAATATTAATTAATTAATTGTAAATTAAATATGGAAATTGTGTAATTACTTTTAGGTGTTTGTTGTGGGGTTTATAGTGGTAAATGTTGGGAAGTAATTTGTGTTTAATTAATTAATAAATAGTTGTTAATTAATATTAATTAATTAATTGATATTTATTTAGGGTAATTGTTTATTTTTTTGTGTGTGGTTTTGACTTTTATAGGGGTAAAGGGTGGGCATTAATTAAAGGTTACTTATTTTTTTATTAGTTATTTAATAGTCATATTTTTTTATTTGAAAAGAAGTTTTAATTGTGTAATTAATTTTTTTACAGTTTAATTTTAGTTGTGTTTTGTGGGGATTATAGGGTTAAAGTGTGGGAAGTTAATTAAAACTTTTTTTATTAGTTGTATTTTTATTTAATGAATACTATTTCTTTAATTGTTAATTAATTATGTTAATTATTGAAGTACTTTTTTAAAATTTAGATGTGGGTTGTGATTTGTGTGGTGTTATAGGGTAGGAAATAAAATAAATAAATGTATGTAATAATTAATGTTTTTGTTTCTTAATATTTTCTAGTTGAAATTATTTATTTGTTTGAAGTTTATTTTTTCTTTTCTTTTATATAATATTTGTAGGTATTTGTCATATGTAATTAACGTTATATGTTTTTTTGTTTATTTATTTTTAACATTAAATAAAAATTTTTTTAATTTTTAACATATTTATATATTTATTTTGTTTTTTTCATATTTGTTTGATTTTTTAATTTTTGTTGTAGTTCTTTTTGGACTGACTAGAGTGTGAATAGTAAATGTTATCCCTCCGCTATCCAACACTTTCCCTACTGTTGCACTCACTGGAGTAGGTACAGTAATTTGTACCCCTCCGCTATCCAACACTTTTCCTACTGTTGCACTCACCGGAGTGGGAATAGTATTTTTACCCCTCCGCTATCCAACACTTTCCTGAGTCAATTCACTCAAAGCAGCAAAAACTGATAAATCGAGAAAACTGTTGGTGCTTATCAAACTGCACAATCTAACAAAATTATAGGAAAAATCAGGGGGCATCCTCAACCCTGCCATGACTTCTTAAATGCATGGCAATCACAACAACAAAAAATAAACAACAATTTAAAAAATAAATATTCAGGTAAATTGAATTGCTTTAACAGACAAAAAAAGGGATTACGAGGTGAAAATAAAAGATTAACACCCTCTCTGGGGGACCAGGATAAACAAACAAATGAATGAATGAATGATTTATTGTTCAGTTAATTAAAACTTACAATTTAAAAAAACAGAAAAGGTCAAACTACTCATTTAAAACCACAATAAAAAAACCATCTGTCCTTGTGGTTTTGGATCATCAAGCCCAATGACCGTATCCATAACTATGGCAATCTACATAAGCTATTTCATACTGTTGCTGCATCGAGTGTGGATTATTGCCTCCGCCCCACAACTATCCTGTTTTAGTAATCTTAGTCCTGAAGAAAGTCTCCGACCCTGAGTGGCGATAGATGATTGGCCAAAACATGTTGACAGTGTAAAGAGATACTGAGGCGATAATAACCCAAGGTCACCTCATTGAGTGTTTTTAACCCTACCTAGGAGACCCAGTATAAATTAGGAGGGATATTTCAAAGGTAGTTTTAATGAGACAGTGCATCGTGGATCCCTCTGAGTGTTTTTGATACTATATTAAAAAAAACATTGCTCTACCCCTGGTGTTGGTTACACAGGGGGTGTTGTAGCATGCCCTATTATGAAGCATGCTACTCTTAGTGGGTGAGTGCACTTTTATCCCATATATGGTTCCCCAGAGAGGGTGTTAATCTTTTTTTTTACCTCCTCATCCCTTTTGTGCGTGTTAGGTTTATAGGGGCAGATTTGCAAGAAACTGACGCATCTGTAGAGATGCGTCAGTTTCCCTGCGCCTCCATGCGAAACCCTTGCGCAACCATGGATGCGCCGTATTTACAATACGGCGCACCATGGCGCAAGGATTGACAGATGCGTCAGAAATTCTGACACATCTGTTGGTGCAAAAGTCACGCATTGCTGGAGTTGTGTCGCAAACATGAGGCAACTCCAGCAATGCATGGGGAGGCCTATTCCCAATACACTGCATCACTCCTTATGCCTGCTCCAAGCAGGCGTAGGGTTTTGACGCAGTGGCGTCCTAGAAGTGGCGCAGTGAAATCTTGTACATTTTACTGCGTCACTTCTACGAGGCTTTCCTGCATGGGAACGCCCACACTGCATACATTATACCTGATGCAGATATAATGTGACGCAGGGCTTTACAAGGTGACGCATCTCCCTAGTTGCATCACGCTGTAAATGGGCCGCAACAAGGCACATTTTTTACGCCGCAGCTGCCTCACAAAAAGTGACGCAACGGCGGTGCAAAACTGTCACGAGGGGCTTGTAAATCTGCCCCATAGTTTGAAAGGATCATTGAAGAGTTGTACCTCTCGCCCCTTCTTTGTGTGTACAGTGATTTGACACCCCATACTAATACAATTGTACCAAGAACAGCCCCCCCCCCCGGTCCCCCCAGAAACTCCTATAGTTGTCGGTGTATAAATGTTGCCCAGTAATTTGCCTTTTCCAGTAGACACTCACCTGGGCCTACAATCAACTTAGCTACTCCAACACAAGTAAATAAATAAATCAAAAATAAAACAGATAATAATAGAATTGATACATACCCGCCATAATTCCTCCACCTTAAAAATAAAAAGAACCCTAGTGATTGCGTACTGAGTACTGAGCGGTCCCAAGGCAGATAAAGTTGGCAATATCTCAGTACTGTTAATACATTGAGGGGCATATTCACAAGGACGTATCGCCGAGTTATCGCCACCTTAACGCATCAAAAGTGGAGATAGATTTAACGCCCCATTCACAAGCGGGTGCAAACTGCAGACAACGCAAGTATTCCCGCGATAACTGCCGCAAAATTTACCTCCACGGGTGACACCACCAACTAACCCTAATGAGATGCAGAGTAGGCGTTCCCGTGCAAAAACACACGAAAACACCACTACACCACATTCACAACGAACTGCCAGATCAGCGATGTGAACCAAAAACAGGCGATAAGCAGCGGTAGCAGCAGGGAATTAACACCTGCCTTCTGCTGGTGTTAAGCAGGATGGCTACCTGCAGTATGAAAGGGAGCCCAGCCCAGAGCCACATCTGAAGACCCAGAGATGCCATGGAGACAATGATCATGCAGCTCGGAGACCCATGAGGGCCACAACACCCACCGCCACGACTCCCAGGCCTCCCCCCCCCCGGACTCCCCCCACCTGGGACAAACACATACCGTGCACGACACAAGAGCCACAAAAAGCGCATGATGTCGCACAATGACAACAAGAAACACATGTGTGGTCAGAAGAACGAGAAACAGTCACTCATCATTGAAGTAACAACCAAAAACTTTATTGAATACAACACAAAACACCAATGCGGATGACTCCTGTCGGGTCCGTCCGGGACAATCTTGATGTCATAGCCTGGAAAATAAAGCACAAAATCAGAACGTGTGTCATGCCCACATCAAAGGAGCGAGACACAGAGAAACAGAGAGGGAAAGAAAGGCAGAGAGAGAAAGAGAGAGAAGGAAAGGAAGGGAGAGAGAGAGAGAAGGAAAGGAAGGGAGAGAGAGAGAGAGAGAAGGGAAGGAAGGGAGAGAGAGAGAGAAGGGAAGGAAGGGAGAGAGAGAGAGAGAGAAGGAAAGGAAGGGAAGGGAGAGAGAGAGAGAGAAGGGAAGGAAGGGAGAGAGAGAGAGAGAAGGAAAGGAAGGGAAGGGAGAGAGAGAGAGGGAAAGGAAGGGAGAGAGAGAGAGAGAGAAGGAAAGGAAAGGAAGGGAGAGAGAGAGAGAGGGAGAAGGAGGGAGACTGCCACCCCCACGCACCCAGGCACCACTGCTCACCTGCTGCCACCGGTGTGTCTCCAACCATGTGCTGGTATACATTGCAAGCCACCAGGTCTGCAATCTGTAATCGAGGCCAGAGTCAATCATGGCAGAGTCCATCTCACTGCACACGGCAACAACGCCTATCCGCCGCTGCGCACACATGCAGCCGCACCCTAGCCCCTCCCGCCGGCCAGCGCTGGCTGTCCGCCCTTGCGCACCCAGGCCCCACTGCTCACCTGCCGCCAATGGTGTGTCCACCAGTGGGCACACCACCTGCCCGTGCAAGCTCCAGGCCCACCATGGCATGCTCCACATCATGCGGACCCACACCGCGGCCCAGCAGGTCACACACATGATGCTGAGTCCTGAGGCATCAATGGCAGAGACCACATCAGTGCACACGTCATCATCGCAGGCCGCACACCCGCTCACCAATTTCGGTGCCACTAACCCTGTGCAACCCGTCAGCGCCACGTGGTAGTAGGCCCGTGATGGCCGCATGGCTCTGGGTGCCACTAACCCTGTGCAACCCCAGTCAGCGCCACAATGTGGTAGGCCTGTGACGGCCGCATGGCTCCAGGTGCCACTAACCCTGTGCAACCCCAGTCAGCGCCACGTGGTGGTAGGCCCGTGACGGCCTCATGGCTCCGGGTGTCACTAACCCTGTGCGCAACAAATCATGGGCCCTTTATGATTGAGAATCGTGGAACGTCCGTCATCCAGTCACCTCTGTCAGTGAGGAAAGTGACGTTGTCGGTCCCTTATATTGGTGGGGTCACATGGCCTGTGACGCCTGTGCCGGATGGGTGTGGTGTGTGTGCAAACCTGCCCTCAGGGAGTGGCCGTGACATGCCAACAACTAGACCAGCGACCTGCAGACCACTAGCGTGTAAACCTGCGACTTGTAGCTATGTGGCCCCCCCATGGAGCGTATGCGGAGTGGTCTGGCCTGGCGTATGCCGGACCAGCGCAGGGCTTGCAACAATGACTCGGGGGCTCTGGGCGTGGTTCAGTCCATGTCCGGACAAGGAAGTGACTAATGCGTTTGTCCCTGTTGTAGTGTCTACGGCACCCGGAACGCAATCGGCAATGTAGCACACTGACTGGAATCCCACTAGATGAGCATCATTGACGTTAGGGGGAATCACTGACCCTACATACATCCACACATTCATACATGAATGATGAAAGACATGTCACAGCAGTGCGTTTCTGAATGTTTAATGCACATCCAGTGGAGTTTTGCAGCTGGAGCAGTACAGGGCCATGCCAACCCCATTTCACAATATGGGCCCATGGAGGGCCAGCCAGAGTCCATCGGGGAATGACAAGTACAGCGGAAGAGGAAGGGTACAGTCCGCAGTCTGGTCGCCGTGTCATTGGTCACCAAACAGGATATGGCAGTCCATGTCGCGGTCCAAGGTGAGTGCAGCAGAGTGTATCGGGGTCAGTGGAAGGTCATGGGGCCATGTGCGGCACCAAGCAGCAACAGGCCAGGTGGTGGACATGAATGCTAGTGCCTCCTTCTGATCTCAAGACCATCCATGTCCTCGTCCTCGGATGTGTGCTCTGCCCCACCTGTGGGTGGTGCAGTTCCAGCTGCGGCACTGTGTGCCACTGACACATCAGGGGCCGGAGGTGGATTGTCGGCCGCACTGTGTGGCAGTGACACATCAGGTGCCGGAGTGGAAATGCCTGCCGCACTGTGAGGCACCGACACACCAGGGGGCGGAGATGTGGATGGTGTAGGGGCAGCAGCATTCATCTGCGCCACGCCTTGGGGCAGCAATGCCATCATGAGGATACGCAGGGCATGGTAGATCCCAGCTACATTTTGCTGATGTGCAGCGGTGGCTGCCATCCGTTCCGCCTCCATCCGCACCATGTCCTCCATGAGCCTCCGCATGTGTGCCAGCACACGGCTGAGATCGCTGGAGCCACTCTGAGCGGACAGGTGTTCTTGTCTCCGAGTCATGACTCCAGCGATGTCAGCCAGGGCTCGTTGGAGACCATGGAGCGGCGTGTGGGCGTACGTTAGGGACTGGAGGTGGTCCCTGATGGGACTCAGACACCCATGGATGGCATCAAGTTTGGTAGCCATGAGGTCGAACCCCACCCGCACCTACTCAGCCATCTCCCTCTGGCCCTCCAACACATGGCGTTGAAAGGCCATGTGTTGTTCGGGGGGTCTTGGGAGACAGCCGGGGTTGTGGGTGCCTCCTGCTGGGTGGTTTGTGGAGTGGGTGGGGTCTCCTCGATGCAGCTGGGCTGCCCTGGTCCTGGAGGTGATTGGCGGATGAGTTCAATGATGTCTTGGAGGGCTTGGGTGTCGATGCTGGTGGTGTCCTCCTCGTCATCAGTGAAGAGTGGCTGGGACTGCTCTGCAGGAGGTGTTGACGGTGCCCCTGCAATGTGAAGGGGAGATGCTGTGTTACAATGTGTCCACATGTATGTAGCCGCATGGTACATGTTCACATTCAGACAGCATGGCAATGTACATTGTGACACTCTGTAGATCAGGGCCATGATCCAGAGTCATTGTGGGTGTGCACTGTGCTCTGCTTGATTATGCATGTGTGCCATTGTGGCCATCTTCCCCCGTCCCCCCAGTACCTGGTGGTTACTCACCCTGTTGCTGTTGTGTTGTGTCATGTCGAGCAGTGTCCGGTGCCCCGACTCCTGCAACGGTCTCCACACTGATGACTGTCGACACCAGCTCCTCCATGTCATCCAGCTCCAGCTGTGGCGCTGGGCTCCCACCTCCAGTCTGCATTGCTGCCTTCTGGTTGCCTGCGAGTTTCTCCTTGGTTTTGCGCTTGATGTCAATCCATCGCCTCTTGACCTCGTCCATTGACCTCTTGTGCTCTCCGACGGCATTCACCTTGTCCACGATGGACCGCCATATTCCATTTTTGGTGCCCAATGACACATTGGAGGTGACGAACAGTTGTTGTGTTCTATCACCTCCGTGACCAGGATCCTATTCTCCTGCGGACTGAACTTCGTCTTCCTCTTCTTCTTGTCCTTGCCCTTCCCTGTCCCCGAGGTCCCAGGCTGGTCGTCCAAGTGTTGTAATTTGGCAGCACTTAAGTTAAGCATTAGCCGAAGACATCCTGTATTCAGAGGCTAAATTGTCCGCTTTGTGGAATCCATTTTGTATTTCTGGCAGCCATTTTGGTTGCCATGTGCTGCCATGTGCTCGCCATGTACTCTGTCTTACCTTCCTGTTAACTGCTCTTGAAATCTGCCTAGAGACGAGTTATATTTAGTTTCTTTTGCTTTGCACATGCTCAGTTGAGCTCGCAGCTGTCCATGCAGCTGTTCCGAGTTTATAAATGTCAGGATGTGTCTACTAGAAGTAGAAACTGTTAGCTCCACCCACTCGTCGACTGTGCATTTCTTGTATGACCTTATATGTACTTAAAACCAGCATTTGTGTTTGTACCGCCTTCATTTGAGCCCCTGTGTGGGTATAAAAGGACCAAGGTCCTTCCATTCAGTGTGCTACTTCATGCATTACCGAAGGGTGCTGTGTGAATGTAGCTCCACCTCATGAGGTTTAAGAAACTCAGTTTTTTCTATTCCAGTTTCTGTGCCAACTTCTTCCTATTGGTCTGAGGACTCTGTGCAGAAAGGGAGAACCCCTAAGCACTGGTAGGCCTTGTTGAGGCTCACCACAACAAATTGGCGCTTCCAACGTGGGACTCATCGGCGACTCGGATGCCCGAAGGATTGGTCGAGACGAAGGATTGGAATCTCGCTTCTGGACGCGATCGCTGCCTGAGGAGACCCGAGTCTTGGCACCCACGGCGTTTTTTCCTTTCTTTCTGATCTGACCATCCCGGCGGCGCCGGTCCTCGACTGAGATCTCTTCTGTTGATTCGCTGTGCAGTGACCATTTGGTCGATTTTGAGACCTTGGCAGTTGGAACCTGGACACCATTTGATTGGTAAGAGCCGTTTTGCGGCACTTTTTTGATGCCTTTGATTGGTAAGGTAGTTTAGTAACACTTACTGCGGCTTTGTTTGTATGATTGGCCAATTTTGGAATCTGTTTTGTAATTATATATGTATTGCAATACATATAGGCAGGTAATGAGGAGAATTTTCTCTATTTAAAATTGTTTGAACAGCGCAACGTACGAAGAGTACCTTAAGCGCTACTTTGATTATAATACTGCATATTTTGCACTATTTTTTGGCATGCCTGTTTTCAGCACACTTCGTAGGATGTGTTGCTTTTGTAGTGGTACCAATTTGAGACTTGACGAAGCACAACCAGCCCCCGGAGGGGACGCCTAATAGGGATATGTATATTAAGTATGGTATTTCTTCTATAATGTACTGCACGTTATGGAACAAATATACTAGTAAAGATCCTGAGTTGCGTTGGCCGATGTATGGGTCATTTGATTTGCGAAAGATTCAGTATGTGGAACAATGTATGTTTAAACGAAAGACTAGGGGGCCGATTCCGATTCGGGCCGGAAATCTCTCCGACCGAGCCGGACTCGGAGAGATTTCCTACCGAATCGGACTCTGGCAGCCCGACCGAACGAGTACGATGCGCACGTATGCCATCGGACTCGAGTCGGTCGGACTCCCATTGAAGTCAATGGGAGCCTGTCGTACAACGCGTACGCGGGCTCCCATTCACTCAATGGGTGCGAGGTGGTCAAGGGCGCCCCCTACAGCGGGTATGCGTCGAAGCGACTCGAGCCGTACACGCCCAGGTAGGGGGGACCCATGGGTCCCCCCTGTGTGCGACTCGCGCGGCTACGCGTACAGGGGGGTCCGACACGGACCCCCAAAGTACGTCTCCGACTGCTCTTTGGAGCCGGAGTGCGCGGCTCGGTCGGACTGCTCGCGGCGCGCATCGTACTCACCCGGCCGGGGAACGTCTCCATTGCGCGGTGCGAGTCGAGTCCGAGCGAGTCGGTCAGTGCGGTTCGACCCGGGAACGAGTCGGTCGGAGCGGTCGGGACGCCCGGACGAGTCGGTCGGCGAAATCGCATCGTGCTCGCTCGCCCGGACGCGCGTACGAATCGGTCGGGAAATAGGGCTCCGAATCGGATCCGGTTAAGCCGAATCCGATTCGGAGCCCTACCGGCCGAGATCGGAATCGGCCCCCTGGCAAGATATGTTTGATTGTGTGCGAATGTGGGAGAAAGAAGTGTGTGAGCGAATGAAGCGTGAGCAAGCCTTGATTGACAAAGAACAGCGAAAGACCATTTATGCGAAAGCATTAGAGTTAAAAAACAAGGAGATGAAAGAAATTAAAGAGAGGGAAGATAGGGAACGCCATTTACAGGTAACTGGCCAATACGCTGTTAGGCAGCCCCTTTATCCTATCCTTAATAAACCGCAAGATGATTTTTTGTTATTAGATCGTTCTCCACCTCCGTATATTTTTTCTTCCGCTCCTCATGAGTCAGATGAGGACTCTTTTTCAGACCAGGACAAAGTTCGAGAAACTCGCTCAATGTTATCTGCTGGGCATGCATCTGACATTAGATCTGCTGCGCGTAAAGCCGTTTGTAGTACTACCACTGCTTCAGAACTTTTAGATAGTATAAAAGGATGGCAGGAAAGGGAGCAAATATATTTTACCGATACATTTGCTGCAGAGGTTATTGAACGATTTAGGAAGCATTCGGTAGATATGGAGCCCGATGATGTAACAGCTGATTGTAAACAATTACGTGACGGTCTTTTTGTCTTCTCCCAGGTGGCTGACACGATCAGACGCTTGGTTAAACTGCGTGTTGAAGCAGCCCGTTTGCGAGAGGAGAAAAAGGCAGCAGAAGCAGCTGCACTAGCATCTCAGATCAGCATGGCACGACCTCCTACTCCTGAAACAGATAAGAATGTTGTAATTCATGTGAAACCCATGCGGGAAGCCGCGCCTTTATATGTTCCTCCTAAAGGAACGGGTACAGAGGATGATAAGACTTCTACTAATGCGAAAGGGTACTTTATTTATAATTGGGTTTACACTCCTTGGAATAGGGCAGATGTTATGGCCCTTGGAAATGCATTGCCTGACCCGCGAAAGAATCCAGCAGCCTTTTATGAGGAAGTTGAGGGTGCAATTAGCTCTTGTACTATGACTTTGTCTGATATTGATTTGTTTTTTGGATTAATATTACCGCCTGATATGTGGAGAACTGTGCGTAAAATTGATGATAATGCGACATTTGGAGCATTGTGGAAAGATTTAGAGCGGTTAGATGAAGATAGAGAACCTGCACAGAAACCGTGTCAGTTAATTTTAAATCTTCCGGCAGCTATATTAGTTAAGTTAAAGACGATCATTCCCCCTAAAAAGATAGATTGGACAGTGTTAGCGTCTTGCAAGCAAAAGGTAGATGAATCAGTTTCTGACTTTTTCACACGCTTTGAAGAGGCATTCCACGATTTTAGTGGCCAGTCATTGATAGATGACACGGGTAGGCATCTGTTTGTTGATAAATATGTCGCAAACCTTTTGCCAGGGATAGCTAGTCACTTAAAGGCCAGTGAGAGTTCATGGACTACCTCTTCTCCGGTTTCTCTTTTAACTATGGCTCAGTATTATGAGCGACAAGAATTAGAAACTAAAGGTAATGAGGACAAAAAGTCTAAAGAGTTGAAAACAAAGGTTATGTTGGCTCAAGCTTATGGTCCGCCTTCTAGAGGTCATGATAGAGGTGGACGTGGATCTTATGGTTCGTCCTTTCCTTCCTATACTCGTTCAAATTTGTCTGTTGATCAGTGTGCGTACTGCAAAAAATTTGGACATTGGCTTTCTGATTGTCCAGTACTGCGTGCTCAGCAGAATCTACGTGGTCGGGGACAAATGAGAAATCGTTCAGGATATCCAGGGCCTAGAGGAAGCGTGAATGATCGTGCTCGGTTTGATGCTAATACACGTGGGCAGGATGGGTTTAACACTTTTGATAGAAGGAACCAATATCAAATGTCTGACTATGTGCCCTCTGATTTTCAAGATTCTGCTTATGCATAGGATTGCCTAGGATGGGGTAAGGAATAAGTTGAAGTTCCAGTAGATCAGAGAGGTCCCTATGTTACAGCACATGTTTTGGGCTCTACTGATCAGTTTCTGGTTGATACAGGAGCTACTCGTAGCGCCTTGCCTAAACAGTTGGTTCCAAGGGCTCCCCTGTCTGGCTTAACCATTACATCGATAGGTTTCGATGGAACACCTTCCCTTAGCCCATTGTCACAACCACTTGCATTCGATGTTGATAAGTTTACTGCTCCATGTCCGTTTTTGCTTTCTCCAAACACACCAGACAATATTGTGGGTCTTGATATGCTTAAAAATTTCAGGGCTACGATACGGTGTTCTCCGGAAGGAGTACGGGTTATTTTGAATGACAACTACCCTGTGATTGAGAGATCTTGTATTATTAAAGAGGACATTGCACTAGCCTCACTCCCTAGTACTTTGTGGGCTACTTCGGACACTGATGTAGGACAAATGGTTATTCCACCAGTACATATTAGTGTTAAGGAGGGCGCTTTATTGCCAAGACTGCCTCAGAATAAAATTTCTCGAGAAGGAGAAGAAGCACTCACACGTATTGTACATGATTTAATTAAGGTGGGGGTTGTGGAAGAAGTTCCTTACAATGTTTGCAATAGTCCGATTCTTCCCATTTTGAAAAAAGATACTGACACTAGGATCTATAGATTTATCATCGATTTGAGAGAAGTTAACAAGATTGTAGTACCACAGTACCCTGTAGTATCTGACATAACGACATTGCTTCCCCTGGTCCCTCCAACAGCAACTACATTTTCTGTAATTGATCTGAAGAATGCTTTCTTCTCGATTCCTATTCATCCTGATAGCCGATATTTGTTCGGTTTCACTTTGAATAATAGATCATACAGATTTTGTAGAGTTCCTCAAGGCTATACTGAGAGTCCTAGTATTTACAGTCAAGCATTGAAGAGACAGCTTGATTCCTTTACCTTGCCTAAAGGAGTGGCTCTCATACAATATGTCGATGACATCTTGTTGGCAGCTGATACACCTGAGCAGTGTGAGAAATGCACTTTGTCCTTGCTTTCTTTTCTTGCTACACACCACCATAAAGTATCACGGAAGAAATTGCAATATTGTAGACCGAAGGTGACCTATTTAGGACACCTTCTGTCTAAGGAGGGCCGTGCACTGACACCAGATCGCATTCAAGCAATTTTAGACACCCCAGTACCTTCCACGCAGAAAGATGTCCGTGCATTCATTGGTCTGACTTCGTTTTGCAGGCAATGGATATTGGGTTTTTCACACATTGTTAAACCCTTGCTAGCACTTTTAACTAAAAACACTCCGATCCCCCTTCCATGGACAGATGAATGTCAAAATGCTTTTTGTCAGTTGAGACAAGCTCTTTGCTCTGCACCAGTGTTAGGCACACCAGATTACACGAAGGCTTTTACACTCTATGTACATGAGAAAGAAGGATGTGCATTGTCAGTTTTAGTACAGACACACGGGGACAAACAGCGTCCTTGCGCATACCTTTCTGCAGTTCTTGATCCTGTTGCTCGTGCATTACCTGGGTGCTTCCGTTCAGTTGCAGCGGCGGCTGTGTCCATACGTCAGAGTGAAGGGATAGTTTTGTCACACAAACTGTTGGTGCTAGTACCCCATGCAGTAGATGCCCTTTTGAATCAGACTAAGACTCAGCACTTAACTAGTGCTCGTTTGACAGGATACGAATTGACACTGCTAGCACCTCATATTACCTTGAAGAGATGTGCGACACTGAACCCAGCCACTTTGTTGCCATATCCTGCGACTCAGTCTCAGTCAAAGGAGCCTCACGATTGCATATTCCTTACTGAGGAGCAGACAAAGGGTCGCATCGATTTGCAAGATACGCCCCTTCCAGATGTAGATGGGGAACTGTGGGTTGATGGGTCCTGTCTGAAGTTACCAGATGGCACGACTTCAGCTGCTTATGCAATTACCACGCTTGAGACAGTAGTGGAAACAGCTCGCATACCTCAGAAGTCAGCTCAAGCAGCTGAACTAATAGCTTTGACACGAGCGTGTGAGCTTAGCACTGACTTGTGTGTGAACATTTACACGGATAGCCGCTATGCTTTTGGAGTGGTTCATGATTTCTGCCTACTCTGGAAGGAAAGAGGCTTTCTTACATCCCATGGGATGCAGATAATGCACGGAGAGTTAGTGCATAATCTCTTGACTGCACTTACATACCCAAAGAGAGTTGCTATTATGAAGTGTAGCGCACACAAGAAAGTGACTGACAAAATAGGACAAGGCAATGCCTTTGCAGACCGCGTAGCCCGTGAAACTGCGATACAGCGAAGCACTACATCCATGTACGTAGTGAAATCACAAGCTGAGCGTTGGCATGATGCTAGAGAGGAAGTATTGGATATACAGAGATCTGCTTCTGTGGAAGAGTTTGAGCAATGGTCTAAAGAAGGAATGTTAGATGATGAGGGTTGTTGGCGTAACAAAGAAATGAATAAGTGGAAATTGCCTGCAGCCTATTTACAACCTATGGTTCAAATGGCACATGGGCTGGCACATGTTGGAGCTCTAGCAATAACTAAATTGCTTACACAAGTTTGGGAGCATCCTGAAATTGCTAGCACAGCCAAAAGAGTAGTACAGTCCTGTTTGATCTGTTGGCAGTATAATCCTGGAAAAGGGACACAAACTCCTACAGGAGGGTTTGCTACACCAACCGCACCTTTTGAAGTTTTGCAGATGGATTACATCCAACTCGAACGCTGCAATAATCTGAAATATGTCCTAGTGGTGGTATGTGCCTTTAGTAAGTGGATAGAGGCATACCCTACAAAGGATAATACTGCTCTCACCACAGCAAAGGTGCTTCTAAAGGAGTTTTTTCCTAGATACGGTGTTTGCAAACTTTTGTGGAGTGACAATGGACCTCATTTTATTGGGCAAGTTGTTGAGCATGTACTGAAAGGATTAGGGATCAAACAGAAATTCCATACAGTTTTCCACCCGCAATCAGCAGGATTGGTGGAAAGGTATAACGCTACTTTAAAATCAAAATTGGCGAAAATACTGGCTTCCACGTCTCTAAAGTGGCCAGATGCACTACTATTGGCATTATTGTCCATAAGATCGGTGCCACATTCACGATCAGGTCTCACCCCCTATGAGGTGGTGTTTGGGAGACCGATGAACATTTGGGGAATTCCTAAGCCACGCCCCATACATGATGTTCCTTGTGTTCTGATGAATGATTATTTGGCACAGTTAACCGACAGTTTGGTTTCTATTCATCAACAGGTTCAAGAAGCTCTTCCTGACAGATCTACAGGTGAGGCCCACGAACTCCGCCCTGGTGATCACGTAATGGTCAAGGTCTTCGACAGATCAAACAGCTTGGAGCTGAGGTGGCGAGGACCAGAGCAGGTGCTCCTTGCGACAAGGACAGCAGTTCGAGTGACAAACAGAAAGAATTGGATCCACAGCACACACTGCAAACGCGTGTCGCCTGCCTTGGTGGAACCTGCTGTGTTGACCGACCATCGAGAGATTCTGGAGACGGAGAAAGGCCAAGCTATCTCACCTGACGAATCTGCGGAAGTCTTCCCGGACCACACGATCACTGGAGTATCCAGATATCAATTGAGACCGAGGAAAGAATCTGCAGTTTTGAAAAAGACTGGTTGAGCTACTGCCCTGGGTTAGTGAAACGGAGAGCCGATGTGGCAAGGGGAGGGGGATCAGCCCTGCATTAGTGTAGTGACACCCGCCTTGGCCCATGGTGAAGAAATCAACGGCTGCCCAGGGAGAAGAGCTCCAACGATTGTTTTCAACAAGTTTTTAGAAAGATCAATCATTACTGTTGCTGAAATGAATAGCAAAAGAATCATTTGTGCTGTAGGGTTTGTTGTTGCTATGGTGGCTATGGCAGCAATTACGTGGTACATCGAGAAGGTGGCTCCTGTTCGACAGCTTTTTGTTGCCACTACGCCAGTACCAGTGGAACACTACTACTTCACTCTTCCCTACCATGAGCAGAAGCATCGACAATCCTATCTAAACAATACCTTTATTCAGATGTTGCACCATACTCACAATGCTACAAATACTACCAACTGTTGGGTGTGTGGGATGATACCTGCACATCAAAAGAAAGGAGGAACACCTTTTATTCCTCTTCCATTTTCTCACAATGGTTCTTGTCAAGCTTGGTATGCGCTCTTGTTTGCATATGGAAAGCCTTCAGTAGTTGGGATTAATTTTCAACTTAATAAAGTGTGTTATCAAAATAAAGAAGGTTATCCACAAGCCAAAGGGACTAAATGGGAATGGGAAGAGTATCAACCGGACAATATTTCAACACCACATGCCTTCACAAATGTGAGAATAATAAAGAACATTGGACCTTTTGTGATTTCTGTGACAAAAACTAAAGCAGATTTGTGTATCTGTAGTGTTGGAAGAATTCCAGTGGGGAGGAGCGAGTGTACTGTAATCCTGACCATTGAAGGTGCCAATAAGAGCACTTTCACAGCCTCGCATAATACGTATTTTGTGTGTGGAAATAACGGATATTATCAATTACCTGTTGGGTGGTCAGGAATCTGCTATGTATCTTTTCTGTTGCCCCCTGTGTTTCTGGCACCTGCATTATATCACCGTGATTTTAAACTGTACAATGATATTTCCAAAAACAGAAATAAGAGGACAATAAGTATGGATGAAGTTGACCAAACCGACACTACCCTACAACAATATGTTGATTTCAACTTGGGCTTATTTTTCTTTGTGGGTGCTGCATTGAACAGCAGAAAGATCAGGCGACTAACTCGTGTTGTGGAAGCTGTTACCAATCAGACAGCTATGACACTTGGGAACATTACAGAGGAACTACAGATTGCAAGGATTGTAGCACTCCAGAATAGGATGGTGTTAGACGTGATTTTGGCTGATCGAGGTGGTGCATGTCGCATCATCGGTAGCAGCTGTTGCGTATTCATACCGGATCACTCACCTTCAGTATATGACGCAATATCAAAACTGCATAAGATTGCTGCAGAAATTCATCCAGAGACTGGTACTTGGACTTTTACTGGATGGTTTTGGACTCTTGTTTCTGCTTGGGGCTGGAAGCTACTGACTATCCTGTGTGTAATAATTATGATACTTTTTACATGCTGTGTATGTATCCAATGTGGTCCAATGCTTTGCTCCATTTGCATCTCTGCTTGTATACCTGCCAAAGGGAACGTTGCTGAAACAAAGGCCCAACAAATGTTGAATAAAGAGGTGGCCGAAATAATGTTAATAGATGTACGGGATGAATATTTAGATTACCCCAGATAAACGAATGTCTTCAGCTAATGCTGAAAGGGTCGTCTGTTGTAATTTGGCAGCACTTAAGTTAAGCATTAGCCGAAGACATCCTGTATTCAGAGGCTAAATTGTCCGCTTTGTGGAATCCATTTTGTATTTCTGGCAGCCATTTTGGTTGCCATGTGCTGCCATGTGCTCGCCATGTGCTCTGTCCTACCTTCCTGTTAACTGCTCTTGAAATCTGCCTAGAGACGAGTTATATTTAGTTTCTTTTGCTTTGCACATGCTCAGTTGAGCTCGCAGCTGTCCATGCAGGTGTTCCGAGTTTATAAATGTCAGGATGTGTCTACTAGAAGTAGAAACTGTTAGCTCCATCCACTCGTCGACTGTGCATTTCTTGTATGACCTTATATGTACTTAAAACCAGCATTTGTGTTTGTACCACCTTCATTTGAGCCCCTGTGTGGGTATAAAAGGACCAAGGTCCTTCCATTCAGTGTGCTACTTCATGCATTACCGAAGGGTGCTGTGTGAATGTAGCTCCACCTCATGAGGTTTAATAAACTCTGTTTTTCTATTCCAGTTTCTGTGCCAACTTCTTCCTATTGGTCTGAGGACTCTGTGCAGAAAGGGAGAACCCCTAAGCACTGGTAGGCCTTGTTGAGGCTCACCACAACACGAGGTGCTTGTGGGGTTCCGCTCGTCCTCTGCACCTGCCTCCATGGTGCTTCGGTGTTGGTCATTTTGTGTTTGTGTGTTTTTTCTACTTTTGTAGTGATTTTCCCGCCTGCCGTGTGTGTATGGCAGGCCTGGCACTGCTTATCGCTGATTTCCTCATCGCGTGTTGGCACATCGCATGTTTTTTTGCGTTGGGGTTTGGGTTTTTATCACCGTCGCGGTTGTTGTATCGCAGACATTGTCCGCGTTTTCGGGAGACTATCGCATGGTACCACCGTGTTGTGAATTCCACGTTAACACTGGGTTATTTTCCCGCGATAGACTGCGATGTGTAAAGTTGCGTTAACATTTTTTGGAGATGTTTAGCGCACGTTCTTGTGAATATCCCCCCGAGTGCTTCTGTACGTAATCCATTTTAACGTGGAAAAAAGTTGTAAAAAATTACTTTATTTGGTAAGACACTGAAAGTTAACAAAAATTGTTTACAGTCGTAATTCAAAAGTTGAGCAAAAATGGAACTAGTTTGCGAAAATATCATTTTTTCGGAAAAATACCTATTACATTTTGCAAGTCACTCTTCAGTCACATTTGGTTTTAGCAGTAAAAAGTTTCTGATATGGAAAGCTTCCAAAAATGCGAACACACATTCACATAACTGAACAGTTTCTAGAAGTAAATGGGCAAACCTTGCTGAACATACTTTAGGTTCATGTGCTTTTTTGCAGTGATTTTTAGATGACCTCTTTGAGAAAGATTGGGCAAACCTGGCCGACTGAGTTTTGTATCAATCCGATAGATTGAAGGTATAGAACAGTCATAAATCTTGTGTTATCGTGCATCGGTTTCAAACATCTCACAAGCACTGTATGGTCATGAAATATAGTAGGAAATCAGGGTTAAACTGCAGTGTTTCATTCTAACGGGGTGTGTTTGGGGACTGAGGACGCATCGATCGGAGTCGGGATGAATTGGTGCCATAAAGAAGGGTCTAGACAAATTGAACATGCTAAAATATGGCCGGTTCAGGTGACATAATGGCTTTTGACTAAAATATTCTTGTGGAAATTAAGCAAGGTGTACGTTTGACACTGGCAGTTCTGTATTACGGAGAAGGGCATTGACTTCCTGTCTTTGAGCAAATGATAACCTACTTTCATGACTACGGGGCCGATTCCGATCTCGGCCGGTAGTGCTCCGAATCGGATTCGGATTCACCCGATCCGATTCGGAGCCCTGTTTCCCGACCGAATCGTACGCGGGTCCGGCCGAGCGAGTACGATGCAAGCACCCGCGAAATCGCCGACCGACTCGAACGCGGCTTCAACACGCTCCGACCGACTCGCATGGACACGACTCGCACCGCGCTATGGAGACGTTTCCCGGCCGGGCAAGTACAATGCGCGCCGCAAGCATTCCGACCGACTCGCACCGTCCGGCTCGAAAAAGCTGTCGGAGCCGGACTTTGGGGGTCCGCGTCGGACCCCCCTGTACGCGTAGGCGCACGAGTCGCACACAGGGGGGACCCATGGGTCCCCCCTACCTGTGCATGTACGCCGCAATGCGCATGGACGCGTACACGCTGTAGGGGGCGCCCTTGTCCGCCTCGCACCCATTGAGTCAATGGGAGCCCGCGTACGCGTTGTACGACCGGCTCCCATTGACTTCAATGGGAGTCCGACCGACTCGAGTCCGATAGCATGCGAATGCATCGTACTCGTCCGGTCGGACTGCTAGGGTCCGATTAAGTCGGAATTCTCTCCGGGTCCGGCTCGGTCGGAGAGATTTCCGGCCGGAATCGGAATCGGCCCCTACATCTTTTCGTGGTTTGCCTCACACTCTGTCGGCCCACAGTTCAAGGACTTTCGATTGGCTAACGATTAATTTCTTTAACCTGAGCTCTGACCTTTTGTTCTATATTTCTGAATGTGTCATCTAGCGGTTCCACTTCTTATTGAAGAGAAATGCTGAGAAACTCTCGAGTCCCGGTTGTCAGAGAACCGCAAATGGCCACACGACAGCACAATGACTGCTATGCACATAACTGTTGCCAGAAATGTGCTATTGAGGTGCTAATCATTAGTGTTACACCACCTTAAGATATATACATGTATATAAAAGTAATCACTTATTCCATTTCGACGTGCATTTTTCCTCTTTTATTATCCAGGTGTGTTACCAGACAGAAGCACGCCATAGCGATTAAAGATAGGCGAAAAAGACACTTGACAGAGAGACTGAGGGGCATATTCACAAGGACTTATCGCAGAGTTAGCGGCACTTTATCGCAGTCAAAGTGGCGATAAATTCATCGCACAATTCACAAGCAGGTGCTAACAGCCGATATCACCAGTTTCCCCGCAATAGCAGCCGCAAAAAACATCGCCACGGATGACGCCGGCAACTAACGCTAATGAGATGCAGAGTAGGCGTTCCCGTGCAAAAACCCACGAAAACACCACTCAGCAACATTCCCAACAACCAGCCAGATCAGCGATAAGAGTCAAAAACATGCGATAAGGCGCGTTAGCAGCATGGATTTAACACCTGCTCCTACCTGGTGTTAAGTCGGATGACAACCTGCACCATGAAAGGGAGGCCAGCCCAGAGCCACACCTGAAGAACAACAGATGCCATGGAGCCACTGATCATGCAGCTCGGAGCCCCAAGAGAGCAACAACACTCACCGCCACCACACCCAGGCCCCCCATCCCCCCAGGACCCCCCCCCCTGGGCCCCACCCCGGGCACCCCCCCTCCCCCAGACAAAGACATTACACATCTACCTTACAAATACATGAACACAACAATTCGCCTGATGTCGCACAAGTACAACAATTAACTTTCATGCGTGGTCAGAAAAAGGAAAAACACTCATACATCTTAGAATCACAAAATTAATTATTTTATTCAAATTGAACTCAACACCAATAATTGGAAGAGTCATGGCGTGTCTCCTCTGGACAATCTGCAAGTCAAAGCCTGCAAGACAAAATTGAAGATAAGAAGGTGCGTCATGCGCCCAACAAAGGACAGAGAGAGAGAGAGAAAGAAATGGAGAGAGAGAGAGAGAGAGTGAAAGAGAGGGAGAGAGAGAAAGAGAGAGAAAGGGGGAGAGAGGGAGAAGGAGAGAGAGAGAGCAACAGAGGGAGAGAGAGAGACAGTGAAAGAAAGAGAGGGAGAGTGAGAGAGAGAGAGAAAGAGAGAGAAAGATAGAGAAAGAGAGGGAGAAGGAGAGTCAGTGAAAGAGAGGGAGAGTGAGTGAGAGAGAGAAAGAGAGAGAAAGATAGGGAGAGAGAGAGACAGTGAAAGGAAGAGAGGGACAGGGAGAGACAGTGCCGACACTGCGCACCCAGGCTTCACAGCTCACCTGCTGCCACCGGTGTGTCTCCAACCACGTGCCGGTATACACTGCAGTCCACCAGGTCCCTCATCTGAAACAGAGTCCACAGCTAATGATGGCAGAGTACATATCATTGCACACGGCAACATCGCATGGCCGCCCCTGCGCACACAGGCTGCTGCACCCCAGCCCCTCCCGCCGCCCAGCGCGGATTGCCCGCCCCTGCGCACCCAGGCCTCACTGCTCACCTGCTGCCACCGGTGTGTCTCCAACCACGTGCTGGTATACACAGCAGTCCACCAGGTCCCTCATCTGAAACAGAGTCCACAGCTAATGATGGCAGAGTATATATCATTGCACACGGCAACATCGCATGGCTGCCCCTGCACACACAGGCTGCTGCACCCCAGCCGCTCCCACCGCCCAGCGGGGATTGCCCGCCCCTGCGCACCCAGGCCTCACTGCTCACCTTCCACCACCGGCTTGTCTCCAAGAGGGCCCACCACGTGCCGGTGCAAGCTCCAAGCCTGGGGCCCGCGACCTTGGCAGCCTCCACATCACGCATCCCCGCATCGCACGTGTTAGACCTGGCATCATTGGCGCGGGTCTCCCTTCCTCTTTTTCTTCTTACCTTTTATGTTGACTGGATTTAGATGCTCTGGGCGCTGTGCCACTGCCAATCAGTGACACCGCGTGAATGCTCCCTGTGTAAAGATAACTGTATGAATTGGGATAACCATAGTTTGGCTCGTTTGGTTTACCTGTCAGCCCCTAGTATCAGTGCACTGTGTGTGCCCAGGGCTGGTAGACCAAATACTGCTGGTGGGCCTGCAGCGCTGATTTGCGCTACCCACCGAAGCGGCTTTTAAAGTATGCCTGTGTAGCATGTTCTAATAGCGAGGTACCCTCCATTTCACTGTTTACTGTTGTGAGGCCACCCGTTCTCATAGGCCAGAATGTGCAGGCTGAGTATTACATGCCTTAATCTTACCTGCCCCCAGGAACCTGATAGGAATGTCGACTTTGATATGTTTAAGCTCAGAACATTGAGATACATCTTTTAGTAAGGATTATTAGCGTAGCCCGTGTTCGAAAATGCCTCTACTAGGAACGAGGTTTTTTCCGGCCTAAGCTTTCCTGTAGGCTTTGTTAGCGTGTGTATTGGCCATCTGGTTTTGGAGCAGCAGGGCCAGCTGGGTCAGACCTGGCTGGAGAGAGAGATCGGCATTTAGAGTATGGGGAGGGTGACTCTTTGATCCGAGCAGGGCCGTGCCTGGCAAGGTGAATGATGGCTCCATCTCCCACTGGGCGTCTGATAGCAGACCCCCAGATTCTCAAAGGGCAGGATGTCGCCTCGTAAACCAAGTGCTCCCCGACCCCACCAAACTGGTTCTGGCTGGATGCAGTGATTTGTGACTGCAGAGAACAAAGACTTTTTAGGTATAAAACGCTACGCTGAAACCTGGTGCGGTGTGTTCCTTCTGGATGTCAAGACGAAACTCTGTCCGAGCGGACAGAGGAAAGGACTTTGAAACTTTCACCAAGCTTGCTGAAGAAACTACCCAAGGGCCTGAATTGAGAGCGCCTCCTGCTGAAGTCTCAGGGACATTAGACTTCACCCCGTCAGCTGCCTGAATTCCTGTGCTAGGGATTCTACTTGCAGGTGAGGCCTCCGTCGAGTAATCCGGAACCTCTAGTTCTACTGTGAGGAACGCGGACTGGTAACCCTTGTGAACTCTGTGTGTGGGCCACCGCAGCTAAGAGAGAGCTGCCGCCGCTGAGTGCCCACCTTAATTTGAATCCTCAGAACCTTCGCTGAAACTGTGTGGGCCGCCGCCGCCGCTAAGAGAGCGCTGCCGCCGCTGAGTGCCCGCACTTGTGTCAGCTGTGCAACATCGTGAATTGTCCTGTGGGCCGCCGCAGCTAAGAGAGCTGCTGCCGCTGAGTGCCCGCACTTGTGTCAGCTGTGCAACATCGTGAATTGTCCTGTGGGCCACCGCAGCTAAGAGAGAGCTGTCGCCGCTGAGTGCCCGCACTTGTGTCCGCTGTGCATCATCGTGATTTGTCCTGTGGGTCGCCGCAGCTAAGAGAGAGCTGTCGCCGCTGAGTGCCCGCACTTGTGTCTGCTGTGCATCATCGTGATTTGTCCTGTGAGCCGCCGCAGCTAAGAGAGAGCTGCTGCCGCGGAGTGCTCGCACCCTTGCTAACTTTGCATTATCGTGATTTGTCCTGTGAGCCGCCGCAGCTAAGAGAGAGCTGCTGCCGCGGAGTGCTCGCACCCTTGCTAACTTTGCATCATCGTGATTTGTCCTGTGGGCTGCCGCAGCTAAGAGAGAGCTGCTGCCGCTGAGTGCCCGCATCTTTGTCAACCTTGCACCATCATGAATCGTCCCGTGGGCCGCTGCAGCTAGGGGAGAGCTGCTGCCGCCGTGAGCCCACCACGGAGCTGCACGACGAGAGTCATCGCCACCACCAGCCCGGGCCGCCGCAGCTGCGTGCTGCTGCCGCTGGGAGCCCGCCTGTCCCCGAGTGCCCGAACCATTGTGAGTGCATGTTGCGGACCACTGCAATCGAGAACTGTGGTCGCGGGGAGTCCGCCTGTCACCGTCTCCGCTTCTTCGAGAAGCTACGTGCTGTGTCCCCATCCAACGGCAGGTATCTGGTGCGCAACGGGTCGCGTAGACCCAGGCCTTGAACTCAGTCAGTGCCACGTTCTGGTGAATACGTATTGCCTTTTTAAGTCCGTACTGATTTACGTGCATTGTGACTGGTTAAAACGCTTTTGAGAGTCTCGTACTAAACCTTAGATAAAGATACTATTTTTCTATACCTACTTGAGTTGTGTACTTTTGTGGTGTCGTTACTGCCTTATTGTGCATGGTCATAAATGCTTCACACACTGTCTCTGAGATAGGCCTAACTGCTCGTGCTACGTTACCACAGGGTTGAGCAGGGGTTATCAAAGGGGGAGCCTACTTGCCCTGACTTAGGAAGAAGGGTCCCTATGTGGACAGTGGCGCCAACTATTGCCAACTAGAGACCCCCATTTCTAACAGCAGGCCACCAGGTCGCACACTTGATTCTGGGTCTTGATTTTGCAATGGCAGAGATCATATCAGTGCACACGTCATCATCGCAGGCTGCACACCCGCTCAGCTCTATAGGTGCCACTAACTCTGTGAACCGCGAGGCAACGCCGCGTGGCGGTAGGCCCCCGCTGCCCGCTGGCTCAGTCCTATACTGCGGTCCACCAGGTTGCACACTTGATTCTGGGTCTTGATTTTGCAATGGCAGAGACCATATCAGTGCACACGTCATCATCGCAGGCTGCACACCCGCTCAGCACTTTAGGTGCCCCTACCTCAGTGCACAGAAACTCACCGTCCCGTGGCGGTAGGCCCGTGCCGGCCGCAGTGTAACCAGTGCCACCAACTCCGTGCAACGCAAGTCATGGACCCTTTCTGATTGAGTCTCGTCATATGGCAGGTGGACGCAGACATGTCACCTCAGGCAGTGGGGAAGAACTGGGACATGTTGCGTCATCGTCCCCCCCTTTATACGTAAGCCGAGTGGGCTGGCTCAGCGTACGCGAGGCCGGCGTAGGGGTGTGAACAATTAGCCCTGGCTTCTGGGCATGGTTCATATCTGGGCTACACAGGAAACCAACTGATGCGTGTGTCTCTGTTGTTGTGTCTGCGCCACACGGCCCGCAATCGACAATGTTGCATGCACCCGGAGGGCGTCCGCGCACTAAGGGATTGTACAAGGAGCGCAAGGCCACTCGGGTTCTTGGCTCATACATGCCAACTGTTGTGTGTGTTCATCACTTTTGGTAAACCATGAGCCCAAGGCCTAGCCTCAATTGCAGCGTGAAAGCCACATCACATTCCCAGTATACAAGCAGTAGTCAGACTAACATTAGGGATGAAAGCCACTTTGTCTCAATACAGAAGGCGGAAGGACGTCTGCACCTCCGACCTTGGAATTGCATGCAGCAGGCACCCCCTGGGAGCGATACCATGGCAGATGATGACGACTCCCACACTACACACAGCGATAATGAAAGATCAACGTATCCACACCCCACACACAGAAGTCCTTGCTCGAGGTACTCCTGCATGGAATGGCCTTGACACTTACGTACAGGACAACCCATATGTCCAAACTCTGCACACTCATACGACTCATTGCTCCGAGCTGTGGCATATCATCCACATAACAGCCGCAGGTCAGAAGAGTGCCAGTTCTACGAGAGCGAACAACGCAATGTCAGAACATCCCGGGCATATGCACAACCCCTGTCACATGGAACTGTACCGTGACCGAATGCTGCATTTGTTGGGGGCACTGCGACTGGAAGTGTTGCGCATCAGTTACCGTCTGAGCTTCCGTCTTGCGTACATCACCTGCGTCCAGCCCTGGTTCCACTGTCGATCATGCATATTCAAGTGGCCCATGGATGTCTGCCTATCCAACACAATGGTAGCTGAACTGGATTATGACATGTGTGTGCACCCCCTGTTGGACCACGACCAGAAGTGTAACCGTGATACCTGTTCATGGGATGCCTTGGTAACTGGCGTATGTGCTGGCAGTTGGGCATGTGAAATTGCACACTTCCTCATGTGCATTGACCACATCGAAGCGCTCCCCTATTGGGCTGTGTTGCGGATTGGTGAAACGGCATGGACGGAGCACATCTGTCCGGACCAGCTAATGGATTGGCTCGCCCCCGTGTTCGTTGAAGTCGACAACGACGTACTCTTGGAACTGATTGCCCATGAAGCTGCGCTCGCTTTCATGGATGAGTAACTACGTTCCTGCAGCCACAAGAGATTGTAACCCATAGGGCAGGTCCCAACCCCCTTTTGCATCTTGGAGAAATGGACACATATCCCACCATAACACTGGACATGGCTGCATTCGCCTGGACTCAGAATGCATGTGCGTGCCAGACTGCGGGTTGACACACACCTGTGCAAGGTGAGTGGACAGCGGCGCCTGGCAACGTTCCTCAACCTGACACACCGCTGGAGGGAGAGTACACACATGGCAATGTAGTACTACATGTGACCTTGTTGGACTCCTTCACCTGCTCACTGTCAGCAGAGCAGACAGTCAGCGCAGTCCGGTGGTACAGGACTATGCAGATCCCATGGGCTGTGAGTGGTGTCCCCTGACACGGTGCAATGAGCATTCGCCAAACACCACATGACTCGTCCAGCAAGGCAAGTTGGGCTGAGAACGTTGGCATCCGTAATGATTGGTGTTCATTTGTGCCTCCCCATGTCTTGCACCTCTACATGTTCCTTTGCTGCCTGTTAGTGTATGATGCATTGGTCTGCATGTTGTGGCCCTTTTCTTGCCCGTACTGACACGCACATGCTAATAAAGTGTACGCAACTTCACTAGTGTTCAACTGTGATGAGTGTTGATTAGCATGCCAAATCGTGTGCCTCAATGAGCATTGTCCGTACAAAGGGAGGGACTGACTGATGCATTTCATTTAGGGGTGGGTCCCTATTGCCAGCTCCACCTCCGTGAGCCAGACATTGTGGTTGGGAGAGTTTCTGGTAGACCTGTGCGCTTATGTGTCTCCAGCAATGTGAGTATGGTGTCCAACGTCTTGCCATGTGGATCAATGTGTTCCATCAAACCATGCTGTGTCCACACAGTTGAGTGTGTGTAGGTATGCGAAGAGATGTTCTGTTGTCACATGTGATGTGGGACATTACTTTAGGCCTCCTACCGACTTTGACATATTTGAAAACACAGCCCTATTTGATACATGGACGTGGGGCTACGTTGGGGGGTGGCGAGATTGTTGTTCATGATCAATGAGGCCACAGCTAGTTCACACCTTCACAGTGATCTAATTGGCCATGTGTGTCACGGTCAAACATGCGCATTGATGTCATTTCCCAGGGTGTACCTTTTGTGCAATCAATGTCCCTACAGTCATCCATACTGTTATACTTGATTGAACATAGACATGACACATCTGTGTGATTAGGAATGTTTTATTCACATCCTGTGGAGTGTCAGAGCTGGAGCAGTACATGGCCATGCACACCCCACATTACATGGTTGCCCAGTGGAGGTCCAAACAGAGTCCTTTAGGGAATGACAAGTTAATCGGCAGAGGAAGGGTTGAGTCCGCAGCCTGTTTGCTGTGTCATTGGTAACCAGAGCAGATATGGCAGTCCATGTCGGGGTCCAGGTGAATGTCGCAGAGTGTTCCGGGGGACAGTGGAAGGTGTTGTACCAGGGCATGATGCAGAGGGCTGTACCAAGCAGAAACAGGCCATATGGCGGGGGATGAATGCTACAACCTCCTTTTTGACACAGAGTCATTACCATCCACATCTTCATCCTCTGATATGTCTTCTGTGTCAGGTTTGCCAGGTGTGTGTGGTGGTGTTATGGCTGCATCACTGTGTGCCACTGACACATCAGGGGGCGGAGGTGGTATGGCTGCATCACTGTGTGCCACTGACACATCAGGGGGCGGAGATGTGTATGTCGAAGTTCCTGCAGCAGTCATCTGGGACAGGCTCTGTGGCAGCAATGGCAAGATGAGGATCTGCAGGGCATGGAAGATCCCAGCTACATCTTGCTGGTGATCAGCCGTGGCAGCCATCCTTCCTGCCTGCATCCGCTCCATGTTTTCCATTGTCCTGCGCATCTGTGCCAACTCTGTGCTGTCGTCGCTGGAGCCTCTCTGACTAGACAGTTCATGTATCCAAGTAATGGCTCCAGCGAGGTCAGCCAAGGATTGTTGTAGGGCATGGTGCGGACTGTGGGTGTCCGTTAGGGACTGTAAGTGGTCCCTGATGGGACTAAGACACCCACGTATGGCATCTAGTTTGGCTGCCATGAGGTCGAAACCCACCCGCACCTGTTCAACCAGCCCCCTCTGGCAGTCTGACACACTGCGTTGGAATGCCATGTGTTCTTCGGTGAGGTGCTGGGAGCCAGCCGTGGTGGTCGGTGCTTCCTGCTGTGTGGTCTGTGCAGGGGGTGGGATCACCTCGATGCAGCTGTGCTGCCCTGCTCCTGGAGGTGGGGTGCGGAGGCTGTCCACGAGCCGTTGGAGGGTGTCGGAGCAGATGGCCAGGGGGGCCTCCTCCTCATCACTGAAGAGATGTCTGGTCTGCTCTGCAGGAGGTGTTGATTGTCCCTCTGCAATGTGAAGGGGAGATGCAGGTTAACAGTGTGTTCCATGTATGTGCACGCATTGTACATGTTTACATACACACTGCATGGCAATGTACATTGTGACTGTTTTGGAGGAGCTGGGTATTTGATGGGAGACAGTGGACATTTCGACTACATGACGGATGTGAGGTTGTACTCATACATTATCATCTGTCAGTTTCCTGCTATGCCTGATGTGGTTGGCCAGTTTCTACACACATGCGGCACCAGTTGTGTCCTCTGTTCTGTGGTGTAAGTGTGGCACTTTGTACCACATTGTCGTCAATGTTGATGTGCTGTGATTGCTATGTGTGTGTGCTGCATTTTGGGAGAGTCGCCCCTGCAGCTCTGATTTAGCGGCCCCTTATCCCTTTGAAGCGGTGTGCCTTTCACTTGTGTGCTTTTACGGGGCTGAGATGTTGGCGACTTGGTTCATTTGTGCTCTTGGACGGATTTTGGACTCATGCATTGTTTGTCTGCAGATGTGTTGTTGACGTCAGGGGTTGTATGTGCACGTGGATGTGTCAGGGTGTGACCTTCTCCTTTGAGGATGTTATCCACACTGGGCCAGCTCAGTGTTGTGGCGTGCACCATGTCATGTATTTTGACTGCAGCCTAGCTATTGGTCATGCAGCGTCACTTGCATTGTCAGTGTGGCTCACAGAGCCGCTGCTTTGCTGGGTTCAGCACATGTGCATGGGTAGGTTGTGAGATTGGTGAGGGGGGGCATTTGTGCACATGGTGGACGGGGGCCTACTTGGTGTTTCTATGTGTGCTGCAGTGTGCCTAGGCCATCAGGGACATGTTCCACAGTCATTGTGGGTGTGCAGTGTGCTACACATAATTGTGCATGTGTGCCATTGTGCCCGTCTCCCCCGTCCCCCCAGTCCCTGGTCGTTACCCTGTTGCTGTTGGGTCAGGTCATATCGAGCAGTGTCTGGACCCCCAACTCCTTGCACCGTCTCCGCACTGATGACTGTGGCCACCATTTCCTCCAGCTCATCCAGCTCCTCCTGTGGTGCAGGACTCCCACCTCCAATCGCCGTTGCTGCCTTCCGGTTGGCATCGAGTTTCTGCTTGGTTTGTCTTTTCACATCATGCCAGCGCCTCTTGACCTCCTCCATTGTCCTCCTCGACACTCCGACTGCATTCACGTTGTTCACGATGGACTGCCATATTTCCGTTTGTGTTGCCGATGACACAGTGGAGGTGACGAACAGTTGTTGGTAGTGTTCTGTCACCTCCGTGATGATGATCCGGTTTTCCTGCGGACTGAACCCCGTCTTCCTCTTCTCCTTGCCCTTCCCCGGCCCGGGGTTCCTGGCTGGTCGTCTGTGGGGCTTGTGGGGTTTGCGTTGTCCTCGGCACTCGGTCCGGATGCGTCCATGGTGCTACACAGTTACATTTTTTTTCTCTGCTTTTATAGTGCATTCTCATGCATGACGCGTGGGATTCGCAGGCCTGTCGCTGGTTTTCGCTGATTTTTTTATCGCCATTGGGGACATTGCAACTTTTTTCGCGTTCGTGTTTCGCATTTTTCCGGCGTTGCGTTAATTTTAACGCGGGCATTTGTCATGTTATCGTGAGACTATCGCATGGTGCAGCCGGGTTGGGAATTGTGCGTTAACACAGTGTTATTTTCCCACGATAGACTGTGATGTGAGAAGTTGCGTTAAGCGAATTTGGCGATAGTTAACACACGTTCTTGAGAATATCCCCCTGAGTGTTATTACAGTTGGGGTCAATTAGTTTTGCGAATGCTTTTCAAGCAAAATGTTTTTTGCTGATTCTGGAAATCATTGGCAAAAAGAAAAAAAGACGTAAAGATGTCCCACACGTATGGGCATCAGGCATAGATATAAGGGCTTTAAAACTTCCTCTCCTATAACAGAAGAAATTGCTGACCTACCCCCTCACTTCTAGCATCTACCAAATGGCATTGCTCAAAAATAATTAATCACCAGCCCTTAACTTACAAGGCCCTCACTGAACTTCTATGGGTAGCCCTTTCTCTATCCTCCCTCCCCTCAGTCTCTGGGCCTCCAACCTACAACCACAGGAATGCAGACAATACATTTCCACTGTCTAGGGAAGAAGTAGCTACTCTCCATTATGTGCCATGTTGCTATGTCATGTGTTTTTGTAGAGCGTGCTGTAACTTGGTAGGGCATCCTGGAGCTCAGCAGGTGTACCAGCCGTATCTCTAGGGTGGGAGGTGGTTACTCGAAGAGATAAGTCTTTATGCTAAACTAGGGACCATCCAAAAAGCATCCCACTGATCCCAAGCACTCGGACTTTCACCACATATGGAGTCTTACTACTTTAAATTTGCTAAACATCTACCACATATACACACAATCAGCACACACATGGAATGTCAGCACAAGGGTCTGGGAGTTATACTAATGCAGAACATTACGCAAGTGAGGTCACTAGACTCCACTTTTCTTTTACAAGAAAAAAAGGTCTGGACAAGACTAGTAATTCACAAAACATGGCACAGTGCCATCACCACTTCTCACTGACTATTGAACACTTTGTTGCCCATTGATGATCATGGAACCATTCATATGGCTCTCCCACCCCTCACTATTGACTGCATAATACCTTGTTTGGCTTTGTGAATTATTCTATTGTCATATGAGCCCATCTGGTTCCCCTCAGACCACTTCTGCATGATTTCTGCTGGCCTTCCAGGCCTTCCAACCCTTTTTCATCCTTAAAACTCTACCATCCATATTCAAATTGCTCTGAAAGCCAAAGTTTGTAAGGACTACTCTACCGGTCTTGACACTCAGGGCCTCTCTTCTAGCCTTCCAGACACTTCTGACACATTTGTACTTCCACCACCTGTCAGCTTGCCCCTAGAGGTTTTGCTAACTATTCGCCTAGTGCTGCAGCTATCAGTGCTGGCCTTGGTTCTGAGTGCTAACACAACTGCCAATCAGACCCCTTTGTTACTCAGAGTGACTCTATGGGCCATCTGACACCATCTATCTGCAGCCTCTATGACCCCCTCTTTGGGGTGTCAGATCCTTCTTATGAACTTGAGCTCACCTTTGCTGCTTGACATAAGCATTTGTTAGCTATTAACCATTTTTTCTGATTTCAGCCCTCAGATTTTCTCAGTATACTTTTGGCCATCCTTCGCAGACCACAATCCTTTCCACCCATTCAGATTTAGACCCCTCTGCCAAGTTTAGGTCCCTCTGCCCTCTGCCCCACCTTCAGACAACTGTGCTAGCATCAGATATTGCCTGCTATTACTCAGAGCTCAAAGTGTACCAGTCCTTTCTTTTTTATTCCTTTGGAATGCTCTGATCTTTCAGCACATACTTACCATCAGTTTTATAAGTGGGCAGAACACAGTGAGGGGTTCTAGGGGTTGACAGAATAAGAAGCATGAATAAAAACTGTTTACAAGTGGGATATCCTAATATAGGTGGCCTAGAATCACAGAGGTTTTCTCCTCCTCCTCCTAGCCTTTGCCCTTCTCATCTTGGTCCTTTAGCATTTTGGTCTTTTTCTTCCCCCAGTCCTGTCCCAAGTCCTCCTTTTCTGGGTTGTTTTGGTCCTCCTGGTCCTACTCCTGGCCCTGGTCTCCCTCGCCCAGGTCAACCTGGTACTTGTTTTGTGAATCATGGTTATAATCCTTCCCAGCCCTGCTCCTTCTTGGCATTTCCTGGTCCTGGCAATTCCTTGTATTGAAAAACACAAAAGAGCCCACGTCAATACATGGGAAGGGGAACTAGAGGCGCGGGGCTCTAGGAGCTAGCAGCTGTCGGGTTGTCAGTAGCACAAGATAGAAGAATAAGCCACTAACCTCTTCTTAGCAGCCAGCGGGGACGATGGCCTTTAGAGGAGCCTCCCTACTCTCCTGAGCGCAACTCCCCACAGTGTAGTGAACACAGCTATGGAAAGCAGCACCCTGGGGAAAAGGGAAGGGGTTAAAATAACAAAGTGTGCTGCCGGGAATGCTTGCTTCCTAGGTCTGGTCTAGGTATCTGTATTTTCTCCTTTTAATGCACTTCACTGCAGGGGGGAAATAAAAGAGAGAAAACAAGCGTGAAATGAACCCACACAACCACATACAGATTCAGTCAACAAGTACAAGACATGTGGTTCACTCACAAGGAGCCCTGCAGCAGATTTCAAAATATTTGGCTAATTATTTCCTTTAGACAATGTAAACGCTTTAATCATCGATGGATTAGGAACATCAAAATTAGGACCGCAGCATCACCAAGGAGAGCTTCCTTCAAGCTGTTAATCTCACAGCTAGAATTCAATATAGTTCAACAAAAAATGGGGCAACAGGCTGAATTTTAGTAGTACTACAAAAAAAAAGTATAACAGCACCCTCGCGGAAAAACCACTGCACCACAGTAAGATCTGCCAGAAGGACACGCTGTGTATTTCCACCAGCGCGAGTCAATACCCTGCAGGAACTGCCTCAAAGCTTATTTCAAGCTAGCGCACGATACCTGATACAGTTCTCACTCGAATCAATCCAGAGTGAGTTACCCGAGAGCCTCTCAGGCAGAAACTCCGGACCGTGCTAAATAAAATAATGAAGAAATGCGGTGTCTCTAAACTCCTCCGGCGGGAAGGAAAGCGTCCGCTCACAAGGGAAACTCGATTCAAATTGTCAAGCACCTTCCCATTGTGGAGGAGGTGCTTATATGGAGGCGTTTCTTTGCATGGTTGCTCTGTTTGTCCCGGCGAGGTCCCGCGCGCCTTCTGGGAGTTGTAGTGCAGCGGGGTCCTCTTCCATTTATACCAATTCCCATACACACTGGTGGGCCTGCTGTGGTGTAGGTGTACCGGAGTTGATTCTATACTGCTCAGAATCGTGACAGAACCCCCTCTCAAGGATCGCCGACTCGGCGGTCGACCAGGCTTTCCTGGATTGTCTGTATGGAATTGTTCCAACAGTTCAGGGCAGTGGAGGTTCTGTACTGGTTCCCAAGTCCTATCCTCAACTCCAAACCCTTTCCGCTCCACCAAATACTGTACTCGCCCCCTAACCAATCTGGAATCTAAGAGCTTATGGACTTCGTACTCCTCCTGCCCGTCGATTTCCAAGGGGGGAGGCCGATTAGGTAGTCTCATGCTAGTAGGGCATGGTTGGAGCAGAGACACGTGAAACACTGGGTGAATGCGCCACGACGGGGGCAAGGTCAACCTCATGGCTACGGGGTTGATGATTTCTTCTATACTGTACGGCCCGATGTATTTGGGCTTTAATTTGTCTATTCCCTTCAGATGTATATTTTTTGTAGCGAGCCAAACCTTATCCCCCACCTGATACTCGGGTGCTGTAGTACGTTTTCTGTCAGCAAAGTGTTTTTGCGCCGATTGCGCTGTGGCGAGGTGTCGTTTGGCATCGAGTAACACCGCCCTAAGATGAGCATGATGCTCGTGTACGCTTGGGAGTCTGGACTCAACGGGCCATTCGAAAGGGAGCATGTTGGGATGGTGTCCGTAAAGACAATAGAAAGGGGAACACCCAAGTGTGGAATGCTCAGCGTTATTATAAGCAAACTCTGCCATCCACAGTAATGTGACCCAGTTTGTGGTGTTTTGCAGCGTAAAACAGTGAAGATATTGTTCCAGTGTCTGGTTAAGACGTTCTGTCTTCCCATCTGTTTGTGGGTGGTAGCTGGAGGAAAGTCGCGCATCAACGTTCATCGTTGCACATAAGGCCTTCCAAAAACGAGAGGTGAACTGAGTTCCTCTATCTGTAATCAGTACACAAGGTATTCCATGTGCTCTGACCATGTTTTGAAGAATAACAATGGCCAATTCAGCGGATGTAGGTAAACCTTTCAATGGTATGAAATGTCCCATCTTTGTTAAGTGATCTACTATTACCAGAATAACTGTATTATCCTCGCAGGGGGGCATTTCCACGATAAAATCCATTGACACGGTATGCCAGGGTCGAGGAGGTATAGGTATTGGTTGGAGTAGACCTGTTGGTTTGGAGTGAGTGGCTTTTCCTTGTGCACACACAGAACAGTTTTTTATGTATTCTTTGGTATCCGCCCTCAGAGACGGCCACCAAAAGGAATGCTCAATACAGGCAGCTGTCTTGTATATTCCCATGTGTCCTCCCAACAACGAATCATGAGCCCATGTCAACACTCGTAGCTGTAGGTCAGTGTTGGGTACATACAAAGCATGGTAATGATACAACAGGTCGTCGTTCTCTACTCGATGTTCTGGGTCCTCCCTGAGCCAGGCCTGTACATCGAAGTCAGCCAAAAATACTTTAACGTCCTCTAGAAAATCCTTCGAGGTGAGCAGTGCAAGGGTTTGAGTTCGGAAAGCCCCCTCCGTGAGTATCAAAGGGGGTTCGGGTTTCTCGGATAGCATTTCTTCCTCGGTGTCCATGATGCGAGAGAGGGCATCCGCTTTACCATGTTGTGGTCCTGGACGGTACTTAATAACAAAATCATAATCGGAAAAGAAAAGGGTCCAGCGCAACTGATGAGGTGTGAGGGCTTTGGCAGTTTTCAAAAATAACAGGTTTCGATGGTCTGTGTAAATCTCAATAGTGTGATGAGCCCCCAAGAGATAATGTCTCCATTCCTCGCAGGCTCTTTTTATCGCCAGTAGTTCCTTGTCGGAAATAGAATAGTTCACTTCGCTGGGGGTGAGTTTTTAGAATAATATGCAACAGGGTGTAGTTGCCCTGTAGTAGGATGTCGCTGAGACAACACACCACCGATGGCATACTGTGAGGCATCTGTTTCGACGATAAAGGGAAGATGCGGGTCAGGATGCCGCAAGATGGGGGCTTGTGTGAACTTGTCTTTTAAGATCTGGAATGAGTGTTCGGCTTCTTCCCCCCAAACAAAGGGAGTGTTTTTCCTCAACAAGCAGGAGATGGGGTGGATGATCTTGGAGAAATCTTTTATAAAACGCATATAGTAATTGGCGAAACCCAAGAAACTTTGTACGGATTTTACGTGAGTGGGGCTTGTCCACTGAGTTATTGCTTTGACCTTGCCTGTGTCCATCTGACAACCATGAGCGTTGATAATGTACCCTAGAAAGGCTACCTCTTGGACGTGGAATAAACATTTCTCCAACTTGGCATACAGCGAGTGTTGGCGGAGTCTGTCCAAAACTTCTTTTACATGGATCACGTGTTCCTGGAGACTAGACGAATAGATGAGGATATCGTCTATATAAACCACACAGAATGTGTCCAACAGTCCCCTTAAAACCTCATCCATAAAATATTGGAACGCCGCCGGGGCGTTACAGAGCCCAAAGGGCATCACCCTATATTCAAAGAGTCCAAACTTTGTCCGGAACGCGGTCTTCCATTCATCCCCGCTTTTCACCCGGACCAGATGATAGGCCCCTCTAAGATCCAGCTTCGTGAAATAACGAGCCCCCTTGAGTTGGTCCAGGAGCACAGGAATCAACGGTAAAGGTTACCGGTTCTTTATGGTCACACGGTTCAGCGCTCGATAGTCGATGCACGTTCGGAGCTCTTCACAATACTTCTTCGGAATAAAAAAAGAGGGGAGGAGGCAGGTGAAGAGGAATGTTTGATGAAGCCTGATGCAAGGTTCTCCTCAAGGTAGTTTTTCAAGTACAGGGTTTCGGGTTCTGTTAGCGCATACACTCTGCTACATGGAATCTCCGCTCCAGGTATCAATTCAATGCGGCAGTCATATACTCGGTGGGGTGGAAGTTGTGTAGCCTTCTGTTTATCAAAGAGAGGTTGATATTCCCTGTATTCATCAGGCAAGATCATTGTACAACAATACCGGTCTTGTGCACACGCTGTGGCCAAGAGACACGCTTGTGTGTCTACCTTCTTTCCAGGATGGGCTACCTCCTTATTGCAATGCTCTATGCAATATTCAGAACTCAGGACAACAGTGCGGGCCGCCCAGCGCACTACAGGGTCATGTAGGGTCAACCATGGCATGCCGAGTATGAGACGAAACTGTGGTGCGTCTATAAGATCGAACTGGATATATTTGTAGTGCTCCGTACCAAACTGCATCAAAAGGGGAAGGGTATGAGAAGTGACTGGTCCCGACGTCAGCGCAGATCCATCCACAGCCTTCAAGAATTCGGGGTTCCTCTTCTTCTCCCAAGGAATACCGATAGTTTGAGCATACTTTTGGTCCATATAGTTTCTCGTCGCACCGGAATCCAATAAGGCATCCACTTCTCGCGGAGCATCTGCAGTAACCCACAGTGAGACACTGACGTTCAGATGTGCTACCGCTGTTTGTAAGGTATTGGCGATTACTGAAGAGATCGATGTCCGTCGTTAGCCCGACCCAGAGATCTCCTTCTGACTCGGGCTTTTCAGTTTTCCGACGTCTCTCTTGTTCCCATGACTGCTTGTCTCCGCGGGGCCGGGTTTCGTTCTGGGAGTTGGGCCCGTGCTCGACACTCTCTTATGAAATGCCCTCCTTTTCCGCAGTATAAGCACAGCTTCATTTTTCGTCTCTTCTCTCTTTCTTCTGTGGTGAGGGGGCCACGAATACCCCCTATCTGCATCGGTTCGGATCCTTCTGCAGCCTTAGAGTGTTCTTCTGTGGGAAGTTTTGGTCTAGCATACCAAAAACGCAGTTCTCCTCTGTTTTTGTCTCCTCTTCTTTCTTGTAATCGGTGGTCTAGTTGGACAGTGAGATTAATCATTTCCTCGCAGGTCTGGGGCAACTGTACTACTTGTGAGAGGACATGCTTTAGTTCTCCCCGCAATCCCTGGTAAAATAAAGTAGTTCTTTTTTCCTGGGGCCAGTCGGTTTCCACCACAAGACGATTAAATGATGTTATGTAGGTCAACAAATCTTGAGACCCCTGTCGTAGGGTAAGTAGTTCACGATCCAGAGTCATCATGTGAGATTTCTGGTCAAACAATTTTCTCATTTCTATACAAAAGTCTGTAAACCTATGCGAGACGGGATCATTTCTCTCCATTAAGGGTATAGTCCAGCTCGCAGCGTTTCCTCCCATGTAGGACATCATGAAAGCTGTCTTAGCCGCTTCTTCCTGAAATACAGCAGGTTTGCACAGGAAGTGTAGTCTGCATTGATTTAGAAACTTTTCAAATTTCTTTGGATCACCATAGAAACGTTCTGGGGGCGCCAACGGGATCCCAGTGTTTTGTATCACATGAACGGTGGGAGTGGTGTCAGTGGCAGGTGGAGGAACAGGAGAGGCTGTAAAGAACCCACCCCCTTGTGTCGTGCCTGAAGAGGGAGGATGCACTACATGCCCGGGAGCAGGAAGTGTTGCTTCCCTGATATATGAACCTACCCCTGGGCCCCTCCGTGATAGACCTGCTACCTCCCTTCGTAATGTGCCCATCTCTTTTCTGAGATCCTGATTCTCTAATCGCGAGGTTTACACCTCCTGCTGCAGAGCAGTTAGGCTCTCCAACAGCGAGGTCAACACCACATTAGTGTCCATCGTCCAGGCTGGGCGTCTAACTTGGGCTTGACAATCTGTCAGGTTGTCAGTAGCACAAGATAGAAGAATAAGCCACTAACCTCTTCTTAGCAGCCAGCGGGGACTATGGCCTGTAGAGGAGCCTCCCTACTCTCCTGAGCGCAACTCCCCACAGTGTAGTGAACACAGCTATGGAAAGCAGCACCCTGGGGAAAAGGGAAGGGGATAAAATAACAAAGTGTGCTGCCGGGAATGCTTGCTTCCTAGGTCTGGTCTAGGTATCTGTATTTTCTCCTTTTAATGCACTTCACTGCAGGGGGGAAATAAAAGAGAGAAAACAAGCGTGAAATGAACCCACACAACCACATACAGATTCAGTCAACAAGTACAAGACATGTGGTTCACTCACAAGGAGCCCTGCAGCAGATTTCGAAATATTTGGTTAATTATTTCCTTTAGACAATGTAAACGCTTTAATCATCGATGGATTAGGAACATCAAAATTAGGACCGCAGCATCACCAAGGAGAGCTTCCTTCAAGCTGTTAATCTCACAGCTAGAATTCAATATAGTTCAACAAAAAATGGGGCAACAGGCTGAATTTTAGTAGTACTACAAAAAAAAAGTATAACAGCACCCTCGCGGAAAAACCACTGCACCACAGTAAGATCTGCCAGAAGGACGCGCTGTGTAATTCCACCAGCGCGAGTCAATACCCAGCAGGAACTGCCTCAAAGCTTATTTCAAGCTAGCGCACGATACCTGATACAGTTCTCACTCGAATCAATCCAGAGTGAGTTACCCGAGAGCCTCTCAGGCAGAAACTCCGGACCGTGCTAAATAAAATAATGAAGAAATGTGGTGTCTCTAAACTCCTCCGGCGGGAAGGAAAGCGTCCGCTCACAAGGGAAACTCGATTCAAATTGTCAAACACCTTCCCATTGTGGAGGAGGTGCTTATATGGAGGCGTTTCTTTGCATGGTTGCTCTGTTTGTCCCGGCGAGGTCCCGCTGCCTTCTGGGAGTTGTAGTGCAGCGGGCTCCTCTTCCATTTATACCAATTCCCATACACACTGGTGGGCCTGCTGTGGTGTAGGTGTACCGGAGTTGATTCTATACTGCTCAGAATCGTGACATCAGCCTCCAACAACAAATGTTAACCACAACAAGAGCTGCTCCTAGTATAGTGACCACTGTGGGTTTAGGACCAAATTGTGAGTGAAAGCATCTCACAAAATGTGACGGACTGGTCTCACACACCACCGGGTGTCATGCTTCATCATTGACCAGTCCTCGCCCTCTAAAACCTTGGTTTGATAGAGGGCGGGCATGCACCTGACGACAGGGATGCACTTCTAAACTAAGTGGGGGCCCATAAGATAAAGAAGTGAGTGAGGTTAAAAATCATTATAGTTATCAAATTGTGATTTTAATGTGTATGGTAACTATATGATATTAAAATAGGTGGACGGTATATGGGGAATTGATTGTCCCCTAACCGTGATAAGAATGGTCAACATGTTTCTGCCATGGTGGCCCAGGAGGGTCCAAGGCATTCATCAGGACCTTAACATAAAAATGGGGCTCCGTTCTTACCAACTGGTGGTTAGAAGATACCACTGTGCGGGTGTGACCTGTGTCACTCTCCACTGTAAATGATGGCTTCTAAATTCAAGCCTGTAATAAAAAATACCAAAGAGTACGTAACGACATACTTAGGTCACACTGAAAACAATACATGCACTGGTTCAGCTAATAGTGAGTGACTAATTGCGTGACATGTGACACTCTATGCGTGCGCACATCATGAATGGTAATGTGAGATAAAATCTCACTGATCTTACCCTATGCAATATAACTACTTGCCCCATCGGAGGAAGGGAGAGGAAACCCCTGTAGTCAAACCCTGAAAAGGAAAAGCACAAACACCGCAATATGCGTCATTGAATGAGATAAAACAGTGGTCCGTTCTCTCAGATTCCAAACACACTGAAAAAGTGAAAAACTTCACTATGAGAAGCAGCCAGTCAAACACCCATACAACCTCTTACTGCATCAAGGACAGTTTCCCACGATTCTCCTAGATGACTGCTCCCGGTCCTCCCCGATGGTGAAATGAAGGAACCGAGGCTCCGGGTTATATAGTGCCCCCTTTGATTGGTTAATCAGTGGAAATGAGCGGAACACAAGGAGATTGCTGCCAATTACGCGAGTTCCGGTGTCCCACAGTGCACTGTTTATAGAGCGGAGGACCGCCTGATCTAAAAATGGACGCGCTCTGCGCCTGCTCAGTGAGTATGATATTCTGCCTGGGTGAGTGCATGCGTCTAAAACCAAGAGACGTGATAGAAGAAAAATTCCCCAAATGGTGGATGTCACTCTTCTAAAATACCTCTAAAAATAGTATCTACATGCGTGCAAGAAGGCTACATATCTAGGGAAACAAGTAAACCGAGTGCCGGCACGCTTGCCTTGAAAGCACGGTGTACAGCCGGAGCGTGGTACTTATCCTCAACTCTATTGCCAAAAACCGGCCCAGTAATGGCTGGTATGAATCCTTTTAAAGACACCTATTAGCCAGAAAACCGCTGAATAGTATGAATAATAAGAGGGGGAGGAGGGGAGGTAGCTGCTCGCTAACAAGGGGAAGGAAGCAAAACGAGTACCGGCACAATTGCCTGAGTACTAGATTCCTGATCCAAAGTATGGGTTTTTAATACAACATTACAGTCAATGTTGTCAGATTTAGACCCTATTACAGACCTTAGTTACATGGGAGGCCGGATGAGTAGTGCAAATTGTGGGTAAAAGAAGGATGTGTAGTGACTATGGAGTACTAATATTTAGAACGCGGATATTTCAAAAGAAGGTCAATGACCAAATCGCCAGTAACTGGGGATTTTCGTACGATCCTAATAGGGATGGCGTGTTGGAAAAAACGATTGGCAGGGACCACACTGACTTAGTATTGGAACAGCATGGTATCCGAAATATGTACATAGAATGCATCGAAGATGCTAAGAGATAGGAGAAAAAATCTACAGAGCATGGTGTCGTAAAATGATTAATTAACGTCCCATTTGCAGCCATGGGATTTCATCGTTGAGCCCACTTTCCCACGACCGTCGGCGGTAGATCCATCGTTGCTCCCTAATGTGTAGGGCTTTTGTTAGATCATATTGCGTCAGCTCTTGAACCTCTTTCTCAGTTCTGCGATTGGTTTCTTAGACCAATTGTACAGAAGTCCCACTCATACCTCAGGGACACGAAAGACGTCCTCTGTTTGTTATGAGACCTGGAGATAGACACCACTGGGGACCTGTTCATAACGATGGACATCGAGGCGCTGTATACCAGCATACCGCAGAGACGAACATTGGAGGTTGTAGAACATATCATCCTGAATATGGACTGGGATTTCATCACTCCCCAACAATTTGTGATGGAATGTGCTGAACTAGCCCTCACGGAGAACTTTTTTGAGTTTGAGGATGTTATCTATCATCAAATCGCAGGGACATCGATGGGCAGTACCTTTGCCCCGAGTATGGCATGCCTCTATGTCCAACAGTTCGAAGACGACCATATCCTCAACCGCAACAACCCATTTTTCAAACATCTGAAAATATGGAAACGCTACATAGATGACGTGCTTATTGTGTGGAACGGGACAGAGGAGGAAGCAAGCAGGTTCGCCCAATGGGTAAACTCCAAGGACGAGCACCTCAGGTTCACATACACCATAAGTAAGGACCATGCAGTGTTTTTAGACCTGGATATCTCTCTTACCAGCGAGGGGATCTCGACGAAGGTACACAACAAGACCACAGATAAGAACAGTTTACTCCTCTTTGAGAGCTATCATCCGAGAGCCCTGAGGCAAAACCTCCCGGTGGGCCAGTTCCTTCGAGTTCAAAGAAACTGCTCGAACATGGAAACCTTTGAAGCACAAGCAGAACAACTGGAGGTGAAACTTTTGGATTGTAATTATCCAAAGAGGATGGTGAGAAAGGCAAGAAAAGAGCAAGAAACAACAACAGGGAGTCACTGTTAGAGGATGTCACTAAAGAGGATACCAAGAGACTGGTGTGTGTCACCACGTACACCCCTGTCTCTAATACAGTCCAGAAGATCATTAGAAAGAACTGGAACATCTTGAACAGCGTAGGCAAACAATGGGAAGCACCCCTGTTTGCCTTCAGGCGAAACAGAAGCCTACGTGATGAACTAGTACACTCCAAAACGATGTCCCATGAAATAGAGGAACAACAGACACTATGGAACCACCAACGACCAGTGGGCCACTAATCTTGTGGAGGGTGCACGGTTTGCAATCTCACGACCAACACAAAGGAGGTAAACATAGGAGCCAACAATCCCTGGCAATTGCGAGAATTCAGCAACTGCAACACGGAGAATGTCGTGTACCTCTTGACTTGCCCGTGTGATCTTAAGTATGTGGGCATGACCACAAGGAAAATAAAGGTCCGCATCAATGAGCACCGGAGCACCATCAGGTGCAAAAAAAACAACACTAAATTGACACGTCATTTCCTTGAGAAAAATCACAAGGACACAGACCTCAAGTGGGTAGTGCTGGAGGTTATGAAGAAACGCAAATATGATCTAACAAAAGCCCTACACATTAGGGAGCAACGATGGGTCTACCGCCCACGGTCGTGGGAAAGTGGGCTCAATGATGAAATCCCATGGCTGCAAATGGGACGTTAATTAATCATTTTACGACACCATGCTCTGTAGATATTTTCTCCTATCTCTTAGCATCTTCGATGCATTCTATGTACATATTTGGTAGACCATGCTGTTCCAATACTAAGTCAGTGTGGTCCCTGCCACTCGTTTTTTCCAACATGCCATCCCTATTAGGATCGTACGAAAATCCCCAGTTACTGGCGATTTGGTCATTGACCTTCTTTTGAAATATCCGCGTTCTAAATATTAGTACTCCATAGTCACTATACATCCTTCTTTTACCCACAATTTGCACTACTCATCCGGCCTCCCATGTAACTAAGGTCTGTAATAGGGTCTAAATCTGACAACATTGACTGTAATGTTGTATTAAAAACCCATACTTTGGATCAGGAATCTAGTACTCAGGCAATTGTGCTGGTACTCGTTTTGCTTCCTTCCCCTTGTTAGCGAGCAGCTACCTCCCCTCCTCCCCCCCTCTTATTATTCATACTATTCAGCGGTTTTCTGGCTAATAGGTGTCTTTAAAAGGATTCATACCAGCCATTACTGGGCCAGTTTTTGGCAATAGAGTTGAGGATAAGTACCACGCTCCGGCTGTACACCGTGCTATCAAGGCAAGCGTGCCGGCACTCGGTTTACTTGTTTCCCTAGATATGTAGCCTTCTTGCACGCGTGTAGATACTATTTTTAGAGTTATTTTAGAAGAGTGACATCCACCATTTGGGGCATTTTTCTTCTATCGCGTCTCTTGGTTTTAGACGCATGCGCTCACCCAGGCAGAATATCATACTCACTGAGCAGGCGCAGAGCGCGGCCATTTTTAGATCAGGCGGTTCTCCGCTCCATAAACAGTGCACTGTGGGACACCGGAACTCGCGTAATTGGCAGCAATCTCCTTGTGTTCTGCTCATTTCCACTGATTAACCAATCAAAGGGGGCACTATATAACCCGGAGCCTCGGTTCCTTCATTTCACCATCGGGGAGGACCGGGAGCAGTCATCTAGGAGAATCGTGGGAAACTGTCCTTGATGCAGTAAGAGGTTTTATGGGTGTTTGACTGGCTGCTTCTCATAGTGAAGTTTTTCACTTTTTCAGTGTGTTTGGAATCTGAGAGAACGGACCACTGTTTTATCTCATTCAATGACGCATATTGCGGTGTTTGTGCTTTTCCTTTTTAGGGTTTGACTACAGGGGTTTCCTCTCCCTTCCTCCCATGGGGCAAGTAGTTATATTGCATAGGGTAAGATCAGTGAGATTTTATCTCACATTACCATTCATGATGTGCGCACGCATAGAGTGTCACATGTCACGCAATTAGTCACTCACTATTAGCTGAACCAGTGCATGTATTGTTTTCAGTGTGACCTAAGTATGTCGTTACGTACTCTTTGGTGTTTTTTATTACAGGATTGAATTTAGAAGCCATCATTTACAGTGGAGAGTGACACAGGTCACACCCGCACAGTGGTATCTTCTAACCACCAGTTGGTAAGAACGGAGCCCCATTTTTATGTTAAGGTCCTGATGAATGCCTTGGACCCTCCTGGGCCACCATGGCAGAAACATGTTGACCATTCTTATCACGGTTAGGGGACAATCAATTCCCCATATACCATCCACCTATTTTAATATCATATAGTTACCATACACATTAAAATCACAATTTGATAACTATAATGATTTTTAACCTCACTCACTTCTTTGTCTTATGGGCCCCCACTTAGTTTAGAAGTGCATCCCTGTCGTCAGGTGCATGCCCGCCCTCTATCAAACCAAGGTTTTAGAGTGCGAGGACTGGTCAATGATGAAGCATGACACCCGGTGGTGTGTGAGACCAGTCCGTCACATTTTGTGAGATGCTTTCACTCACAATTCGGTCCTAAACCCACAGTGGTCACTATACTAGGAGCAGCTCTTGTTGTGGTTAAAATTCCTTGTATTGGCCTGTCCTAGACATCCTGGTCCCCTTTATCTTGGTCCAACTGTTCCTCCCAACCCTGATCATGCTGGTCTGCTGAGGCCTTCTCCACCTGTCCTTCTTAATTGTACTGGTCCTCCTGTGTCTAGACAACCAGTCCTCCTGGTTGGGGTCATCTTGGCCATGGTCCCTCTCTTCTTGCTTAACCTGGTACTGCGTTCACTGTTCCTGATCCTTTTTATTAGATCCTCTTGGGCTGGGCCTAGTCATCTCGTCCTGTTGTGGTCTCCTTGGTCCTTCTTGATTCAGGTTTCCTGGTTCACATGATTCTTGTTACCCTTGCACTGCTATCCCGGGTCCTAACCGCATTCTGTACTTGATAGTCCAGATCCTGGTACCCTTGGTTCTGATCCTCCTGGACCTCCTAGCCCTGTTTCAGCTTATCCTGATCCTTGTAGTCCACCTAATCATCCTGGTCCCAGTCCTAATGGCCCTAGCCCCCCTGCTTCTGATCCAACTAGTTTTCTTGGTCCTCCTCCATCTGTCCACCTGGTCATAATACTCCTGGCCATGGTTCTCCTAGTCCTTCTGCTCCTTGTCATCCTGATTCTGTACTAACTAACCCTCTTAGTCCTGATCCTTCTTTTCTGGTCATCCTGTTCCTAGCCACCCGGCTTGTAATGCTGTGTCCTGTCATCTTGACATCCCTTGTTCTGGCCCTTTTTTCCTCCTCACGCTGGACTTCCTGGACCTGGTATGCCATGTCTTTATCCTCCTGAGCCTTCATCTTCCTGGTCCCCTTGGGTTTGATCCCAATGGGCATCCCTGTCATGGTCCTCTTAGCTACTTGCTGGCTCTGGTTGCCTGGGCATCTACTCCTGATCCTCCATGCCCTGTGTCTCAGTCTTCCTCACTCTGGTTCTGGTCTGCCTAGCCCTGATCATCCTGCTATTGGTCCTAACAGCCCTTCTTCCCATTCTAGTTTTGTGCCCAACTGATCCTCTTGCTCCTGGTCCCCCTTGTTTGAGTTTTGTTTGCCTGCTCCTTGTCTGTTGGCCATCCTACTCCTACCTGACCCTTTCTCCTAACCCTTCTTGTTCCCTTCCTGGTCCTCTTGTACCCTTGACATGGTACTTCAGATTTTCATAACCTTGTTCTTCCATTTACTGGTACCCCAACCCCTGGTCCTATTAGACCCATGGCCCACCTGGCCTTTTGTGTCCTAGTCCTCTTTATCCTAGCCCTTTTAGTCCTTGTCCCCTGATTTGCATTGCCCTCGTCCTTCTGGACCGGTGCCATCTCATCATGGTCCTGAATCCACTAGTCCCAGTGCTTTCGGCCCTCGGACTACTGAGCCTGGTCATTTTGGTACTGGTCCTCCGGGCATCTAGGTTCACATTTTGCCTGGCTCTAGCTGTTCCGGTCCTTCTGATCTTCCTCACTCTGGTTCGGATACCCCCAGTTCATAATCATTCTGTTCTACTTGGCACTTTGGGCCCTGATCTTGAGGTCTGGTCCACCTTACACCGCTAGGCCTTATCCTGGTCTGATTTGTCCTAATTCTTATAGTCATAAGCCTTAACCTCTGGTCATTCTGGCCTTTCCTGGTTCCTCTATTCTAAGGCCGTCTTGGTTCTGTTCATTTCTGGTCCTCCTGGCCATAGTCACCTTGTCTGGGGTCTCTCTACCCTGTACTCCTAGTTCTCGTACCTCAGGTCCTACTGGTCCCCTTGGTCCATCGGGCTTCTCATGTCCTGGCCCTCATAATCCTTGTCCTCCTGGTTTGGATTGTCCTGGTTCTCCTGACTCTATTCCTTGTCCTCTTGGTACTCCTGTTATTTCACCCACTGGTTCCAAGCCTCTTGGTCCCGGTTGTCCTTATTTGGGTCTTCCTGAGCCTGGTTGCTTTGATCCTGGTCCTCCTGGCCACTCTTCTCCATTCTCCTTAGTCTTCAAGACTCTGGTCAGTCTTGTTACATCTGATTCACCTCACCATAGTCCTGCTTCCCAAGTTCATTGATATACTCCACTTGGTACTCTAGGCCCTGGTCGCCTAGGTACTGATCTCCAAAGCCATCTTAGCCCCATTTGCTGCCCTCCTTGGCATGATCCTTTTAGTCCACCTTGTCTTCCTTGCTCAGGTCCTCTTGATAACTTAGGCCCTGGTTGCCATGGTCTTCCTAGTCCCTGGTCACCATGGCCTTCCTAGTCACTGTCCTGCTTAAACGGGTCTCCTAGTCCTACTGGCTATTATTCTCCTAGTACAGTTCGTCATGGTGCTCTTGAATCTAGTCCTGATCTGCCTAGCCCAGGTTGTCCTAGTTCCCCTGCTCCTAGTTCAAATGCTTTAGCAATAACCTATTCAGGCCCACTGGTGTTATTTTTTTGGCTTTCCTAGTACTGATCGCCCAGGACCGACTGTTTATGCAAGCATATGAAAATTCCATGGTGCTCCTGCTCTTGGTCCTCTGGATCCTGGTTCTCCGGCTTCACATGCTCCTGGCCCTTTTCATCCTCCTCACCATAATTCTGGTCACACTGTCCTCCTGGTCCTACTCTCCTGGTTTATTTAGCCCCCTGGTTTTCCTGTTCCTAATCCTTCAGCTCCTAGTCATCCTGGTGTGTGTAGTCCTGATCTTACTTCTGGTTCTTGTTCATCTGGACCTCAAAGATCTGGTCTTCTGATGTTATTCTCACTGACCTAGGTTTCCTAGTCTCCCAGTTTTCCTGTCTCATCCTTGTCCTACTGGTTCTCCTAGCCTTTTAGTTTGCCTGCTCTAACTTGTTTTTGAGCATCTGACTCTGGTCCCCTCTGTTAAGGTCCTCCTAATATCGGATCAGCTAGTCTGTTCTTCCTTGTCCCTGTCTCCTAGCCCCTGGTCCTCATAGTTCCAGTGTTGCAGGTCACCCCGGACCATGTAATTCTCATCACCCTTGTTTATGTTCCTCCTGGGTTTGACCCTTCTGGACCTTATGATCCTGGTCTCACTGGACCTGGACTTCCTGGTCTTTCTAGTCCTCCTGGTCAAGCTAATCTTGGTCTTTCTAATCTGCTGACCACTGCCCTTCCCAGTCATGGTATTCCAGTCCTGGTTCTCCTGATTATGGCCCTTCGGTTTTCATTCATCTGATATCTGTGGTCTTGGTTCTTCTGTCCCTGGAACACCTTTCCATTTTTCTCCTGGTCCTCTTGGATATATCCACCTTGATCTGCTACCTCTGGCCCTTCTTGTCACTTTGGTCCTGGTCGGTGCTCTCAGACCCTCCTAGTCTTGCTGGTCCAGGGCCCTCTGTTCTTCCTACCCCTGGGCCTTCAGTTCCTTTGGGCCCTGGTCCACTGAGTGCTGAACCCCCTGTTACACATCCTCATAGTCCTACTGATGGTTGTATGTATGTATGTTCCCGGTGTGCAGGGAGTCACCAGAGAAGGTTCATTTTTCTGCAAGATAAGTGGGTGTGCTGGTCGTGAAGGCTTTGTAAATGATTAAGCTGGTTTTGAAGAAGGTGCGGGCCAGCAAGGGGAATCAATGGAGTTTGATCCTTCTCACTCTGGGCCCTGAACCATTAGTCCTGTTTCTCCTGGTCCTGTTCCTCTTTGTCTATATGCTCATGGTCCCCTCTGACCATGGTCACCCTGGTCCTTGCGGATTAGGTCTCCCTGGTCCTGGCTCTTTATGCTATGGCCCACATGGCTCTGGTCATACTAGTCTGCCGGCTGGTCCACCTCCTGGTCCTTAGCCTCATACTGGTCATTTTTCATGGGCCATCTTTCTTCCCAGGTCACAGTGATGGGTAGAGCCAGCCTCCAAGACTGTCACTTTGATTTGTTTTGGCTTCTATATTTCATTTCCTGAGGCAAAGCTGTCAAGGACATAAATGAGATGAGACCCCAGTATAGAGAGTATCTCCCCCACTTAAAACACAGCTTAACATATTAACAACGAAAGTACAATTCCCAAGATATATTGCCCACTCATGACATGGGAACACTAAATATCTATGCCTGAAACCAATGCTGCTTTGTGAACAGTGTGAAAAGTGCCTTTACTAAACTGGCAGCTAAGCGAATAGACAATTCCATTGTGAATTACCTAAATGCTTTGCTTACCTGTCTCCTACTTTCACTTTTCTTATTCTTAGATGCCCCTTTGATGTGTCTTACCCAATTTACCTACTGGAAGTGTGTCCATGCACTGTGCCCCTAGGACCAATCGCCTTAAGTAAGTGCCTCTTCCTCTGTGGATAAATAGTGATGGCACAGATACCACCTGTCTTTCTCCACTCCCCATTTGCTGCGCTAATAGTCAGCTGCTACTGCACTGCCAAATTTAAAATTCTTAGCAAGTAAAACCCACCTTAAAAAGAAGTACACAACTAGCACATGTCCATTCATAAGAAGCCAAAAATAATCCCAACCCTCAAAAATCATCACAAAGAGGACAATAAAGAAAACAATTATGTAATATGCATTAAAAGGCAGTCATTATTCTGTGCAGAAAGCAAAATACTCCCAGACTGTAACACAAAAAATCTGTGTACCATATCCGGAAGCTCTTGAAACAGACGTTTGTTTAATATAGTTCTTATTTTAATATTATAAGAACAAAACTATATATTTATTCAAAATTGATTTTAATGTTTGTATCTGTAAATAACTTAGTTTCATTCATTTACTTAACTTTGTACATACTTATGTACATTTTGTATATGCACTTACTTTTAAAATCTGTACTCACTTTCCTGCACCCTCCTACAAGATGGCCACCAGCCATAAAGTCCCTTATTTCTTTATGTCCATCTAAATAATGACCTCCTTCACACGATTTACCTGGACATCGGTCAAAGAGTACATGACCTCTACTATTTAACCTGCAGCCAGCTAAACCGTGACATTTTATATATTTAGCCAGCTGCTGGCTAAGTAGCAGAGATTACAATTGTGAGAAAGTGGATTATTAAGTGGGAATGATGATAACCCATCACAAGTGCTAATCCCACTATTTTTGTTAGGTCCAGTAAAAGTTTCAGTAATAAACCTTAGCTAAACCCCTAGTTGCTATGCCACAGATTGGACAGGATCAACTTAATAAAAATGTAAAAGTACCAAAACAGTTAAAAAATCAAAAACACAACAAAATAAAAATCCCACTCCAATTTAGAAAAACAGAGGACAATTTAATGAGCAAAATGGCATCAAAATGAAATAAATCAACTAAGGGTAACCAGAGATATGAAGATGTTTTACATTTTTAAATGAACATAAAGCCAAAAAGCACAAAACGCCAACCGAGGTGCACTGTCGTTCTAGACCGGGACAAGAGTAAGTTTTAAGCCTGACTATGATGGAGCGCAGGTCGGATACATAGTGTTGGATCGTGCCAGTTGGGAAGTTACCTTCACTCTCTCCTCGTCGACAATGGGTTGATGAAGGAGGAGGTCTTGGTGAGGCCATCGATGAAGGCGGGAACATTTCAGAGCTAGAAAAGTTCTGAATTCACACCCAGGCAGATACTGAAGTCGAGCAGATGCTGCTCACTATTGAGCTTGTTGAGGCTTTCGACCCTCGGACTTAGACTCTTTTCTGGAATTCAGATTTAATCAGTTGGACAACTCTGCAAGCTGTAGCCGAGGAGGATTCAACATTGTCAGATACCGGTCGGTGTAGGTGATGTTGAAGCCGATTTGCTAGTAGCCGGAGTTGTAGCGAAGCCAGTCCCACCAGCAATGCACCCTAACGGATCGACTGGCAGGTTGATCCCGGTTCCTCAATGGGTCTCCAGGCAAAATGTTGGCAAAAAGTTTTAAGTCTTACTTTTAGGGTTAGGCAGGAGGAGTACACTCTGACACCAGCCAATGGTTCCAGGATTTTAGTACGTAGGGGTCAGAACTCCCTCCACCAGAAACCACCATCAGGGTCCAAGGCAGGTTGAGTTGGAACTGGTCAGCTGGGCTCTTCAGGGAAAAGGGCTTCTAGCAGCTTGTTGTGTCTCTGTAGCTTAACAGGTGGTCAGCCAACTGACCCTTGAAGTCCACTTCTTGATCCTGGTACAAATGGGAGCAGGTCCAGTCCTTAGGTCTCTCTTCACAAGTCTCAACAGCAGGTGGAGTCCTTCTTCTGTCTTCAACAGGTCCCATGGTGTTCTGAAGAGGGAGCCCATGGGTGGTACATTTATGCCTGGTACCAGCTTGTGATAAAGGGTGTCTCCTGGCCCCTTCCTAACCAATAGGGAAAATGCTTCCTGGGGTAATCCTACCCAATTTTGCAGCGGTTCCTGTGAACCCTACTGCAAACAATCCCACATTGCCTCACTCTACCTAAATCCAAAAAGGCCAAACCTTTTTTCTCTTGTGTAGACCTCCTGTGCATGCTCCAGAGGTGTGGCCAGAATAATGAGCAACCTCTCCTCTGTGGTCACTCAAAATTGGATCTAGGGCAGCTCCTCTCACTGGGATCAGTGTCTGACTGACTAGAGGAACAAAGGAGGGGGCAAGTCCAGGTGTTAACTGCAATTGCCTGTGACAGGGTACGACTCTAGGAAGTTAATTAAGTTCCGGCGCATAGCAAAGATGCCAATCCTGTCTGAGGAACAGAACACCTCCCCACACCCAAGGCTTTTGCCTCCGTTGTGGGAGCAAGATCACACCTCCAAGGGGCAATTTAGCTCCTGGGTGACAGTTGAAATCTCATGCAAATGGGCCTCTAGAGTTTTTAGGCAGGTAAGATGTGACCTTTTAAAAGTGCCACATGTAAACTATCCAGCACAAATCCGACTTTACCAATAAATTGGGCTTGTAATAAATATTGTAAAAAGTTCCCAAGAACGAACGTTGCAGCTGTAGGTGGAGATAACATTATTTAATTTTTATATTATATCCCAATGCTTTCCTATGGAACAGCTAATGTTGCTACAGTGAAAATAGCTTTTGGAGATTTGTTACTGTAAGGACATTTTACATGAAATATTTGCATGTCTAACTTTTCAATATCAGGCACCTATCTTTATTGGGCAGTAAGGCTTACTTAGGGGTGATTTATTAATACTTAAAAGGAGGGTTTAGGCCTGTGAAAAGAGGTTGTTTTGACAGTTCGAATTGGCAGTTTTAAAACTGCACAGACAGGCTACAGTAGTAAGCCTGCAGTTGAGGTTGCACTGTCAGTGAGGTGGGTGTAACGAAGGGTGCTACAGTCTAATAGTGGCATTTAACTTACAGGCCCTGGATACACTTTGTACCATATACTAGGGACTGATAGGTAAGTTAAACACACCAATTAGGAGTTTTGGGGTCAGAGCACATGCACTGGGGCCTGGTTAGCAGAGTTCCAGTTCACAGAGTCCAAAAACCAGCAACAAAATCTAGCAACAAATGGGGGTGACCACGCAAAAAGAGACATTTTCTTAAAACTTACTATTTTGCTAGCTGCTGTTTAACTAGCAGAAATTATGTACTCATTGCCAGTGGCTGGATAAATGGGCACTTCCTTATTTTATACAGAATATGACAGAAGGAACCATTAACATTTTTGTGGGGGTTCCATCAGTATTCTGTATAACTTTGAACTGGGTAGTTAAGCATGCACTCCCTCGTATCAAGAGTGGCATCATATTGGTTCATGAAAAAGTGCACAATCAGCTGTAAAATAATCATCTAATATGCTGACAGATGTAGTTGTGTGAGTTAGAGACAATGGGTAACATGGCTGTACTTCTTAGCTCAGGTGTAAAAGACCAGTGCAGCATACTGAGCTGACCTGGATATAATGACTGGAGAATAAAACTGAGGAATATCTGCCTCATTGATGAAGAATGCTTAGAGAACTAGTACTCCGCACCTATTCAGAGCAAGCCTTCTATGATTACCACTGACTGAGATGTCATGGAGCTCATCCTCAAATAGCAGCTGAAAATTAATTTGGAACTGGTAACATTGTGGTTCAGCTTCTATGACAAATAATAAAATAGATCTTCATACAAAAGGCAGAACCCTTGGCAAGTTCATGTATAAGGAATTGAAAACAATACATTCACGTCATATTTGATTAAAACCATTTTATACACACCAACATTGCAACAATATGCAGAGAAATATGGTTGATGGATGACACAACATTGTACTTCATTCATCTTGTGGCAATACTTTGTTAGTGTAGCCCCTGATTTTAGCCCACAATATGACAATAAATAGGATAAATCTATTCTTTCTTCTGTCTGATGTAGAATTATAGCTGTTTTTGGCCAGGATCTCTGGTTTCTGTTGTTTTACAATGGTCCAAGACATCTTATTGAACAAGTGGTCAGACGAGCTATAATGCATGACTAATTTCGTAGTCTTGATTAGTGTTTTTGAGTTAATCAATCCTTGTTTTCACCAGCTTTGTAGTTTCACCAATATGTGTTTCATACATCGGCAAGTTATCAATTAGAAAATATTCAGCAAATTACAGTTTGGGTGCTTTGTCTGCTGGCAGGGTGTGGGTAATTTAAGGACCTATTCTTTCATATGTTATGCATTTTGTCAAGAATTACAAATATGCAACATGTAAAGTGGCCAAGCGCTCTGAGAAGGAGGACCAGTGGTAGGCTGCTTCATCTTCATTTGATCTGACTGGGAAATACGTGGAAACTGGGTGAAACAGGTTCAGCCAACACATGAAAGCAGAAAACTAGGGTTGGTTTTGTTAATCCCCTACATTGAATTATCAGCATTTTCGTTATGGATGTATTTATCTGTTGAGGCATTAGAGTATAGGCAGATACAAATGTCAATCGTCATTGTTGAATGTCATTGATTATTCCAATGAGACACACAAACATTGTTCTGTTCACTTTATTTGGGATGAACTGATAACAATGTATTCTCGGGCAGTCACTTAATCACTCCGATTTTTCGTCTGGTTCAAACACTTTCTTATTTCAGAGCACTTCCTACATATGGATACAAATTGACTTGAATAACAATAGGATTAATAAGGTTTTGAACTAACTGTCTTCCAAAAACATCAACCTATATGTTTGGTAAACGGAGAGCAAACATGGTATCCTTGATAGTTGCACCAATTTATCAATAAAATTACCATTAAAAAGAAAAATATCCTTTACACGCATCATCTCTATACATTGCATCACAAATTAAATGGGTACACCATAGGAGCTTCTGAGAGAGCGTTCAACTGTGAACAATGTTATTAGTGAATAGCGAACCCAGAGCCGGAGAATAGGGGTTTTTGGATGAGGGTTACCATCCAGTGGAATATTACACCTTCACAGGGTCCTGGCAGTGTGGTCTACATCCATGATCTTGTCTCCATAAAGTAGAAGGCAATAATATCTTCACTCCTACTCACCACATTGCTCACATCATTGTAATACCAGTTGCCCATTCACCCACAAGAAATCATTACTGCTTTCCTCAGAACATGGTAAACAAATCACTAGACTTTAGTGCCAAGAGTTATAATTATGTCTCACAGTCAGTGTCAAGAGATTTAACATAAACCCTCAAACTCTTATTGATATTCATCTGATTCACTCTTGTTGAATGATGGTAGTGCCTTTGACAAACATCGCTATACTGTTGCTTGCCAATGGTGGGTGTTGGCTAGACAGTCAACATCAAATTTCCCCACAGAAGGGAAATAAGTATGGAACACTAATTATAACAAGAATATCCTCAGTTACTAATCCTAAAGCACGGTCTGCTCTATTTAGAATTTAATCTGTTATGGTTTCCCACATATCACACACAGCCACATGGATGATGAGAGAGCTGTATCCATTTGACCTCCCATCAAAGGGATTCTAATTTCAAACTTTAACATTGTTGTTTTCATATCATTTGTATACAGATTGAACATTAGAAGGTGTTAGAAATTGGATTTCTGGTTGGCAGAGGTATACACCCTGTCCAGGCAGAAAGCACAATCCTAGTCAGGGTAAGTCAGAAACACACTTTAAATTAACCTTTACTCACCCTCTGGTAGCTTGGCGCAGAGCAGTCAGCCTTAACTTTGGAGGCAATGTGTAAAGTGTTTGTGCAACACTTCAAACAGTTAGCACAGTGAAAACACCACAAAAATACTCCACACCAGTTTAGAAAAGTAGATTATGATTTTATAAATAAAACAAGGCCAAAGCAACAAAAATCCAATAAGTAGAAGTCTAGATGAATAAAGAATAAAAGTAAGAATATAGTTTAGCAGCAATAAGCGCCTATGGGAGTTATCTGGTTGCGCTGGACTGGTGTAAAGTCAAGGGTGCAGGCCGACTGTGAAGAGCCACGCAAGGCCAGCTGAACAAAGTACCTTGATCCTGGTTGCAACAGCGAGATGCGGGGCGCAGCCGAGCAATGCATCGGTGTTGATCCCTACAGTCGAGGTGATGCCAATGCGCCAGTCCCGAAGACGAAGTGCCGAAGCCAAGATGCGTTGGTTCCGAAGCAGATGCGTTGAGTTTCCCCACTCAGTTGAGGGTATGCATCGATCTTTTCACACTACAACGGCAGCGATTCTAATGTGCCTGTTCTTGAGGCAATGTGCTAGTTCAGAGTCCGATGGACCGGGCCTGTTCCCACAACAGCTTCGATGCGGCGATTCTGCTACACGCAGTAGAAGATGCATCAGTTCCACTAGAGCAAGCACCTGGTTTCACTTTCAATGGACCAGACACAGGAGCAGGATGTGAGACTTTGAAATCACTGAGCCTTAAAACAGGAGTCAAGCCAGCATGCCCTTAGAGATCACTCTGGGTTCAAGCAAGAGTCCAGTTATTCCTCAGGAAAGGCAGAGAGCAGCAGGCAGCAGGGCAGCACAGCAGAAAAACAGTTATTCCAGATCAGCAGTCCAGCAGAGTGGCAAACCTTGTAGCAGCACAGTAGTCTTTCTTCCTTCCAGAGTTTCTTTACAGGTCTAGAAGTGTCCGGTTTGGTGGGGTCAGAGACCCAGTACTTTTACCCAGTTGTGCCTTTGAAGGGGAGGTGACTTCAAAGAGGGGCTTTGAAGTGCACAGAGATCATCCCTTCCCAGTCCTGGCTCCAGACTCACTACAGGGGAGTATATAACCCTTTGTGTGGGGACAGGATACTGCCAATTCAGGTGTGTCAGCTTCTCCCTCTCATTCTGCCCAGAATGAGCCATCAGGATGCTGATGGGCACTCAGTTATACAGAGCCTTCCTTTGTGTGTGGATGTCTAAAGAGAATGCACAAAGTCCAACTGTCATCCACCCCAGACGTATAGTGGAGACAGGCTGCAGGCATTCCGAGCTTTAAGAGCAGCGAAATGCCATCTTTCTAAAAGTGGCATTTCTAAAATTGTAATGTTAATCTCAACTTTGCCGGCAAAGAGTATTTATCATTACCATTCCAATGATATTAAACATGACAGAGCAATCCCTTCTCAATCAGGAAGTACAGCTTAAAAGTGTAATAAGAAATTCCTAATGTTAAGCTATGAGAGGGGTAGGCCTCACAGTAGTGGAAAACGAATTTAGGTGTTTTTCACTACCACAAGATGCAAAACTTAAAAGTACATTTACCTTTCCTTACACAGCACCCTCCCCCATGGGCTACCTAGGACATACATTAGGGGTGAGTTATATGTAATAAAAGATGAGTTTAAGATTTGGCAAGGGGTTTTAAATGCCAAGTCAAAATGGCAGTGTAAACTGCACACACAGACTCTATAGTGACAGCCTGACACATGTTTAAAGGGCTACTGGTGTGAGCCGCACAATCAGTGCCGCAGGACCACTTGTAGTGTTTAATTTATAGGCCCTGGGCGCAGGCAGTGCACTCTACTGGGGACTTACAGATAAATTAAATATATCAATTGTGGATAAGTCAATGAAACCATCTTTAGGGGATAAGCATGTGCACTTTAGCACTGGTTGGCAGTGGTAAAATGCTCACAGTCCTAAGGCCAACAAAAAGAATGCAGTAAAAAGTGGAGGTAAGCAGACAAAAAGTTTGGTGAAGATCACCCTAAGGCTGCCAGGTCTAACAGAGAGTCAACAGGCATCCATTTTTTTTTCTTGAACTTTTAAAGCGCACTTACACCAGACGGTTTCATGGCGCTGGAGTCCAAGGGATACTACCGCTTGAGTGGCTTAGTCATATGCCTGGCAGAAGAGCCAGGTCTTTAGAAGTTTCCTGAACTGAGCGTAGTAGGTCAGTAATCTGATGTCCAAAGGGAGAGAATTCCAGAATTGGGGGGCCAAGACCGCAAATCTGCGTCCCCAAAATTTCTTGCATTTAAAGGATGGGATGACTAGAAGATTCAGATGGGAAGACCTAAGATCCCGAGAGGGGAGGCAACGCGGAACCTGAGAGGATACAAACACCGGGCTGTTGCCATGAAGAGCTGTGAGGGTGATGCAGTCCAGCTTAAATGCACTGCGTTCCATGTCCGGGAGCCAGTGTAATCTTTTCATTAACGGGGTAACAAGGTGTCATTTAGGCTGGTGGTAGATTAGTCTGGCTGCCTGGTTTTGCACCAGTTGCAAACGTTTTGATTGATATGCCGGGATGCCAATGTAGAGTGAGTTGGCATAGTCAATGTGGGAGATGAGTAAGGTCAGTACTACTTGGGTCAGGGCTTCAGTAGTAAGGAATCTGCTGATCTTCCTGATCCTTCGAAGCTGAAAGAAACAGGAAGAAACTACTGTCCCAATCTGGGCTTTTATAGATAGGTCACTGTCGATAGTGATGCCCAGGCTTTTGGTTGAGCTCGAGGGGAGGGAGGGGTTTCCCAGTTCGGTTGGCCAGAAGTTGGAATTCCAGGGGTTAGATAGCCCGCCGATTAGGATCAGCTCAGTTTTATCCAGGTTCAATTTCAGATGGTTGCTGTTCATCCAATCACTTTTAAATCGCATGGTGGTTTGGAAATTGGAGACAGAAGATGCCGACTGATCGATATCAAATATCAGTTGAAGGTCGTTGGCATAGTTGAAGGTACAAACCTTGCTTTCGCCGAGGCAGCAAATGAGGGGCAGTAAGTACAGGTTGCAGAGAAGCTGTGAGAGGGAAGAGCCCTGCGGCACCCCACAGGTCAGCTTAACCCTGGGGGAGGAAAGGTGGGTGAGGCGTACAGCTTGAGAGCGGTCTTCCAGAAAGGATAAGAGCCACTTAAGGGCCAGGCCCTGGATCCCAGCGTTACTGACATGGTTGGCCAAGAGTTCATGGTCGACCATGTTGAACGCTGCAGAGAGATTAAGGAGTACCAGGGCCTGAGTAGTGCCCTTGTCAGCCCCCTTCCTTAGTTCGTCTAGGACCATGAGGATGCCAGCCTCTGTAAAATGAGCAGGACAGAAGCCCGCCTGGTGAGGGTCAAGATAGTGGGAAGGTTCGATAAAGGTGCTGAGACTGCTTGGCACATGGGCTTCCAGAACCTTGGCTAAAAAGGGGAGCAGGGAGATAGGGCGGTAGTTCGTAAGAGCTAAAGGGTCTGCCCCAGTTTTCTTTAAGATGGGGACAATTTCTGCTTCTTTAAATACATTGGGAACAAAGCCCTGCTTAAGGGAGTTATTCAGAAGTGCAAGAGGGGGATCCAGACATGTGAGGAAGGCTTCCCTTAATATGTGCGGAGGGCAACAGTCAGTAGGGGAGCCGGATCCCACCTTCCTTAGAAGGTTGGAGAAGGCTTCCCTGGTAATGGGAGGAACCTGTTTTAGCGAGTGAGGGTTCCTGAGCGTAGCTGGTTGGGCTATAGGGGGGCATTAGCAGGTATGCTAGACTTAATGGTAACAATTTTTTCAATAAAGTAGGTTTTGAGTGAGTCACATAGTGCTTGAGTGGGGACGGGTTTCTGTGTGACTGTATCTGGCTTGGATAGTTCAGCCACAATAGTGAAGATTTCCTTTGATTTATTAGTAGAGCTCAATATCTTGTTGGAAAAGTAGGTGGCCTTGGTTTGTAGAATTAATGTAAAGAGAGAGGCCCCCTGCTAATGAGGTAAAAGTTCCTTAAGGCAGGCCTACATGAGTCAATGTAAATATTTAAGGCAACAATAATAATACAGAACAATAACCATTTGAGTGATCAATAAAAAAACCAACAGAATTAATTAGAAGAACCAACAAAACTATTTATCTTCAAAACGTACAAAATATCTTTTATTAGTAATCATTTCAATAATAAGGAAATCCAATCATACTATTCCAATCGTGTCTACAATCACACATCTCATACAATCTACACTCAATTTAAAAACAACATAAATGACAAAAAATTGTTCATAGAGATTGATATTTAGTATTCATTTTCAAAAACAAACAATGTGGCACAATAGTATTTGACTGTTGTATTCTACGCGCGTTTCGGCACTGGAGGAGTGCCTTCGTCAGGAAAGGCCACAATCAGACAACAATGATATCCTATTTTCACGATGGTGGTCACCAAAATGTATCTGTCACTTGTACAGCGCAATCTCTGCTAAGAACTGTAATCGTTGTAAACTTGAATGGGTGTGCGCCAATTGCAAAGATGTGAATTGCAGGTACGTCAAACATGATACAGTGTTGACATACGGATGCTTTGAAACAAGGTTAAACCAATAGTGGAAGATGAATCGCAATGCATTAAGCATTTCTCAGATACATTTTTTTTTTAATAATGCAGCATGTTCTCCGGATAAGGGAATCCTCCTCATGCGATTATTGTTCTGTATTATTATTGTTGCCTTAAATATTTACATTGGTTTGTAGAATTGCATTTTTATATTGTTTAAAATGATTTAGAAATATATCTTTTTTGTCTGAGGAGTAATTTTGTCTCCAATTGCGTTCTGCTTGACGTAGGGCAAGTTTCATAAGTTTTAGGTCTTCAGAGAACCAGCGTTGGTTATTGTGGGGTCTGGCTATATTGACTTTCTTAATGGGTGCAAAGCTGTCACTGGCGGATTCAAGCCAAGACTTAATGCTTTCTGCATGTATGTTAATCAACTGCTGTTCAGGTGGGACCATAGTGGCCAGCAGAGTGCAGAAGTCTCCAATGTTGGAGCGTCTCCAATTTCTTGCCATGCGACTCACCTTCATGTGAGGCTTGGCTAAGTTCACGTTGGTGAGGGAGAATTTTCTAAAATAGTGGTCCAACCAGGTGCAAGGGGAGATCATTAAATTAGAGACCGTCAGGTTGGATGTCCAAACTTGGTCGAGAGTGTGACCTTTGACGTGAGTGGGAACATTCACATGCTGGGTACAGTTCAGCCTAGTGAGTAAGTCCATCAGCTCAGCAGACCTGGAGCCGCCCGTGGTATCATTAGCCCAGTAATTAAAATCCCCAATTATTAGGATTTTGGTGTAATTGATGGCTAGGTGAGAGATTTTTTCACCCAGTAGTTGGGGGAATAATGGCATGTGATAGGGGGTCTATAGATTAGTGCACAGGTAAGGGGGGAATGTGGGAAATCAAGTTTTAAAATTAAGCAGTCGACTGGTGGCTTGCCCATTGCTGCGAGAGATGTGTACTGTAACTTCTGATGTACTATGGCTGCAACACCTTCCCCTACTTTCCCGGGGACCCTATTAGCTTGAAGGATATAATAATTACTAGGGAGCGCTGCTAATATGTCTGGGGTGGACTCTTCAGTGAGCCAAGTTTCGGTAAGAAAGAGTATGTCCGGTTTGTCTGTGCTTCACCTTTGTTAGTGGCTGGATCATTTAGGGATTTTTCAGTATTCTCTCTTGTCAGGAGGGTTCCTATCCAGTTAAAGGCCTGGGTGAAGCCAAGGAAAGCTGGAATAAAGGAATCATTTTTAAGAGTGAATATTTATGACCATGTGGCACAGGTTGTCAATTTGGTTTATTGTCGACAGAGTTTTTTAAGTCTGCCATGAATGGGGGTTCGATTTTATTTTCTTTCACTGAGGTTTCAGTGTTTTTAAAAATCATTTTTGCAATAATTTTGAAGCCTATATCTCTAAGACTGCTGAATCTATATTAAGTCTGGTCACAAGTTTACAGTTTCTGTGTAGAGAAACTATAAGACTTATTTCTCTAGTACTGGGGAAGTTCCGTGTTCTGAAAAAGTTAGGAATTTCAAGGACAAAAGTTTTGAACACGGGTTGTTAAATTCCTTGAAGTATTCAGTCAGAATCATGTTGTTAAACCAGCCACTCAACTGCTGGTATTTCTTTGTTAGTTTTTGATTTATTCTGGCACACCCAGAGCACTATTTGATCCATTGTTTCAGAATTTCGTTGGCAGATATGTGTTGTACTTACCTCAGGGTCATGCAGGTATTTTGATAGTTCCCATGTGTACTGGGTCACGACGGTCATTTTGTAAGAAAGAGTTGAGGGTGTGTATCAGTAATGAAGGTCATGTCACCGAATGGAGACCCCAAGATATTATGCAAAGTAAGAAGCCCACTTTTTTGCTATATATACTAATTTCATAACTTTTGCAGTGTGGCACATATAGGGACAAACAGTGTTCCAAGCAAAAGCTAATATTCACTCCATTCTGATACTATTGGCAACACGTAAAGGGTTTGGTGCAGGTGTTTTTGCTCTGGCTTGAAGAAATGGTTGATTTTCTGGCCGACAAAATTTCAGGGCCTAGTTTCACTGGACAGGAAATAGAGTATTTCTGAGGTACTGGAGACAAAAATGTTATTTCCAGAGTTATGTAGAGTGGCAAGGTCAAGAGGTAGAAGAGTGCAGGTATCTGTTATGCCCTCAGGTTAGTCCAGAACCCATTTCAGCTTCTTTTCCTTAAAAGATGGGAGGAAGTTTCATAGAATTTGTACACAATTAGTAGAGAATAACTCGCAATATATGAGTGTTGCACTTAGTCCAAGTTACAGAGTAGAACTTATGGTCATACCAGTATAGTTATGAGAGCAATAGTTGCCATGCTTTTTGGAGGCTCAGAATTACTTGGTGAGTTCAGATTTAGAGCTGCAACATGGTGCAATCATGGATGTATAGGAATGGTACAAGGGTTTCATGAGTACTCTCTTTCTGGCAGAGAACAAAGACAACGTTGGGGACGTGTAATAAATCTTAGGAAGCTGAAGAACTTTGTGGAGTACCAGCACAAAGACAACTTTGGAGACCTGCAATAAATCTAAGGGAGTTAAAGAACTTTGTGGAGTACCAACATTTCAGGATGGAAGAGCAGTGCTTAAGTTGAGCTGGTGGTTGCACATGGGGGGATTGTTATCTACCCCAATGTACCCCCAATCTAGGCCTAGACAGCTACACAACCTTTTACCTACATTTGTCCTACCTTGCTCAGCATAACGGTTCTAGCACAGACCTTTTACTCAGTTATGTGCTGAATAAATGTTGATCAGTTTCTTAGAAACTAGCCTCATTTATTATGTATGAGGATTCTTAGAAAAGTCCCTGCATATGACGTACATAACAGCATGAACATACTCTGTGTAAAAGTCATGGTCATCTTCATCCTAGGGCGAAAGAACTGCTTTGCATAATCGCAGGTATTGTTCTAGGCTCATTTGCATAATTGTACTCACAACACATCGATTCTGTAAGGAACCCCAAGGCTATCTTTATGGTATAAAAGAGTCAGACCAACACTAGATAGGCAGAGGAGAAGCTTCACACTGACACTAGACACTGAGGTCCCGGCCTGCAGAAGCTACAACACGCAGCGGTCTGACATCCCTTGCGGGGTATCCAACTCTAGACCAAGATGGGATCCTTCATTCTCTCCCATCAGGTAATGGGTTTGGCTCTTTCCTAGGGGATTCTTGGCTTTACATCCACATACATGCTAGGTACACTTAGGTACGCTTAGGTAGGGTTTGCATCGTAGGAGTACGCTTGATTACCGTCATGTATCTATATGCCTGCATATATTCACTGTTTTAGCACCATGGTAGAATTCTACCTTTTATTTACTCTTTTGGTGCTTGTAATCTTATACATCTATTTCTGTCTAATGGTTGTCGCAGCACACATGTTTTATACTAGAACGACGCTGGTTCAATAAATGCTTATTGAAAACGTCCCCATCGTTTATTCTGTGTATCTCTTTGAGACTAAGTGAGTACGATTAACTGAGCAAAAAGTACTGTACTGTTTCCACAATCCCTGAAGGATCAAGGGTTGTCATGTTCGATAGTTGCCAGAAACTATTCGCTCCTTGGTAAGGTTTGGGAGCTTATGGTGGCACTGTGAGCTAGACGGTCTAAAGGCTAACATATCCTTTGGGGTGTCTGGAATAAGTCTGGACACCAATCCCTTAGTTTATTTTGTCTAAACATGCAGATCCTGTGTATTTTTAGGAACTACTCTCATTTTTGGAGGCCAGCGCCTATTTTTCCACATTAGAGATTTACCAAAACAAAGAGAGAAAAACAAACAAATCGGAACACAGAACGATTTAAAACCCATCACAAGGGGAGAAAGCTGGAACCTGCAAGGGTGAGATAAAGGGGCAGGTAGTGTCAACTGGTTGTTCAAGAGGCACAAAGTGGAATAAAGAGACTATGCAGCCATGGTATTCGGAGTGCCAGCATTTAATTGCACTGACCGAGGGCTTCTGAGCAGAGCTTTGGGCACCGGCACTCACTCTTTTACAAATTAATCCCTGTGGAGGAGATCCTCTAAGGGAGATTGCATAGTGAAATTAAAACTTGAAGATGTTTACTTCGCTATTCCTATTGTGGTGGATTATTAACAACATCTGTAATTGAGATGAACAAACAAGTTACTTTTGTTCAGGCGCCTGCCAGTATTTCCAATATCAGCATCTTGGTATTGCACAAAGTGCCTTGGCCGCTTACCTTGGAGAGAGTGGTACAGGACTGAAAATGTATTGAGTCATCACCCTTTTAATGTCTCAATGGTTTAGGGACTTATAGAACAGTTGACGATTGTGACGAAATTATCAGATGGTGTAGGATTTGTGGGAAAACAAGAAAAATTTGTTTCAGAGGCATGTCAAGAATAAAAGTTTTTGGGGTTCCATGTGAACACAACGTGAATTTTTAAGCTTCTTTCTAAATGAATAAGGAAACTAAAAGAGAATCTGCTGAAGAGTTGTTGTTTCAGTCTACATGCTTTTGCTCACGTCTGGTCTATCGGCTTTCATTCTGTCTGAGTTACCAAGGTAACTGCATAATGGAGCTCTATATTGCTTAAAAGCAATGAGCTTATACATGAGTACATTGTGCAGAGTCAAAATAATTTTGACAAAAGAAAACAGGAAAGAGATTATTTGATCTCAGAAAAATTTGGAGGACCTCAACGGTTTTCCAATGCAGTGCTTATTTTGAGCTGGTGGTTGCCGGTGGGGGCACCGGCACTTATTATTTCCGTATCAGCCATTTATTTAGTGCAAGACAGGGAAAAAGCACACAGATCGGAAACACGATGAAGAAAAAGATGGTAAAACTTTCACAAACAGAATGCAGGAACTTGCAGGTGCGAGAAAAAGGAACAGTGTTCGGCGCGCTCATGTTTAATTGCATTGGTCGCCCGTGTTCTAACTTTTTATTTTTGGCAAATGCGCATTCGCGGTCAAATACGCATGCGCAGATGCGAAGGGGAGCTCATTCCGATGGGGAGATTAAAACGACGGAACACCGGCTCCACAGCAGAGCGTCCGACGCCTGCAGTCTTTTTTTCACAAATTAAACTCTGGTGAAGTGTCTGATGATACGCGGTTGTTGTGTTGCGTTCTTTTTTGACTCTTTTGTTGTGATGTTCAGTGTTATGTTTTAATGGTATTGTTACGTTGCTTTGTGCATGTTATTGTGTTGATTATGTTATTTACTTTAGATACGTTAACATTTACGACACCAATCAGCAAAAACTGTAGCAGACATTGCAACTTAATTTAGGCTTCCAGTTCTGACTTTATGATACGACCCACGGTGCGCATACTGTCAGGGCCGGACTGGCTACCAGGCGTTTTGGCATGCTGCCGAGCTGGGGGCTGATTTCGTTGATGGGGACCTGCGTGTGCTGAACGAAATTCGTTTTGCTTTGTTTATTTCGTAGCACACGCAGGTCTCCATCAACGAAATTAGCCCCCACCGCAGTGACATCAGCCCCCAGCTCGGCAGCATGCCAAAACGCCCGGTAGCCAGTCCTGCCCTGCATACTGTTTTTCTACCTCCTCTTAAACCTTGTAAAAAGTTGTAAAATATATTCCTAAAAAATCCATACTCAGTACTGCTATTAGCAGAATATTACATAAACGATATAAAAGCACCAAGTATAAGGCCATGGATATCATATTCACTGCTCTTCATATGATTACAGCAATTTAAATGTGCTGGTCTACTACATGCAAGCAATTGCGTCTTATTGGTCTGAGTGATATTTTTTTAATTGGCTGGAAAGTATGTTCTTTTAATTCCTTTCTTACTTCACAGGCACAACTTCAAAACTTGGCTCGTAAATTATTTCCCTATCCTGAAACGTTGTCAAGCATTGATCAAGGTACAATCCAACAGAGACCGAACAGTTTGAAAAGCTTAAACTTTACTAAAAGAACTGCAGTGTGAATAACTTTTGAGATTTAAAAGTACAAACTGCACTAATACCTTTGATTTAAAATCCAGACTGTTAATCTAGTTATGATTTAAAAGTGCTGGCTGCTTACCATGTAACAGTCTGTCCATGCTGCATCAAACCTCGGCCTTTTTGACCCCGATAGTTGAGGCAGACCACTGTTTACTTTGAACATCGCAAAATGATAGATGATATTTAAATAGGAACCCCAAATAATACACTAATACGACAATATGTACAATTATGCTAATCATGGTTGTGCTGTTACCGATGTGCTGAACATTTTGAATACTTAATAATTTAACCAAACACATCCTCGACTCTTGTTTTGGCCGCATGCTTAGAAATTACCATTTAAACCACATTTTTTTTTTTAGAGTTTTATGTAGCGCGAACTAGACCCGAAGAGATCAGGTATCAGACCGCTTTACATGAGCACCAGTTTCGTTACAAATGGACACATTCATTTTTGTTAGGCACATTGTTGAGTGTTTTCTTCTTGCTCCATTGACATTTCATGTAAAATGTTTGTTAGGTATTGTAGTTAACAACATATTATATGGCTCTCAATAAACAAACTACATATAAACATGTATTGCATAGGTAGACTGGCTTGCTAATCACTCATTTAGAAAGTAATATTGAGGATTAGGGGCATATTATCTGGGAGGTGGCGGTGAGAGGCGTTAGCCTTCTTGGCTTAACGCCTCTCATCGCCACTTCGGAAACGCAAGGCTGCACCATATGTGTGCTGCTTCATGCAGCACACATGTAAGTTGCAAAATGGCATTTTAAAAAAAGGTTTGTTTATGTACAGGAAGGGACACCTTCCTGTACATAAACATACCTTGCAATTTTGCTTTTTCCATGTGTGCTGCACAAGGCAGCACACATAGAAAAAGCAAAAACGAGGAGAAATGAAACATTTCTCCTCGTATCGTCACCTTAAGACCCTGGGGCATATTACCAAGCCCCTATCGCCACCACAACGTCACTTATTGTGATGTTGTGGTGGCGATAGGGTCAGCGCCCTATTACCAAGGCAGCGTTAAACCACATAACGTGGCTAAAAGCCACGTTAAGTGGCTTAACGCTGCCTTGAAAATAGTGCCCCTTAGCGTGAAAGGGGCGTGCAGTGGGTGTTGCGGTGGGCGTTCCACCGCAACACCCATTCACTTCGACGCTGCCACCTATCATCAAGAGAGGCGATAATAGGTGGCAGCGCCGAACTTAAGACCAGGAAAATCCTGGTCTTAAGGTGGCGATACGAGGAGAAATGCTTCATTTCTCCTCGTTTTTGCTTTTTCTATGTGTGCTGCCTTGTGCAGCACACATGGAAAAGGCAAAATGCCAAGGTATGTTTATGTACAGGAAGGTGTCCCTTCCTGTACATAAACAAACCTTTTTTCAAAATGCCAGTTGTAACTTCCATGTGTGCTGCATGAAGCAGCACACATGTAAGTTACAAAATGGCATTTTAGGTTTATGTACAGGAAGGGATACCTTCCTGTACATAGACAAACCTCCCTGCTCGCAGACACCCTTGCACTCTGGTGCAAGGGTGCCTGCGTTGGCGTTAAGTTGTGAGACTTAGCACCATCGCAGGGGGAAACGCCAGGATGCACCATATCCTTGGTAATATGGTGCTGCCTTTCGTTTGGCAAGTGGCGTTGAGAGGCGTTAAGCCAAGGAGGCTAACGCCTCTCACCGCCACTTCCTAGATAATATGCCCCCAGGATTTTCCTGGTCTTAAGTTCGGCGCTGCCACCTATTATCGCCTCTCTTGATAATAGGTGGCAGCGTCGAAGTTAATGGGTGTTGCGGTGGAAGGCCCACCGCAACACCCACTGCACGCCCCTTTCACGTTAAGTTTAGCGTGAAAGGGGCACTATTACCAAGGCAGCGTTAAGCCACTTAGCATGGCTTTTAGCCACGTTATGTGGTTTAACGCTGCCTTGGTAATAGGGCGCTGACCCTATCGCCACCACAACGTCACAAAAAGTGACGTTGTGGTGGCGATAGGGGCTTGGTAATATGCCCCTTAGAATTTTCATGACCTGCGCGTTCCTCTATCTCGTCATTTTCCTTGGAATGGAGTCATGTTGGCTCCTGACAGACTCTACCTCACAGGGTCGGATTGGTAACGCGGGCACTCGGGAAATGGCCGAAGGGCCGGTACCAGGTTCTAGCTGTGGGCTGCTTTTTTAGGCAGCCTAGGGGCTCTCTGTGTTGTTAGGATGCCGCCAGCGGCCCAGTGGGTGCCTGAATGGCCTTTCTAGAGGCAGATGGGCGGAGGTATCACTCCCTTTCCCTCGCTGGGCCGGCCCATTAATGTATGCTGATTGAGCGGGGGTGGGGGGCCCAAGCAGAAGTGATCTCACTTGCATTCATGTGTGGCTTAGCAGTGTGAATCTGTGCATTTTGTTTTTATCTAAGTGATGTTAATACAACATGCCCCCCATCCCCTTTCTTTTCATACAACTTCGCTGAAGCAGTGTTTTGCGGAAAGGCAATACGCAAATGTGGGCCACTTTCTTTTGGCGTGCCCAAGCCGATTTTTGATCCCAATCCAACCCTGCTACCTCAGGGCCTCAGGCTTTGACTCACAATCTCGTTTTCCATTAACGATGGAATAGGCCCTACATTCCTGGTCATTCGCACGTGATTGCCTATGATAGGAATCTCCACTGTCCTCTCTTCCTATTTTTGCCTCTAATTATGGCCAGACGGTTCCAGATATGATTTGCAATGGGTAAGCTGGGACTGTAGGGTGCTTCTGGCATGGCCATGCTGGTGGGTCCAACAGGTGTGTTCCTGGGAAGTGGCTGCATCTCTGTTTTTATTGAGATTGTGAATGACTGGAACAGTGTGCCGTAGTTAGGGAGGGCCTGCAACAGCTCGGTATGTGGGATGCAACAGGTGTGTGCTGTCTGGAATATGGTTGTCACAGACTGAAAGGCGTTAGAGATAAGGTGTGTAGGGTAATTCGGAGATTGGTGTCAGGGTCATGTCTTTCTGAACATGCTTTGAGAAGGCGTAGAGATGGAAGCAGAGCTTTAAATCATATTCTCTTCCATTCTCATTCTCCAATATGCTGGCACAAAACGCCCTGTGTTGAAGTATCCTTGGGGCTGACTTTATCTGCGTTTTAGGTGCAGCTTTAATTGACAACGCATTGCATGGTTATTGTAAAGTATGTGCTCAGGCCATGTCCCTGTTTTACATTCAGACTCAGAACACGAATGCATGCATAGGTCAAGGAAAGATGTCTTTATGTGTAAACAGAAGAAACCCCAGAAGTTGATCCTTTTTAAGTTAATGTTGAAACTGCATTCAATGGATAGCTAAGATTTGGAGGTAAATTATTCCATCTATGGTTTAAACAATGTTTGCATGCTGAAGATTTATCAGGCACGTGGTTCACTGAAAGGTGAATTTTATTAATAAAAATATTTTTGGTGATACTAATCTTGTGGTGAGTGCAGCGTCTATTAAGCGTATATGACTAAGTCAATGAAGAAGTGTTGTGAGCACGTGTGTGATGCCGTGCTGGGGGTGGTTAACTGTTGTGTTTTTCTTGCAGCAGTGGTGCAACTGGTGTGGCGTTTAACTCCTAATGTACGTAGTCCCATTGGGCACAGGCATCAAAGAGTTATTGAGTAAGAGGATGATTGTGCAGTCTATGTGGCCTCCAAGGGCTTCTGTTAGACCTGTCAGCCTAAGGGTGGTCTCCTGTAAACTTTTTGCCTTTCTCCTCCATTTTTTACTGATCTTGTTTCTCCTGGCCTCAGGACTCTGCACACTTTGCCTCTGCTAACCAGTGCTGAAGTGCATGTGCTTCTTCCTTAAAACATTGTAGCATTGGCTTATCCCAAATTGGCACAATGAATTTATTTGTAACTCCCTAGTAAAGTGGCACTACATGTGCCCAGGGCCTGTAAATTAAATGCTACTAGTGGGCTTGCAGCACTGACTGTGGCACCCACTTAAGTGAAGTGAACCTTTAACCTCTTCACTGCTAGGCCTCACCGACCACCCCCGAACCCCGTGCTAAGCCTTTTTTATGGCTATTTGGGGTAGTTCGCACTTAGGCCCCTGTAACATTTGGTCCACATATGGTATCAATGCAAAATTTGGGTCCTTTTCTTCCAGCATCCTGAGGATCCTGAGAATTTGAAAGGTACCCAGGGTTTGTAGAGGGGACCAAGAAAATAGGCAAAATACAGCTACATTTTGGTTTTTGGGGGAAAAATGGGAAAAAGTGCTGCAGAAGAAAGCATCTGTTTTTCTGCCTGCAAATGGTATCAATGAAGAGTTTGTGGTGTTAAAATCACCATCTTCCCAGCTATCAGGAACAGGCAGATTTTTGTCAGACAACCAAAATATTCTACACAGTTTTGGCATTTTACTGGGATATTGCCTATTTTTCCTATTTTTTGTGCTTTCAACCTCCTTCCAGTTGGAGGTAGAAATGGACAAGAAACCAATAATGGATCCCAGAAAGCTATACGTTTCTGAAAAGTAGACAAAAGTCTAAATTCAGCAAAATGACATTTGTGTAGATCCTAAAAAGTTTTTCTATAGAAACTAACAGTTGAAATGTAAAAAATATTGAAATTGATTTGAAAAAAACAGCCATATGTGCCTACGTTTTCATCTGTAACGTCTCCTAAGTATGGCAGATATTTGAAAGCAATAGACCGTTACGTCCGCTGGACCATTTTGGTTGCAGGGATATATAGGACTTGTAGGTTCACTAAGAACCTGAGGTACCCAGAGCCAATAACTGAGCTGCACCTTGCAATGGTTTTGCATTGTGTACCGGGTATACAGAATTTCATTTGGTAAAATGTTTATGAGTGAAAAATAGGTATCAAGGAAACCTATGTATTTCCAAAATGGGAACAAAATATGGAGTTTAGAAGCAGTGGTTATTTGGACATCCTCTAATTTGTGGGTAGCTATTCTAGCATGTGCATTTGAGGGCATTTTTTCAAAAGAATTCTTTTTTACACTTTTTTAAACATTGTGTTATATTTGGAAGGCAGAAATGCATGGAAAGTCAATGAGTAATAACACTTGTTCTACCATTCTGTGTTTCTCTAAGTCTCCCAATAAAAATTATACCTTAATTGTGTGGGTGTGCCTAGTGCCCCCGACAGGAAATGGCCCAAAACGCAACATGGACACATCACATTGTTCTAGTGAAATCTGACCTGTTTTTCGCAATGTGCCTAGCTGTGGATTTTGGACCCCAGCTTAGCCAGCACATAGGGAAACCTAGCAAACCTATACATTTTTAAAAACTAAACACAGTAAAATCCAGGATGGGATGACTTATATGACTCTCACCAGGTTCTGTTACCCAGAATCCATTGCAAACCTCAAACTTTGTAAAAAAAAAAACATATTTTACTCACATTTTTGTGATGGAAAGTTCTGGAATCTGTGGGGATCCACAATCTTCCACCCTCCCAGCATTTCCCCAAGTATCTCGATAAAAATGGTACCTCACTTGTGTGAGTTGGCCTTGTGCTCGCGACAGGAAGCTCCCCAAAACACAGCCTGGACACATCACATTTTCCCAGTGGAAACTGACCCTTTCATCACAATGTGCTTAGCTGTGGATTTTGGACCCTAGCTCAGCCGGCACCTAGAGAAACCTAGCAAACCTGTACATCTTTGAAAGCTAGACACCCAGGGGAATCCAGTATAGGGTGCCCTGTGTGGCTCTCACCAGGTTCTGTTACCCAGAATCCCTTGCAAATCTCAAACCTTGTAAAAAAAAAAACACACTTTCCTCACATTTCTGTGATGGAAAGTTCTGGAATCTGTGGGAAGCCACAAAATTTCACCCACCCAGCATTTCCGCAAGTCTCCCGATGAAAATGCTACCTCACTTGTATGGGTAGGCCTAGTGCCTGCGACAGGAAACGGCCCAAAACGTAACGTAGACACATCATATTTTTCCAATGAAGGTGAGGTATCATTTTACTTGGGAGACCAAGGGGAACACTGGGTGACAGGAAATGTGTGCAGATGCTATGATCCCACACAGAAATGTGAGAAAAAAGTGTTTTTTTAGCTAAATTTGAAGCTTGTAGGGGATTCGGGGTAAGAAAACGTTAGGGCATCCATGCAAGCCACACATCCTTGGACTCCCCAGGTGTCTAGTTTTCAGAAATTTCTAGGTTTCGTAGGTTTCCCTTGATTGCTGTCGAGCCCGGGACCAAAAACGCATGTGTCCCCTTTGCATAACCTGGTCAATTTGTGATAGATAATTCTGATGTCTCCACAATTTGTTTTGGGCTCTGCGCTGTCGAAGGCACGTGGCCCACCCACACAAGTGAGGAACCAATTTTATCGGGAGACCTGGGGGAATGCTGGTTGGTAGGAAATTTGTGCGGGCCCGGTGATCCCACAGTTTTCCCACACTGAACTGTGGGGGAAATTAGATTTTGTTAGCTAAATTTGAGATTTGCAGGGGATTCTGGGTAAGAAAACATTAGGGGGATCCATGCAAGCCACACCTCCCTGGACTTCCCTGGGTGTCTAGTTTTCGGAAATGTCTGTTATTGTCGGTCTCCCTGGATGGCCACCGAGCCCAGTGCCAAAACCGCTGGTGACCCCCTTGCAAAACCAGGTAGTTTTGTGATAGATAGTTGGGCACCTGTGTTTCTGGTCCCAGGCTTGCAGACATCTAGGGAAACCTACCAATCCCAGACATTTCTGAAAACTAGACATCCAGGAAAGTCCAGGGAGGTGTGGCTTGTGTGGATCACCCAATGTTTTCTTACCCAGAATCCATGGTAAACCTCAAATTTAGCTAAAAAGTCACATTTCCCTCAAATTTCTGAGTGGGAATGTTATGTGATCACCGCACAGACACAAATTCTCTACCACTCAGCATTCCCCTCAGTCTCCCGATAAAAATAATTCCTCACTTGTGTGGGTGGGCCAAGTCCCTGTGACAGGGAAGGGCCAAAACATGTAGCGATTGAAGGGAAACCAAAGCAGGTCCAAAAGGGCAGTTTGTTTATAGATATTTAGGCTGATTCTGCTTTGGGCACCCACACATGTGAGGTTTCATTTTTATCTGGAAACCGAGGGGAACACTGGGTGTTAGGAAATTTGTGCGGGCGCAGTGATCCTACATCTTTCCCACACAGAAATGTGAGGAAAATATGCCTTTTTAGGTAAATGTGAGGATTGCAGGGGATTCTGGGTAAGAAAATGATAGGGGATCCATGCAAGCCACACTGCCAGCCAGGTAACATTCCACACACGCCGCCAGCCAAGAGCCAGTCCACGCACACCAACAGCCAAACGCCACACACGCACACGCACACCGCCAGCTAAGCAACACCCACGCTGCCAGCCAAGTGACACCCAGGCACTCTGCCATCCATCCACGCACCACCCCATCTGCCCCCGGGGGAGCAGAAAGACTTTTTTCACAATTTCATTTGGGTGGGGGCTTGGTCCTGCCCGTTGTGGGCAGCTCTCAATCCACGTATTCAAAAAACACAATCCCTGGTGCCTAATTGGCTTTCTTCCACCCAGGGGGTCAGATTGGGGGGCAGTTGACCCCCTCGGGAGGCAGATGGGGCAATAGCCCATGATCTGCCCCCAGGGGGGCAGAAAGACTGTCCAATATGTGTTTAGTGGGTGGGGGCAATGGCATGACCATTTTGGGCAGCCCCCACCACTATGCATAAAAAAACAATCCCTGGTGCCTAGTGGGCTTTCTGCCCCCCCGGGGGGATCATGGGCTATTGACCCATCTGCCTCCCGGGGGGGCAGAAAGACTGCGGCTAATTTTTGGGGGGGTCGGAGCACTGGCACCCCTGAACTATGAAAAAAATAGTCCCTGTCTTCCTAGTGGGCTTTCTGCCCCCCTGGGGGAGCATATCAGGGCTATTGTCCTCTCTGCTCCCTGGGGGAGGAGGGGGGGAGAAAGACTGACTTCATCCAAGAATTTTGGGGGGAGCAAAAACCTTGCCCAGGGGGCTGCTCTCTCCTCCCTGGTGACTAGTGGGTGGATCCCTGCTTGGGGATTGCCTTCCTGCAGCAGGGATCCACTAGGAATGGGTACTATTGAAAACAGGAGATACTCGCCTTCCCAATGATACCTCTCCCATTTGCCTCAGTGCTCGGGGCTGAGATAGCCACACGAGCACCACAGCAGTGAAAGTGTAAGGAGCCGATCAGCTTATTTCACTTTCGTTTTAAGTGAAATGCCATGTGCGCTGATCGTCATTTCGCTAAAAACCCAGAACACCCTCGGGGACGGGGAAGCTATTCCCCAGCTCCTGAGGCTGTTTTGGAAGAAAGGAAATCCCTCTGGTGCCCGCACTGGAGGGATTGCCAGTGGCATGTGTGTGGACGTCCGGCAGCTGTCCGTCGCACACAAGCAACCTGGCGTCGGGCAACTCCCGGCCGTCCGACGCATGGAAAGGGTTAAACATGTCTCAAGCCTGCTATTGCAGCTTCTGTGTGCAGTTTTAACTGCCATTTTGACCTGGCAAAATAAACCTTTTGACAAATATGTTATAATTCACTCATATACTGTATAATCATAATCATACATTATACAAATATACTAATTGTATGATTATAATCATACATTTAGCATATATGAACAATCATACATTTCGCATATATGAACATAAACCAAATATTTCTAAAACACATTTTAGCATGCTGCCAGGTGCTCCTATAATCATTCATAAATAGCTGGCCCACAATGTTGGGCCAGGCCTTCATGATTCAAGCCCAAATGTTGCACGTAAAACCAAACTATAACAATGCAGCAATATAGTGATCTTCTTGTGGAAATAATTGAATCCAAAACCCAAAACATGAAAAAGGCGATAGGGAGGTTTCATCAAAAACAGAAGGTTTTGTTTCCTCTAGAGGCCAGCTAGATATACAGAAAAATGTGTTTTGTATAACCTGTTGTTCTTTGCTTTGTGTCCTATTTTGATGAGTCATTCCACCAGATGACACACTGCGATGCATATCATTGTTTAAAGAATATACCTATTTACCCACACAGATACAACTGTATAATTGTAGATACTGTCGCACATAATGATTGTAGTATAAACGCAACACCAGTAGTTTGTCAGCAACCATGATGGACATAGAATGCTAAACACATGTACGTGGGAGTTATATCCTCAATGTGAGACTTGCGTAAACTGCAATGTAAATAATATGTTTGGAAGCTCTTAACAGTAATTTAGGATTACGAGTTCTAGGTGCTTCTCACATTGTTTTGTATCGCTAGTCATTTATGGCATGATTCACTTCACGCTCAGGAATCCTTGTTACTATTCAATCCTACAGTCTGTTTTTCATATCTAATGCACACCCACGTTGACATCCGGCTGACACTATGTTGCGTTTAAAGACATCAATGGTGCTGGTTATGGGCTCACAGCGTGTTTGATGGCAGCGTGTTTGAAAGCGGAGCACGTCGCGTTCCATAAGGTAACTACACTTGCACCAATCATTTCGCGTTTCTTTTGATTTATCATTAACATTAGTGAGCACCACTTTTCCGTTTACTCTTTAGTTGTTACACAAGTGGAGGACTGCTTGTCAATTTGAACAGGTGCTGAAACATACCATTTAACCGGTCATGTTAGCTGAATTCGATTGAGACTTGACACTGCTTTTAAAGGCATTGTTACGTCTGGTGCATGGGTGAAACAGAGCAGCCCTGTCGGTTCATAATTAATGCCCGGGTATGTTTTGCAGGAGTTTTAAGTTGCTTCCACACACAGCGCCGCACTACAATGGGACCGACCGTCAGTAGTATGAAGCGCATCGAGAGTATAATGCAATTTATCATTTAGTTTGACAATACTCATTGACACCATTCTTGTGAGTAGCAACTTATCTAGTGAGTCATTATGGTGCATGTTGGTACACGGAGGACATCTGATTCACCACGGTAGTTTATAGCTTGGAAGATATTAATTATTTTGGTTTTATAGCATGCAACCATACTTCTGAGATTGCATACAGCATTATCTTTATTATTCACTTTTCTCACCAGGTGACGGGTGTTTTACTCGAGTTTGGTTTAGTCATACGGCTCAAACTCGTTACAGTTGCACTATTCATCAGGGCCAGCTCAACAAATCGTTCGGTAGATAACTATCTTTCACTGATTTTTTAGTGCATAGAAGACACCAATGAGCACGCTTCCAAGCATGGAGAAGCACATTCTTTATCAAGTTTGATACATACGTGTTGACATTTAATTTATTTTCCGGTTCCCAGCAAACTGGCCTAATTAGACGCTTATGTTTCCGATTCCTTTTATTGTTACCCCAAATAAAGGGTTTTACCCGAAATGCAGTTGGTTTTGGATTAAATTATTTGCACAAGAAGATAGCTATATTGCTGCATTGTTATAGTTTGATTTTACAAGTGTGGAACAACATTTGTGTTCTAATCATGAAAGCTGATACCATCTTTTTTCAATAAACTGCTAAAGTACTGAAAAGCATCAGATTTATGTTGAAGAAGGGTTTGATCAGTACCAAGGAACAGGTCCGTTATATTAGAAGACCATGGGCCATACAGTTGTGCACTTTGTGCCTCCTCCACCATTGTGGTCTAGTTATTTATGTATAAAAATTAAACCTCTTACCAAGCCCAAACCTTTCTTTTTGATGCATATGTCATCACTAGGGTAGATCCTAGACAGCCCAGAGGGCAGGTTGCAGCGTATATAAAAAGTAGGCCATGCAATTTTAAGTTTTATATGTCCTGGTAGTGAAACACTCTTAAATTCATTTTCCACTACCTAAAGGCCTACCTCTCTCATAGACTAACTAGGCAAACAAATGATGGATTTGGGCCCAGATCTGTGACTGGGGGAGAATGTTTGATTTGCTCAGAATTCTCTCCATCATATTTATTCTTTTTGCTTTTGTTGCCATAAGTGGAAAGGGTATGCCTAGACTGTAGTCCTGTGCTCACTGAGCCACAGACCCTTGTATCTCTCATTGACGGCAGCCTCAACGACGCCGGACTCCGCATCACCCCAACTGTACGATGCGTCCCTGACTCTGGCCTTTGTACTGCCAGCCCTCGATGACAGGATCTTTGATGAGGACGCCGCAGGTCCTCGCACTGCAGCCTCACCGCATCTTGGAACCGACGCATGGCTTTGGCTGCACAATGCATCTTTGACACAGATCCTCGCAATGCTCCACAAACCAGAATTTAAGGTACTCGGTTTAGCGGGCCTAACTGGGTGCATGTAGCTGGTCCACGATCCATCGTGGTCAGCCTGAACTTGTGGCTTTGTCCCAGTCTGGCACAACCAGATATCCACAGTTGAGGCTATTTTCACTAAAATCTTTAAAATTGAATATCTCCGGTTCTACTAATTAGATTTTTGTTGTTTTGCTTTTGTTTAATCTATTAAAAATTAAGTTATTTTTCTAACTTTGTTGAGAGCTCCTTTTGTGGTATGTTTTCTCTGTGTTTCTGTTTGAAGTGTTGCAGAAATACTTTACACTTTGCCTCTGAGTTAAGCCTTACTACTCTGTGCCAAGCTACCCGAGGGTTGAGCACAGACTATTTTAGGGTTTGCTTGTGACTTCTCCCTGAGAAGAATTGTGGTTGCTGTTTGAGAAGGGTTTCACCCCCCTCAACCAGTAACCCAATTTCTTACAGCTTCTAATTTCAATTCTATTGTCTGTGTTCCAGATAACACAGGGGGCTTCCATTTGCCATTGGATTTAAAGAACATCAACATGTAAATCCTTCTTGTGCATTTCAAGATGGGGATGCTGTAGGTCATTTGAAGAGCAGCACCAGTGGACTTTATGACCTCTAACTATTTACATGAAACCTATCATCACCATGCAATGGACCAAGGTTAACAAGCATTTCTCTGTTCATGTCTGCAGAAAGCTTCATCTCAAGACAGTTTATTGTATATTCAAACATAGCATGATCCCACTGGTATGGTTGTTTTGCATAGCAAGGGAGTCATAGTCAACCCTTACCTTTATGAGTAACTGTTACAGATGCCTTAGATTGAGCAGTGAGTCAGGGACATTTTCAGGTTTTCAATTAAAACCGATTATAACTGATAAAGCACCACCAAAGGGAATATTTGCTTTTCAGTAGAAACTGTAAAACACTGAGTTTTTCTGCACTTTACTGCTTTGACACCCTCTGCTGCCAAACAGTATAAGTTAGGACCCTACCTCCAAGCACTTTTCTGTGATGGATGGCCCTGCTATGACCCACTTTGGCCATGGTAAGATACTTAATATACCTATGCGATCATTGGCAAGGTCCCTTGACTCCAAGAGACCTACTTCACTTATGGTTTGGAAACCTGGCTCACCTCACTGTTCACTGTATGGTGCTATGTAGAGACTAGCAGGTTCACACAGCTCAAATCTGAGCAGCGACTCTGCCCAGAGCAAGAAACAACTCTATTATGCCATCCTCTCTCACTGAAAGTGTTAGAGATTTTTTGCCTTCCAACACTCTAATATCAGGATTGTGGCAACATAGATCACAGGCTACATTGCATACAGATGCCTCTAGAATCAATTTCCTCCCATAAAACACTATACCAAATACTACTGTTCCTAGGTTTACTTCTTATGGTCTGAAAAGCATCACCAGAAGGAGTTTGTGCATCTATTTTGCTGAAACTGCTGCTTTTAGTTGTAGACAGTACAGATTTGAAACAATTCGAGGCAATCACTGCTCTGGGTTTTGTAGTATTTGCTATACAAAGTGTAATATTAGAAAAAAAGCAGGTGCTATGACCGGTTCTAAGCCTACGCACTCAAGTAGGATGTGTTTGTAATACAATCCTAGGATCATCAAGTCCAGATTTCATTCCTACTTCCTAGATGTCTAAATGAAGATGGGAATTTATGGTTCAGAAACAAGGCTTGACATTTAGTAATATCAGTTGTACAAACCCCATGGAGCATTTAATATAAACATAGTGAACTGTGCTTTTTCTTGTCCCTTAGAATTAAAATGTACTAGAACAGTGCACCCTGCCCACAATACAACACAAACATGCCTGGCAGTAACACGCTGCTTTCAAACATGGGTCACCTGGTTGTTAAAACTCAATGACAAAGATGTTACTCTGCTGGCTTTCAAATAAAGACAAAGCCCTGTAGACAAAGCCCAAACATGTCAAATAAACTTCATTAAAATCAAATCAGGGGGGTTTCCCAGCGCTAGCAGAAAGGGGACCAGAGAAAGCCAAAATAAGATTCAAAGAGCCAAGTCTTAAGTATCTCCTAGCGCAATGCATATGAGGTGCATAGACGCATATTTTGCGGTAAGGCATGCCATACTTCGGCCCAGAAAAGTAAAAGACTGAACATTCATTTTTTTTTTTTTTTTTTTTTCCTAAACCTTTATTGAAAGAGATAGATGTCACAACACAGTACAGGTTATCAATTCAGAGAGAATGTAGTCACTGTTACATCAACACATTACATTCCAGAGCAGAGATGAGAGAACATGACGGGCCCGAAAGCCACAATGCATTACACATTGCACACAGGTGTCCTTTAGGGTGTGCTGTTGAAAGCGCATGTAGCGGGGATGATGATGGGAAATTGTCTGTGGTGCTGCCGATAGCATTTGGTGCATCTGCGGCGGGGGAGCCGAGCGGTGGGCTGACAGGGGCTACTGAGCGCTGTAGGTAAGATATGAGAGGGGCCCAGATGTCAGGAGGTCAGTTGGCTAATGGCATCAAGTCCCAGAATTCCCCCAGCAGTGTTTGGTAGCGGGCAGTGTCATCCAGCCAGTTTTTAACCTTGGGCGCAGGTCTGCGTCCCCAATGAATGGATACTCTACGTTTAGCAAGTACCAGGAGCATGGCGGCGAGTTTGCGGTTGGCGTCCGATATGTTTTTAACGTAACCTAAGAGGCATAATAGGGGGTCAGGAGTGACCCGCTCAAGTGTGATGTCGCTGATGACTGTGCACACACCCTGCCAAAAGGCGGAGATCTTGGGACACACCCAGGCCAAGTGGGCAAAGTCCACACCAGGAGCGGAGCACCGTACACACCTATCACTTGTGATCAGTCCCATCTTGTGTAGTGTCACCGGAGAGCGATAAAGTCTATGTAAATATTTAACATGTATAAGCCGCAAGCGATACTTGGGAGATAGGTGCTTGGTCTGATTACAGCAATATAGCCATAGCTCCTGAGAAAGGTCACCACCCAAGTCCACACTCCAAGCAGCGCGGGCAAGTTCAGTATCAGTAGGCGAGGCGGCTAACGTGAGAGCGTAAAGTCTAGTGACCAACCTGCGCGGGAAACTAGAGGAGTGGACCAGTTCGAGGGCTGCATGAGTCTGCGGGGCCTGTGGGAACGTGGGGTTAGCTGCTTTACAGGTCGCTCTAATCTGATAGTACAGTAACCTATCTATTGGGGCAGTGTTCTCAGGTAGAGTGAAGAACGTATTATCTGGGTAAATGTCTGCTATGGTGGTAAGTCCGAGAAGGGCAGCACAGCGCGCCATGCCTGCAGGTTGCAACGGGGGAAATGCTGGATTGCAGGCTAAAGCCATGGAGGGGGCATATATTGTGCTGACACTGACATATTTCTGAAGCCAGGCCCAGCGCAGGCCCCCGACCGTGTCAATCTCGCCAAGCGGGGGTTTCGGTGGAACAAAAAGTGCTGTCCGGAGCGGCCAGGGGGCTGCAAGGTCGGCCTCGACCGCCGCATGGGGCTGAAAAGGTGTGGGGTGCAGCCAAAAATGGAGGAAACTTGCCTGGGCGCATAGCGCGTACAACTTGAAGTCCGGAGCACCCATCCCACCCCGGCTCAAAGGGAGCATGAGAATATTATATGCAATTCTGGGTTGTCGCCCAGACCAGTGTGATGATGTGGGAGCGTAATTTGCGAAAGAAATGCGATGTAAGGGGGACTGGGACGTTTAAAAAAGGTATAGGAACTTAGGGAGCACCACCATCTTTGCGATGGCAATGGGCCCTGCCAATGAGAGAGGGAGCTTTTGCCACATTTGGATTTTAGTCGCCAACCAGTCCATTGCCTGGCCAAAGTTGGACCTCCAAAGTTCATCCATGTCCCTGCTGAGCCAAATGCCGAGATACTTGGTAGGCCCGACACCCAAATGAAGGGGTAGTCAGGGGTGAAGGGTTCGGTGGCGTCTGTGAGGGGGAAGAGGACCGACTTCCTCCAGTTTACTTGGATTCCGGACAGGCATCCAAATCGCACCACCTCCCTAGTCATAGGTGCAAGGTTGTCTTGAGGTTGGCGGACGTAGAGCGTGACATCGTCCGCGTTCATGGAGACGACAAGAGCCCAAGCTGTAAAGCCGATGCCCCTCTGAGTGTGATGCTGGCGAAGCCGGGCAGCAAGGGGTTCCATGGCGATGGCAAAGAGCATAGGGGAGAGAGGACACCCCTGCCTGGTACCCCTCGAGATGGGAATGGGCTCAGTGACCTGACCATTGATTCTGATGCGGGCTGTGGGGAGCGTGTACAGAAGCTGTATTTTACGTGTGAAAGCCGGACTGAAGCCCAGACGTGGAAGGAGGTAGAATAGGAAGGGCCACTCCAGGGTGTCAAAGGCCTTGGTGGTGTCTAACAATGCAGCAACGGCCGGGAAAGAGGGATTAATTTGGTGGAGGACAGCAAATATGGTCCGGAGGTTATGGGAGGTGGCGCGCCCAGGGATAAAACCGAATTGATCTGGACGTGCAATGAGGGGCATAAGTGGGAGAAGGCGTGAAGCCAGCAATTTAGCATAGATTTTGTTATCAGTATTGATGAGGGATAAAGGGCTATAGGAATCGCAATGTTCGGGAGATTTATCTGGCTTTAGAAGAAGAGTGAGCAGGGCTTCACGGAGGGACGGAGGAAAGCACCCGCGCTCAAGAGAGTCATTGTACGTATTAGCGAGATGTGGGACCAAGAGAGGCGCAAATTGTTTATAGAAGACTGGAGTGAGGCCATCCGAACCGGGAGCCTTGTCGCCCGGGAGTCCCGCTATCACTGCAGAAATCTCCTCCTGAGTGAAGGGCTCATCCAGGTATTCCCAGTAGCTATTGCTCAGCCAGAGGAGTTCAATGGTCTCAAAGTATTTGGTCCAGGACCTCGCGAGGGGCCGCCTCGCCAGCCAAATATAACTGGGAATAAAAAGCAGAGAGCGTGGCGATAACCTCCGTAGGGGAGGTCGTTCTATCAGACGCCCCAGCCCGTAAGGCAGTGATGTACGATGAGGCATGCAGGTGTCGGAGAAGGTTGGCGAGGGTTTTACCGGGGCGGTCACCCTCACTGTAGTGACGGGCACGTGCCCCTCTTCCCAGGAAGGCAACCTCCCTATCTGCCTCCTCGTGGAACTCAGTGATTTTCTCTCTTATCCAAGCCAGAGTGGTAGGGTCAGGGTCCTGGGACTGTAGGAGATCCAAAGTCTTAATCTCGTTCTCCAGACGGTCCAGGGTGCCCCAGATAGATCTCAGCACCCCAGACTGTTTGGCGATGCACTCCCCCCGGACCACAACTTTGAAGCCCTCCCAGAGGGTCAAGGGTGAGTCCACCGAGCCAACATTATGGTCAAAATATTCAATTATAGCGGTGCGAATCTCATCGCGGAATATCGCGTTGCGGAGAGCGTTGGGGGGCAGTCGACACGCGAACATGCGGTGCATGGTAAGCAGGAGTTGTAAGCGCAGCTGTTCGGGGACATGGTCAGAGAGGGTGCGGGCCATATGGTCCACGGACGTGGCCCAGGAAGAGACTTCACGAGTGGTGATCCAGAGGTCTAGACAGGACCAACATCCCCGCGAGCCTGTTACGCATGTGCCCTCACGCCTGTCAGTGTAGACATGTCGCCATGCATCCAGCAGAGAGTTGTCGGACATAAGAGAGTGTAGAAGTGAGGTGGCCTGAGGGTGTTGGCCGCGATCACCAGAACGGTCGAGCGTCTGTGAGGGTGCTATGTTGAAATCACCCCCCCCCCAGAGCAGGGAGCAAGGACCCAGGGAGGAGATGAGCTGCCAAACATGTGTGAAGAAATCAGCATCGTCTGAGTTGGGGCAGTAAATTGCTGCAAGGGTCAAGGGCTGGTTAAAAAGGACCCCGGAAAGGATGACATACTGGCCCTCGGGGTCAATGAAGGACTGAACGTTGCGCCAGGGGAGCCCTCTCCGGAAGAGGATGGAGACGCCACTGGAGTAATTAGAATAGAAGGATGAATGAGTCTCGCCCCAGTGCCTAGTGTGTAACCTAGTTGCGGAGGCAGGAAGGAGGTGGGTCTCCTGGAGGAAACAGATATCCACCTGGTGCCTTGTGAGGTGTGCGTGCATAAGACGAGCCTTGCGGTGGTCATTTAGACCCCGAATGTTCCAAGTCCAGAATGTGGTGTCCGTCATGTGATGGCAGAGTAGTGATGTAAGGCGGATAGCGTCGGGCGTGATGGAAGAGTGACAGTCATGAGTGTCGTGATGTACAGCATATTACAAAATACATATCGCAGCAACAGGCTGCAAACAAGGCCAAACAGTGAAAATGACAAGCCTCTGGAAGGAGGCGGCAATCCCATACGTAGCTTCCCCCCCACCCACCACTCACTCCAACCCCCCAATTAGGTTGAGCGTCCAACCCCGTCCCACCCGGGATCCCCAAACTTGGAAAGGGAACAAAACTAGTTGAGAAGGGAATTATCCCAAGAGGGCATGGATCCACCTGGCGTACACCCCCATCGCTAGGACAGGGTGGCCAAGCCACAGTAGTGGCCGGACAGCACTGTAATAAAGCATTGGGAAACATACAAGCACCCCCGCCCTTGGGCAGATGTAGCTGCAGGTCTAAAACAAGGTCAAAGATCAAGTCCCAGAGTGCGAACCTATAGCACATGGAAAAGGGAAAAAACACAATGCATGTCGACCCACAAATTTGTCCAGTGGTAGGCTAATATGATGCAGTGGCAGGGGGGAAATAAGCAAGTCGGCTCGGAGACAATACAATTCGGTGACTGATAAGGTAGGCGAGTGCATCTTATACAGTGGAGGGCAAGAACAGAGCAGATACATTCCTCATTAATCATTGTCACTCGCTCCTCCTCCATCAGCTTGCTGGGAGTTGGACGGAGCATGCCGGTGTTGTTTGTCCAGTTTTTTGACAAAAGCCAGGGCGGTTTTCGGGTCAGTGAAGAGTTGCGTTTGCGACCCGGTCTTAATTCTTAGTTTGGCAGGATAAACTAGGGAGTAGGAGACATCATGCTTCTGGAGCAGTCTCTTCGCTGGGAGAAACTCCCGCCGGGCAGCCTTCATCGCTAGCGTGAAGTCCGGGTAGAAGGAGAGAGAGTTCCCCTGATGTCGCACCTAACCTCTCTCTCGGGCAGCACGCAAGATCGCGTCGCAATCGCGGTAATTCAGGAGCTTAGCGATGATCGGGTGGGCAGGCGCGCCCGGGGGAGGTCTTGGACCCAGAGATCGGTGCCCCCTCTCCACGATGAAAACCGGAGCGAGCACTGCGCCAAAGAGGTCGCGCAGTAGTTCTTCAACGAATTCCTCCATTTTCGTAATGTTGGAAGACTCGGGCACACCCGTAATGCGGAGGTTGCTCCTGTGGGAGCGCGCCTCCAAGTCCTCGTTTTTAGCTTTAATAAGTTCCAGAACACGATCCATTTGAAGCAATTTTTGATTGTCTCCGGTCATAGTGTCCTCAACATCTGAGACTCTTGATTCCAAGTGCGTGATCTGCGCGTGGTGTGAGTCCACCCTGGCTTTCACACCGTCAAGACTGGTGGACAATTTGTCAAGTGTGGTTTCAATGCCACTGACATTAGCCTTAACGTCCAGCAATATCGCCTTTAAGTCATCATCCCGCAGTTCGCTAGAGCCAGTCTGGGTAGCGAGTTCACTCGTTCCAGGCACCGACTCCTCTTGCCTGGTCTGCCTGCGCTGCTCGAATGCAATTTTAGGTTGTTTAGTGTCAACCTTGCCCATGTTAGAACTGTCTCAGCAGGGGGGGGGCCCACCGCGTGACGCTGAGATATTTGTGGAGGGGGCCCAAAGGTGTCGAAAGTGCAGGAATTCAAAAGGCCCCAAGTCCACAGGCAAGGCGCCCCCCCCAGGACCACCCCAGGGCCTCAATGAGTAAGAGGGTGCAGGCCACCTGGGCGACAGCCACTGCACAGCAGACAGAGAGGCGGGCCACCCCCCAAGTGGGTGCAGCAGCCCACTGGCTGCCGTGTCATCAAGTGCCAGCAAAGTTGGGATGAGCTCTGGTGCCCCGCTGGCGATGTCTGCAACGGTGGCGGGCCCGCAGCCGGGTACAGGCCGCCTCACAAGAATTAGCTGCGTCTCCGGGGGGTCTATCAGCACGGTTGCCCCGCACTGGAGTGATGTGAGGGAGGCGGGCTGCAGAGTTAAAACGGACCGGGGAGGCGCCAGTCCAGCGGTCCGGTGAATCAGGCAAGGCTCCTGGGTTCAGGCTACACGCTGCAGTGAGGTTCCGGGGCTCCTCTCCATGCGCACCGGGAGGCAGCGCGGAAGGGATCACAGGGAGAGAGTGCCAATAGGGGGTGATCCGCAGCAGGGAGACAAGGGGGACGCAGCGCCCGCGTCGCAGGGCCCGGGGCACACACGGGAGGCCGCAGTCAGCCAGAGTGAAAACAGGGAATTCCCAACCGGGCCGCGCGGCCCCCGACCCCATGCTACGGCACTCACGCCCCCACCCCGCCGCAGACCACCCTCCAACAAAGCGCTGCACTCACTTGGTACTCCTCGCAGGGGACCGTTTCCGCAGGGGCAGCGCTGGTCGTCAGTGCCCAAATAAGGCCGTGTTCGGGAGAGGAGCGCGCTCCGCCGCCTTCCAGCATCTCCTCCACAGCCGCGCCGCCCAGCAGGTCCTGCCGTCACGCGCAGGCCCAAACCACGCCGGGTGCTCGTTTTCTGTGCCGCAGCGTGGCTACACACTGGAGATGCGGTCAAGCTGTGCCCAAGGGTGCAGGGGGCAAGGATCGCTATGCGTGGGGTGTCAGGTCCACGCAGGTCCGCAGGATTTTGCCGGATTAAGAGCTTGGCCGGCAGAGCCCACTTAAAGTGCGGCCATTTTGCAGCTGGCTAAGCCACGCCCCCCTAAAGACTGACCATTCATGGTATGAACTACACAAGCAAATGACTATGGGCATCCTGCAGGTGATGAGGTTTCTTTACTACCTCATCTTCTTCATACAGTAGCACAGTCACTAAAGAATCCAAAGCTATCAGTATGCATGTTAATTCCTTAACAGGTTTCTACCCTATAACCAAGTAGAGCAGGAATTGGCCCAGATTATACAGTGATAATACATTTATTAGCCCAGTTTATTCTAGGTATCTCTAGACAAAGAACAGGGCAGTGTAGAACTTGCTTGCAATTACAGAGCACATAGTGCCCCATGATGTATAGTTCATGCTCCATGTAGAAAATATTCATTCAGCTTTATCATTTTCTTAAATAACAGAGCAGCAGGAAAGTGTGTTAAATGCCCACCATTACCCTTTTATCTACTTTAATCAAAGCTTAATGAGGTTCAAACATATCTACATACATGCACATGCTTGATATGAGGTGGGACTGGGCTGCTGAGAAGAGGGAATGAAGTATAGAGCAATAAGACTGGCAGTAATGTAAAATAATGAAACATTACGTTAAAGACCAATTGCAAGAAAAGGTCAAAAGAAGGCAGTTATGATCAAGAAAGAAGGGATGAATAAATGACAATAGGAATGAACGAAATAAAAGTAAACTACCTTATAAGCTCTAAACAAAATACCGCCCTGTGATTTTGTACAGAGCAAAACAAGTAAACAACCGATAACCACTGACTCTTCTACTTCTTTAAAACATTGGAAAGCACTGGGAAAAAAAATACCAAAACTCACAACAAATAGAAACGGAAAATAGCAAAGCCCATTGATAATGAATATTTAAAAATGCAATAGAAGTCAAATTGTTAAATATGCCAGAGTCTCTCCAGTGCTTGAACACACAGAAGCCCAGCTGTTGCATATGCAAAGAAAGTTTTGTGGCAACACAGCGAACCTAGCTTTCTTCAAATTTTTTAAATGTGTACCTCAAGTGAAGGCAGGAAGTTATGTTGAAAGTTTTAATTCTGGCACTTGTATGTTCCTATTTCAATCTATTTATTGTGTTTTACACTAATCCTGACATATGTAGGTCAAAGTTTAAAATTTACGAAAATTCACTCTACCATTTTTTTCCAGTTCAGCAATGAGATATGGTAATTGACAGAGTGCCTCTGCAATGTACAACCTCACGGGTACATGCTCTTAGGCTTTTAAAGACTGCCCATTTCAATTTGAAATGACAATTTTGTTGTGACATCTAAATAGATTAGCATTATTCAAATTTCTTTTCTATGTCCAAGTGAGGTTATGCATGAATTGACTTTTTTTCTATTATTGTTTGTCATTTAGAGGTTCTTCAACTTGTAGTATTACAATGTTCCAACATCCACTTTCTTGCAAGCAATATGTGACATATGTTTTGCTTTTAATCAACATTATTGGAGGAAAATTGCTCATTTATATATGACAATTGGTCTGCATTTACAGTGTTATGAATGGTACACTGAGGATAGTTAAAGTGAGTTTGTAAAGGATGAGATAAATGGTTTACATTGTGATCCTCCAATCCTCCAAGCTGACTTTTTTAGGAAAGGAGCGGATTCACTGGAGTGTAACGTTTTACCTAGTGTTCAATGTTCAAACTACATGAGCATACACGGTCTCAGAAGATGGAAGAACAGGGTGTTGATTTCATACATGCACCGCATATTATGGTCCTCACACAAAGCCACTGTAATGCCAGCAGCTTGGTATCAACCAACATTGGCAATCAGAAATAACTAGTTGAAAAAAACCACATGTATGTGAGGAGATTGGGAATTTAAGAAAATCATATACCCTGACATCATGTGAGGAGATTGGGAATTTAGGAAATCATATAACCTGACACCACAGGGCAAGAGTTGTTGTAGGAAAGACTACACAAGAAGATATTGTCCTGCGAGAATTCATTGCATAGGGAGAAAAATTTATTTTGGGCAGAAGTCGAGAAGTTGGAAATTAAGGCAATTAAATCGACATCAACAGATTCTATCAACAGCATCATCAGTAAAGAGCAAGTGGCTGCATATATATATATGGCGGGACAAAAACTTTGAATTAAAAAATAGTATTAATTCCACGTACTGTCCAATGTCACAAGCTTATATACAAGCATAGCTCATGATGATGGTCTCTGTGCAATTCGACATTATTTGAACACACGCCCCATTAGCTTGTATCAGCATTCGGGAATGCTAACAGAAATGTGCAAGCTGTGTTTAACAAACAATTACTTCATGTTTGGTGGGGAGACATATAGGCAGCTTCAAGGTACAGCGATGGGCACCTGCTTCACCCCAGCTATGCTAATTTGCATATGGGCTGGTGGGAGGAGCAGGTGCTCAGGGTTCAGTTTGCTGAAGAATGGAGTAACAACATTATAATATGGACCCGTTTCATTGATGACTTGTTTGTCATCTGGGATGGGTCCTTAGATTCAGCAAAGAGATTTGCACGTGACATTAATGCCAATGATTTGAATTTGCGATTTACAGAGAATATCAGCAAGACATCAGTGGCATTCTTGGATTTGGAAGTTTACATTGACAAGGGAGAAATTCATACCAGAACTTACAGGAAGCCTACAGCAGGAAATACAATCCTCCATGCTGGGAGTTTTCATCCTCAGAGGCTCAAAATGAGCATTCCTTATGCTGAGCATCTGAGGATGAAACGAAACTGTAGTGAGGCACAAGCTCTAACAGAGGCACAGAACTCCCTAACTAAGAGATTTAGCGACAGAGGATATAAACCTGCTATTTTAGATCAAGCAAGATTGAAAGTTACCTCCATAGACAGACATGCACTTCTAAAACCAGATGCTAGGAAGAACAAGGCAAAAAAAGATGGTGCAGGGAATCAGATAAGGATGATCACAGGATACAGTGCCTACCACTCTAGAGTGAGAGATAGTTTGTGCAGGCACTGGCATCTGATACAGGGAGACCCGGTACTGAGTGAGACAGTGGCTCGGAAACCCATGATCACCTTCAATAGAGCTAAATCGATGAGGGGTGAACTGGTAGTCAATAACCCAGAAATGAGTAAAAAAGCCAGTTGGTTGAGCAGTGTTCCGGGTTTTCATAGATGCCTTAAATGGAAGGCATGCAAGATTGGACGTAATGAGAAACAAGTGACAACACCACTCATGCACAGCCCATGGAAAATCAGACAATTTTTGAATTGTAGAAGCGACTATGTTGTTTATATTCTTCAATGCACATGCCCAAAGAGGTATATAGGCAGCACCATTCATATGGTGCATATTCGCATTCTACAGCATATTCAGGCTGTCAAAAATAATGATAAGAATTATGTGGTGGCTCGTCACTTGAATAAATTTCATAAAGGGAACTTAGATGATCTGTCTTATTTCGCCATTGATCAAGTTCCTAAATCCCAAAGGGGAGGGGACAGAGAAGGCAAACTTTGTCAATTAGAGTCGAAATATATTATTCTGTTCAATACCAAAGCACCTAATGGACTCAATGTTGAAGAAGATTTGTATGTCCATTTATGTTGAATTCATACTCTCTTTCTTGACACTTCTTCTCCTCTTCTCCTTTCTTTCCTCTTCTCCGAGTTTTTCAGATTTTATCAACTGGTTAGCAGAGTGATTTATTGTGTGAGAAGACAGCTTTGTTGGCACGTGAGCAGGCTTAGAGAAGATATATAAAGAATCAGAAGTGGTATTGGGATATATTACCAGCATTATGAAGATGTAAACAAAGATGATTGTATTATGATTTAGAGTTAGAATTTTAAATAATTTAAATGTTGATTGGGGCATGTTGTCAAAGTCAGGAACATTGTTAGAATTTAGATGAACTTAACTGATTCCTTAAGTATATAATAAGTACTGTGATGCACTAGCACTTTATCACGGGTAAATTATCTGTAGTATCTATGATGCACTAGCACTTTAGACATCTGTAAGATGTTTATTCAATTTAAATATTGGAAGTGGTATGAATTTTTGGAACGAATAATCAGTACTGTCATGCACTAGCACTTTGGGGCCAATTCTGATGCGGGTTGGAAAAGCTTCCCGACCGAATCGGTTGGGAAATGGTGTCCGACCCACTCGGATCGGGAAAGTCCGACCGGCGGAGTAGGATGCATCCGGATGCTTCCAGATACGATTTGGTTGAACTCCCATTGACTTCAATGGGAACATTTGTTCCTAACCGCATCAGAATTGGGCGTGCAGCCGAAACGCGTCTGTCCGATAAGAATTCGTGTGGCTAATAAAATGTATTAATTTACTTCGCCAGTGTGCGCCTCGATCTGTGACCGCAGAGGGAAGGTCACCTTTGGGATATATTATCTACTGGCGGTCGCCAGTAGATAGTTATAGTTACAACCTATTATCCATAGGAAATCCGCGACATTCTATTTGAAATAACTCTCTTGCCGGTTGACGTATCTTCGCGAAATTTTCAAACTTCGTGGGGCGCTCCGGTCCGCTCTTACCCTGAAAGTCTCGGGGTGATACGTCAAGCGGGGGCCGAGAAAAAAGGGGGGTCCCAAAACGCGTTTTCCCCATGCATTTTCCCATAGGAAACTTTAGACACGGCTACAGCCCGAACTGCTGAACGGAATTACACCAAATTTGGCAAAGAGGTAGTTCTTGGTTCAGAAAGAACCCTTTTGTTAAATGGTGTAAATCCGTTCAGTAGTTGCTGAGAAAATCAAAAAGTAAAAGTACATATATATCTATGGGCACGGAGGATTCGCGCACCCTGAGCGCACCCTGCGCGCACCGTCCCGATCACGAGCTGCATGTTAATTGGCTGTCAGCTGGCTGTCAACATTCCGATTCAGGAAATGTTGGCAGCCATTTTGTCCCTCGGTAGAACCGAGGCACAGAAACAAGTGCGCAAAGCGCACAAAGGGGGAGGGTAGAAACACCCTGACCCCTAGGTTTGCTCAGGGGTCCCACAAGGACCCCCTGGGCAAAAAAAATTTTTTTTTTTAAATCGGCAGGATGCGCTCAGGGTGCGCGAATCCTGCCGAAAAAATCGAAGCGCGGTCTCCCGCGCTTCGATGTTAATTGGCCCCGGGTGGCCCAAGTCCCGGGGTCATGGTGGGGGGATAATTTAATGTGTGGGGGCCTCAAAGGGCCCCCAAGCCCCGGGACCGCCACCCCCCAGGGCTTTTTAAAAAATGGTTCGGGAGGGCTCTGAGCCCTCCCGCAGCCCCGGGGACCACCACCTCCCCGGGGCTTTTTAAAAAAATTATTAAACCTGTGTGGGGGGCTCCAGCCCCCACACGCCCGGGACCACCACCTCCCCGGGGCACTAAACATTTTAATATGGGGGTCCGTTACGGACCCCAGAGCCCAGGGACCACCACCTCCCCGGGGCTGTGTACTGAATGGGAGGGGGCCGCGCGGCCCCCTCCTGGAGCCCTTGATGGCCCTGGGGACCACCACCCCCCAGGGCCGGCTCCTGCAGTGTCCCGGGGTGCCTACCCCGGGACACTGCTGTTTGCAATGACAGGACGGGAGCCTCGCGGCTCCCGTCCTGTCATTGCAAACTGCTTTGGATATTGGAAGAGAGAGCAGGAAACCTGCTCTCTCTTCCAATATCCAAAGCCGATTGCTTTACACATGGGGAGCAGCATGTTAGCTGCTCCCCATGTGTAAAGCAATGCCGGCACCCTAGGGACGCGGGAGCCGGCGGGACTGTGGGGGATTGGGGACCCCCGACAGTCCCCAATGAGAGGCCAGGCCCCGGGGGATGGGGTCCCCGGGGCAAGTAGTGGCTCGGGAGGGGGCCACGCGGCCCCCTCCCCAAAAAATAAATAAATAAAATAAAAAAAAATGGAATGGCCGGCCCCGGGCGATGGGGTCCCCGGGGCCTTAAATGGCCAGAGGAGGGGGCCACGCAGCCCCCTCCAAAGAATATAAATAAAAACGAGGCCATGCCCCGGGGGATGGGGTCCCCGGGGCCAATACAGGCCCAGGGAAGGGGGCCACGCGGCCCCCTTCCCGTTTTTTTTTAAATTACAAATTTAAAAAGGGGTAAGGCCCTGGGGGATGGGGTCCCCAGGGCATAAAAACAGGAAAAAGGAAGGGGGCCACACAGCCCCCTTCAGGGGACAAAAATTTTATTTATTTTTTAAACGATCGGCCCGCAGGCCCCGCCCCTTCCTTCACCACTCTGCAAACGCGCCCTGGCGTGTTTGCAGAGGGGAAACAATTCCCCTTGAATACTGGGGGTCCCTGTGGGCCAACTAGCCCACCAGGAACCTCCAGTATGCGCCAGGGGCTGCGTTGCAGAGAGGTGTAGAGAGGCCACACCCCTTTTACACCTCTCTGCAACGCAGCTCTGTGGCGCTTTTTGGAGGTATATGGTGGGCTAGTTGGACTCCGGGGACCCTCAGGATTCAAGGGGACTTAATCCCCCAACTTAAAACGCGCCACGGGCGCGTATGCACAGTGGTGAAGGGAGGGGCGGGGCTTCAGGTGACATGTGTGTAAACAGGCCCCGTGGCGCGTTTTAAGATGGGGAATTAAATCCCTTCAATCCTGAGGGTCCCTGGGGCCAACTAGCCCAACAGGTACATCCAGAAAGCGCCACAGAGCTGCGTTGCAGAGAGGTGTAAAAGGGGTGTGGCCTCTCTACACGTCTCTGCAACGCAGCCCCTGGCGCATATTGGAGGTTCCTGGTGGTCTAGTTGGCCCCTAGGGACCCTCAGGATTCAAGGGAACTTAATCCCCCAACTTAAAACGCGCCACGGGGCGCGTTTGCAAAGATGTCACCTCAGGCCCCGCCCCTCGCTTCACCATTGTGCAAATATTCCTCTAAAATCAGCCGAAATAGGAATTCCGATTTACTCACCTGTTATAAGGAGAGACCTCAGTGCTGTATCTTTCAGCCCAGTACTGGTCCTGAAAAGTAATTTTAACCGTACTTACCGGTAACTTGAATTTCCTTCATAGGCTAACATTGACTGGTTTCACTTGGAAATTCTTCTAAGTGTGGAGTTTTGGAACTTTAAAATATTCCTCTAAAATCAGCCGAAATACGAATTCCGATTTACTCACCTGTTATCAGGAGAGACCTCAGTGCTGCATCTTTCAGCCCAGTACTGATCCTCAAAAGTAATTTTAACCGTACTTACCGGTAATTTGAATTTTCTTCATAGGCTAACATTGACTGGTTTCACTTGGAAATTCTTCTAAGTGTGGAGTTTTGGAACTTTAAAATATTCCTCTAAAATCAGCCGAAATACGAATTCCGATTTACTCACCTGTTATCAGGAGAGACCTCAGTGCTGCATCTTTCAGCCCAGTACTGATCCTGAAAAGTAATTTTAACCGTACTTACCGGTAACTTGAATTTCCTTCATAGGCTAACATTGACTGGTTTCACTTGGAAATTCTTCTAAGTGTGGAGTTTTGGAACTTTAAAATATTCCTCTAAAATCAGCCGAAATACGAATTCCGATTTACTCACCTGTTATCAGGAGAGACCTCAGTGCTGCATCTTTCAGCCCAGTACTGATCCTGAAAAGTAATTTTAACCGTACTTACCGGTAACTTGAATTTCCTTCATAGGCTAACATTGACTGGTTTCACTTGGAAATTCTTCTAAGTGTTGATTTTTGAAACATACAAATATTCCTCTAAAATCAGCCGAAATCCGAATTCTGATTTACTCACCTGTTATCAGGAGAGACCTCAGTGCTGCATCTTTCAGCCCAGTACTGGTCCTGAAAAGTAATTTTAACCGTACTTACCAGTAACTTGAATTTCCTTACATAGGCTAACATTGACTGGTTTCACTTGGAAATTCTTCTAAGTGTGGAGTTTTGGAACTTTAAAATATTCCTCTAAAATCAGCCGAAATACGAATTCCGATTTACTCACCTGTTATCAGGAGAGACCTCAGTGCTGCATGTTTCAGCCCAGTACTGATCCTCAAAAGTAATTTTAACCGTACTTACCGGTAACTTGAATTTCCTTCATAGGCTAACATTGACTGGTTTTCAGCAAAAAAGTTTCAAAGTGTTGATTTTCACAAACTACAAATATTCCTTAAAAATCGACAGTATGACTTAAACGCATTCTTTCAACTGTTTACAGGAGATGCACCAGTGCTGGATCCAGGATCCAACACTGAGTAAGAAAAAGTAACGATAACAGTTTTTACCTGCTAAGTGAATTTCCTTCCATAGGATAACATTGGTGATTCTATGAGAAAAAGTTTCAAAGTGTCAACTTTTAAAATACAATAATATTCCTTAAAAATCACGACTGTAACCAAAACGCTTTTACTCAACTGTTTACAGGAGATGTACCAGGACTGAATCTAGGATCCAGTCCTGTGGTTACAAAAGTAATCCATAAAGTAACTAATTGCATTTAACTAGAAATTCACATTGAGCTGAATGTTGCATTGTGTTTGAAAATGTGTTGCCCATTGCAACAACTGTAACTACTGTACTTAAAAGTCTATTGCCTATCTGCAAAGTATTTAAACTAAAGTAATTCATTCTGAGAAAGTATTTTTTGTAATGTAATGTATAATGTAATTACAATGTAATTTGACAAATAAAATATGTAAAAAAAATTGTTTCTAAAAATGTAGTAAATCAGTATGAAAAAAATTAATATAACAATTAATACATTTAAAAATTGTCATTTACAAAACCTTTGAAATTCACTGAAAAAACCGTAGGTTTCAGGCACGTTATAGTTAGAAATTAGCATTTAAAAAACCTTTGAAATTCACTGAAAAAACCATAGGTTTCAGACACGTTATAGTTAGAAATTAGCATTTAAAAAACCTTTGAAATTCACTGAAAAAACCATAGGTTTCAGACACGTTATAGTTACAAATTAGCATTTAAAAAACCTTTGAAATTCACTGAAAAAACCATAGGTTTTAGGGACAGTTATAGTTACTTGGACATTGCACTCGTACAAAACCCGTGAAATTCCCCCGTTATAGTTAGTTCAGCTAACTATAACTCGCGCCCCGCAATGCACTGCTGATGACGTCACATATTACATCACTCATGACATGGTCAGTGACATCACTGATGACATCACTGATGACATCTCAAATGACATCACTGATGACATCATCCACGTGATAATCTGATGCACCTCCTCACACCCTAATATAACCTTTGATACACCCACTCTAAATTACAGACTGCCATTCGCAAAACCATAGACACTCCAACACCAATAACTACATACCCACTCACTGATTCTTAGGTCTACACACACACATCCACTCACTCACCCGTACAGTCACTCATACTTACGGTCACTCAGTACAGGACTATCATATGCACTCTTACTCCTATATAGACACTCAAACAACGCCACTCATCCATAGAGATACTCACACACCTAGTCAGTCATGCAAATAATTAAACACACTGCCATTTACTCACCTATACAGTTATACACACACCAGCTCACTTACTCATACAAATAGTAGCACATTGTTACGCTCTTATACAATCACTGATACAAGCACACAATCATCCATACAGCCACTATCACAATCACTCACTCTTGCTTATAGCTATTTATATACTCCAACACACATATATACTGCCTTTCACATATGTAGTTACTCACACATGTACCACTGGGACATACATTCACTCACTAACACACTCTTACACACACTTACCCACCCATACAGTCTATCACAGATGCACTCTTGAAACCATCCACCCAGTGAATCACCCACTCACACATCTATGCACAGAGTTGCACACACCCCTCCCACACAAACACTCAGGCACCCATACAGATACTCAGACAAGCATTCAATAACTCATATAGAAAATCATTTAGCTATTCACAAACACATGCAGCCACTTACACAGCAACAGACAGACGGATACAGACATACACCCAGTTTAGTCACTAACCCATGCATTCAGTAAGATACGTTAAATCACTCACTTATAGAGTCAGTCACGCACCTATTAAATCATCCATACAGACACTTACACACCCACTCATTCTTCAATACGTCTTTTCCTATATATTTTAAAAATATTTAAACTTTACAGAAACACACAGTCACTGGATGATGTCATCAGTGATGTCATTTGAGATGTCATCAGTGATGTCATCAGTGATGTCACTGACCATGTCATGAGTGATGTAATATGTGACGTCATCAGCAGTGCATTGCGGGGCGCGAGTTATAGTTAGCTGAACTAACTATAACGGGGGAATTTCACGGGTTTTGTACGAGTGCAATGTCCAAGTAACTATAACTGTCCCTAAAACCTATGGTTTTTTCAGTGAATTTCAAAGGTTTTTAAATGCTAATTTGTAACTATAACGTGTCTGAAACCTATGGTTTTTTCAGTGAATATATATATATATATATATATATATATATGGCGGGACAAAGACTTTGAATTAAAAAATAGTATTAATTCCACGTACTGTCCAATGGTGTTATAAGTGCACAAAATTGGTGTTAAATATTTTATGTTTTAGTGCTTTTTGTGTTTGGTGATGAAAAGAATTGCCATAAGAATGGTCTGATATGAATACAGTATGGTGTATTTCCTAAAGTACTTAGGGGCCCATTACGATGTCGGGCGGAAGCACGACCGCCGTGCTGAAGGAGGCAAAAACCGCAAATTACCGTCCGCCAGCAACGGGCCACACGCCCGCCAAATTAGGATGTGATTAGTCAGGCAAACACCGCCGGCAAGCCTGCTGCGCCGTCCGACATCAAAGTGCGCCAGTCTACGTAGCGACGCGAGCCAATGGAGACACACCGTCCGACGAAATGAGTTACCGCCCGGCGTACAAATTACGATGCCACAACCAAACAGCCCCACCGGCTAAGAGACACCGCACGAGATACCAAGGCGGAGACTCGACTTTACCTGAAGGAGACTAAAAAGGCGGACCACCCAGAGATGAATCCTGCACTCCAGGCCATCCCCTTGCTCTACCTGATGCACCACCTAGGAGTGAATGCACCACGACGACGCAGGTAGGCAGACACACAACAAGGGTACGAAAACAATGCACACAGTGCAAGGGCGGAAAAAGTGTACATGGCCTCCCCAGACACCCCTGTGTGGACAGGACACATCCACCACTGTACCCACACACGTCCCACCTGTCAAAACTAAACAACTCGCAACATCCTGGGCACCCACGACCCAGCCCCAGGAAGTGACATCCCCGTCACGGAACCGCAGTTTAGCGGCGATGACGCAGGTACACATGCGCACAACACAGTGGCCAACGTCTGCGCAAGAATCCGGCTGCACACAAACACCACAGGGCCACAACTACACACCCCACACACCAGCCCCACCCTGAAGGTACATGTCACGTGGCTTCCTGCATCAGTCATGTCCACAACCGACAACTCACAGTTGTAAACTTGACGTCACACAAGTGTCACGAACAGGGGAGTAATGTGAATGCGAAATAGGACACACCCTTGTATGTAAAACATGGATAATCACACGGCGGCTACCACATAACAGCGCAGAATATCAACAATGTCCGGAAAAGGCACGCCAGTCTCAACAAGAAATACCAAAACCATCCTGCTCGCAACAACAACACATGCAATGTACAAAATAGAAAAACCGGCTGCCTGAGAACAGGTGTGCACAATCACAACACCCACACAGAAGCCGAAATGTACAGCGGAAATGCAGTGACCCGCCCACACACACGGGAGAGCAGATAGCACTGACTGGCCTTCCATTCCTGCTCCGAAATAACATTGCTACAAATAATGCTGGAGAATGGAGCCATTGTACCAACAAGAAGCAAAACATAGCCATGCAGAGGAAAGCGTCCACTGGCAGATAGCGCACAACATGAAAGATAGATAACACCACAAAATGCAATAATACCACTCCTCCATGTGGACCAAATGAAAGTAATGTGGAAAGAGTCACACACCACTGGCCTTGACTATTCATAGAAGCATGTGGGATGAGGGACTGTGTCCTCCGCCCAATCTATACCACAAGTCCATCCGCCTTACATCCATTCCAGAATTCCCAGCATCGACGGAGGCTGCACTCTGCTGACTGCTCAGGAAGACGGAGCACGCCATCACATCACCCTGTAGCAAAATAGCTGTTGCACCACTGACCCTCAACTACGCCGGACAGATCAAGCTGTACAGTGACAGCATGCTACACATAGTGGGCTGCTCAAATCTGGCAATGCTGAATGTAAGTTACCGAGTAACTTACCGCATTGCAATGTTCAGCTGCGTCATCCCCGTATTCTACTGTCGGAGGTGTCCGTTCCACTGGCCTGGGAATTTATGTCTCTCCAACCCGGCATGTCCAAAGGCGGACTTGGTACACTTGTTTGCACCCCTGGACGAACACGACAGGATCTGTTCAGTGTATGGGGGCATGGCGTTTGTGGCTGCAATCGGGGACACACTGCAATGGGACCAGTGTGCCTCCACAGAACCTCTCCTGGATCACAGTTTCATCGAATGTCATCCAACATGTCCCATCAGGATTCTACAAGGGACAACTTACGACGAACACCTTGCGACCCACCACCCGCTTCATTGGATGACATCCATGTTCACCATCAATGGGATGGTTACCCTGCTGGAAGGTGTCGCATACCCGTCAACTTGTCAATTCATGGGTCCCCGACTCAACATCCACAATTGAACACAGATGTACAACACCGTACCCATGCTTGGCTTCCGCACGGAGTGTGCAGGTAGCTGTACAAGAACTATACCATATAATCTGCAACTAACACCTTACCATCAACTCCACTGCCATGACAACTGACATTTCCGGGACATGCACCCTGTACCCCACCATATCCTGTGTCTCTGCATGAACAGGGGGAGGCAGAGGTATGGGACTTGTGTACAGTAACCACATGGCCAATACAGCACAAACAACTATGCCATAATATGTATCCTGCGCACCTGGACACATGCACCTGTCAGTGCACACACATCTGTCTGCTGTAGTACGTGCGAACTGTCACCTCACCTTTGTCTGTACTTCCGTGCCAGGACATTTCATGGACAACTACTGCAACCCCCTACAACATGGCCCCAGTAACAGTGTCATGTTCAGTAGCCCCCACATTGCAACAACTGGTGAGATGCTGCTGCATGCAGGTGGGCACATGCCCTGATGTCACCTCTGACGCAGGTGTGTCGGAGTCACTATTGTATTAAACCGGTACCATGGAACTGAGATTAACTGTCCCTATGAAGCCAAGCTGTCTGGTAGGCTGATTGAATACTGTCTGTGTCAAAGCCCAGAGACCATGAGTAATCAGCAAATGTACTGTAGCATAGAAAGTGCAAGGCAGCTGTAACCCTGAAGCCTCCATTCCACAGTCAAAAACTAATTAAATCCACCTGTACCCCTTTCGTATGTGTAATCATGCTAAGTATATCCTCCACATGCATTTTGCTGCCAGTAGTGTCCGCTATTCTGCATCACAGAGGAAGTAAGTCCAAATACATGCCTCGAAGCAAATATGTGACTCTGTTGAATAATTTCAAGAAGACAAGTACGAATGAGAGAGGATGAGAGTGTGTGAAGTACACGAGAGCCGTGAGATGACCATGTAGTCCGGTGACATTGGATGTCAATGCATATGATTTTCCGCCACAGTGGACCTAGTGAAATACTACAGGTCGTGGGCCTTTGATTGTCAGACTCTGACGTGGCACAACAGTTCATCACATGAACACTGACAGGCTGGTCACTTCAAAGCACAGTCCTACATATGTGTATAATTACCTTCACAGTCTGACATCCCACTCATCAAGCAAAAGTAGGACCCACGCAACAAGCATGCTACAGCAATGCATGTCAAAACACACACAGGGAATCAGTGTTGGTGGGCAGGTCCGCACAGTGAGTACGAACAGCTGAAAATCAGAGACATGCTTAATTAAATCAGGCACAATCTTGACAGTCACACACCCTGCAGACCCACAATGGCCAAAACATATTAAGTAGGAGCCATCCTGAACTGCAAGGACACACCCACACACTGCACACTGTGCAACATACAGTACACACATGTGCTCACATTCACAGACCTGAACACGGATACAAACACCCACCATGCCCCTGGGTAACACATGTGTGTAATCGACATTGCCAGAGTGCACACACACACACCAACACCACCCCAAAGTCACACACTTCACACCACACATACCTACACTTCCCAAATGCACACTTTGAAAGTAACCCATGTGCCCAGGCTCAATGTCCATCACCAGATCAACATACACCTACACTGCTGGCCACCCAGAAAGTAAGCTCACACATACCCGCACACTATGCACATGCTACCTGTCATCCTGTGGCCAGACTCACACCCCGTGCTTTGCCTGCCCGCAAACATGACACGTAGACATTTACCATGGAATTCAAGCAAATACATGCAGACAATCCGTGTCACTAAAAAACTTCTTCATCACACACAAGTGGCAGAGTCTGAAAGAAGTGAAGTCCCAGCCACGTGTAAAACACATTGGAATGTGACACCAGACAGTGCAATTGTTGAGGTACCATTCAAGGCATGTGCCTCACTTAACTATGCACACACAGTAACAACTGCAATCAGCAACTACACAGACACAACCGACTACAGGAACAACAGCATCCAGTCACAGATCACATAGACAGGCGGCAAAAGTGTTCAACACCAGGGACAGTGGCCAGTCCGATGTGCAGAGTAGTGATACGAAAAGCTGCGTATGCAATGTGTGTGAGTGTACCCTGACATGGCCACCAACACTGCCATGGCAGGCACAATAGCCATCGCAGTCACCACTGTGTCACAGGTAGATGTGTGTGTGTCCCTACCAGAAGACAAAAGAGGTACGGTGTTCCTGGGTGGCAAGTTGGCCACCTGGTTAGTACTCAGAGTGGTGGGGAGGTGGGGAATACCTCCTTTCGGAACTAGGACCCTCACACACCCAGCAAGCTAGGTGTCAGATTAAAACAAAATAGTCGCCCTCCTTCTTTTTACTTTTTATTCAGGTTGTGACCTCTCCAGAATAAAAATAATTATAGAGGATTCCCTTACCTGTTTTAACCCACACACCACATCTACATCTTACCAGGCCCCTCACACCCACGGCACCTATACGGCAAGGAACAAAAGATCTCCGATAAAGAGCCCCTTTATGGGTGCCCGTCGAGCATTGCAGCGCCGGCTCGACGAGGAGCAGACCCATATGATGAAGCATGACACCTAGCTTGCTGGGTGTGTGAGGGTCCTAGTTCCGAAAGGAGGTATTCCCCACCTCCCCACCACTCTGAGTACTAACCAGGTGGCCAACTTGCCACCCAGGAACACCGTACCTCTTTTGTCTTCTAGTTCTACCCAGGGCAAGTACGGTGGACCTTTATCAAGCCCTCATTGTCCCCCTTGTTGTTTACTGTGTCCCTACCATCCATACAGGATGGCCCGTTTAACTCGGTGCTGTCTATGTGCAACGGGACAGTCGGAGGTCCGCCCCTGAGAGAGAAGCACAACTGTGGAAGACACACATGTGTCATGTGAAGCGGGAGTTCCGCTTGGGCCAGGTGGGTGGGTGGCACGTGTAGGTGCACACATGCATTGTTGAAACAGACTGTGTGGGGAGGATTCCGGACGGCTATATTTCCACTGTGTTGGGTATTTGGAAAGCACACCTGTCTGGAGATGAATGTGAACTCGTGAGGGCACAACAGGCGGGCACACGATCAATGCTGCATCATGCGTAGACGTTAGCCCTCCCTCTGGGGACATGCTGGATACTGCTGTGCGTCTGCCAGGCCCTTGCCAAGGCACTCACATCCCCTGTTCACCAGGTGTACCCCCTACATTGTCCGCATGCACAGGCTACCCAGGGCACAGGATGGCAGTGGAGCTTGGTGGGTGGGAGCTCATGGCGCCCTTCTCCTGGTCACATCTCGCAGGCAACACATTCTCAGTGAGCAGCAGGGCACAAGTCCGAAATGAGAAGTGGGGGGACGCTGACGTCACAACAGGAAGTGACGTCACGAAAGGTGGCCTGCACCATCAGACATTCTGCATCCCTTCGCCCACCACATACATGCGATTGCAACAGAGAAGCCAGCGCGTGCCCAAGCAGCACCGAGCTCGCCCCAGAGGGGCCAAATAGTGAATGTGTGTGTCCATTAGCACCAGTCCCCTGGCTCGTGGTAAAATCAGTGGTGGGATGCCGTCCACCCGCGTGGTACCCTGACTCGAGACCTGGTGTGCAGGCAAAGTGTTCCATTGGCTTAGCGAAATGTGTGAGATGCATGACACTCGTTGGCGGGGGATGGCTCGGAGGCCCGACACCCTGAGGCCCATGTCCCACCACATGGGTCCCTTGTCAATGGCAGCGGTTGTAATGACTATGCGCGCAGCGGCGGGTCAACCCTACGTGTGGGATTGTGTTTGCGGCCTTTCCCACTAGGGCAGACACAGCCCCTGTGTTTTGCATGTGGTGTATCCGGACTCCGGAGGCTGACATGCATTGGCACTGTTGTCCAGGTATCGATTCGGGGTACCACGCGGGTGGACGGCGTCCCACCACTCATGTTACCGCGAGACAGATAATTGGGGCAAATGGACACACACATTCACTCTTTGGCCTCTCTGGGGCGAGATCGGAGCTGCTTGTGCACGCGCTGGCTTCTACGATGCAATCGCATATAAGGGGTGAGCGAGGGGAGGCAATGAGTCAGACGGTGCAAGCCACCTTCCGTGATGTCACTTCCTGTCGTGACGTCAGCGTCCCCCACCCCTTATTTAAGGAGTCGTGCCCTGCTGTTGTCAGATGTGCCACTGCCCAGGGGGTGGAGAAAGGGTCAGGAATGTCAGCCTGATATTGGCCCAGTTGAAGGACCACCTTGACTGGGGGGGACAACCATTGGACAGTCTGTCGTAGCCCACCTACGCGTACATGTGGGCCCTCAATGTACTGTGTCACATGCGGCAAAGTGAGTCATGGGCAATGGCGTTATTGAGGAGAGCTGTCTGCCCCACGCAGAGATGGCGCATGAGCTCAACAGACCCAGCACTGAGGGCAGCAGGGCACGCAGGGGCAGCTGTGCCTGGTGTGAAGGAAACTGTACCCTTCATCCCTGTGTCGACCCGTGTTGCACCTGTGGAAGTAGATGGGAGGGTGGCCATTGGCCTCCGCGTGTCTGAAGAGGAGCCAGAGTCCACGTCCCCTGTGGTAGCAAACATGGATGCATCACCTCGGTCCTCAGATGACTCAGAAATTGCCGTCTCGCCCTGTAATTCATCCAGCACACGTCTGGCCCCTCCGAGGCGCTGGTCACATCTGACACACTCAGCACCTGTGCAGCTGCTACACCCGATGCCACACCACTGCTGACCATCCCCTGTCCCTCAGCACCCACGGGAGATGGCACATGAGAGAGAGCGAGGTGGCCTCACTCATCTGGCATCAATTAAACAGACATGTGCAAGGGAAGCAGCACAGAACATCCACCAATCCACATGTTGCACGATGCCTGGGCAATTGCATACAGGCACCACATTCAACACGTAATGGCTGGCGTACAGTAACTGAAGCCGCTAATAAGTGGCACATGTGTTGTGCACATGGAACCACACCCGGCCTGTGTCACTGTGCGACCATAGTCCCAAATCGCAGGGTGCACACCCACTGTCCTGATGGGGCAAGGACGACCACTACGTAATTAGGCTAAAGACATACCTGTATGGAGCAGAATGGGACACCACTCACACAGACTGCAACATGACGGGCCACAATGGCCATGAGCCCATGCCATCCACCTGTCGTTGACACGAGCATAACTGCTGTTGCACAGTGCGCCGGATGTGTAAGCAACAGAGATATGAGCTGAGGCATCGCAAACATATGACCGAACGGAATCAGAGTAGGCACAGTGCCTCAAAAATACATGTGAATTGCCAATCCAGCCCACTACAGGTTGTTCCTGGGGCATTGCATCACCCAGATTATGGTTAGGCTGTGGACACATGCTGCCTCTCACTGCAGAAGACACCATCCCACATTACTGTACACTTGCTTGCTGCTGATGCCCCTACACACATGCATCCGGCACAGGCTGTGTGACTGTCAAGATGCAGACCATTACTGGTGAAATGCAGCGCCGTGCTGACCTGACAATACGAGGGGGCATCCCCCGATCCGTTCTCGCCATGTAGTAGCTCATCCGGCAGATGACGTCACACCCTTTGTGGAATTGGCTGCACTGTCGGTCACACATACACAGATGCATCAACTTGGATGCAATGGCTCATCACAAGCCCTTGGGCTGGAGGACTTCAAACTGCAGGGATGGTACACAAGAGCCTTGGAATGTCACTCATGCACTTCTCAACATCACCCACATCCACCAATCACAGTGGCATGCTGCTGACCCATCCCAAATACTCAGAGACGTGCAACAGAGCCAGGTATGAATCGGACATGGCCCAACAGCATGTGTACACCACACGTGAATACATGCTGCTGGGAGTGTGTACACAGTACCTGTCCATCCCATTCACATGCAGGTTGCCAGCACATTGAGCAATGTGTAGTCTGGCCACATCTACTGTCCATTGTCAGGTGGACCAACAAATAGATCACAAGGCAACACATCTTTGTGGGTGGACTCACTGTGTCCAACACTGCGCAGCCCTCAACGTACTCGCCCTGTGAATGGCTCACCACGCAATGGAGGTCACATTCAGTGCCACTATCTCTCACACACATCCCTATCACAAGGCATGGTGTGTCCAATCGACAGGGCTGAGTCTGTGCATTTCAGGAGAGACCTGAACAAAAGACACATGTGACCCACTGTACAGTCAGTGTTGTCTCCTTCTAGGATTGTGCGGTCAATGTGCAGCCCAGGTCTGCTGCCACTGAGAAGGGCAGCAGGGACCCAGCCAGCCAGTCACACAAGCAATGACTGCCCTGACTCCTGCATTGCCAAGTGGCTGCGTGACTGGATGTCTGACATGGACATGCCATGTACCACCACTCGTGAGGGACATGCATGGGAAAGCGCCATAGAGCCTACATACCCCTTACACCTGTAGTTAGCATGGTAAGCAGTGCATGTTGGAACCCCACAGGCTCAGAATCATAGTGCTGCGGATCTACGACGTGTGTGTTCCCCACATGCACTCCCACACACACTGTTGTTGTCTTACACACACAAGTTTTGCTATGAATAGCCTTGGGCAGTGTGCGTGGAGCTCGGAATCCATGATCTCCAGCTCCTCGCTGGTGAGTGGACCTGGACATATCTTCAGAGTCGTCGACATGTAGGTGGACATGTGGCAGCAGCGGCAGGTGTTGTTGAGGGATGCCAGGCAGCAGTCCCTGTCAGCTGTGGTAATGCCTGTCTCCCTCCCACACTCATATGGCCCCCTGGGGCTGTTCCAGTTGGTCCAAGCTGCTGCAATTGGTGTACCATGTCTGCCTGCTTCAAATGCACACAATGGCCTGCACCGAGCTGTCCCGGTACGCTTACCTCTATCATCGTACACGCAGGATGCAGTCGCGAGGGCCATTGGAGTTGGCCTCAAGGGCCTGGTCCATGGCGGGTACAGTCCGCTGGTGCCATGTGGAATCCACAGTTGAAGGTGCGCCATGCATTTGCAGGTGTGGCCATGATTTGTGTGTGGGAGCATGTCCACACTGGACAGGGCCACTTCATGCTGTGTGCATTGGCATTGACGGCCAGTGCTCAGCCTCCACATGTCTGTTGGCACATCATCATGTACACATTAGCATGGGTGCATGGGATGTGCATATGCACACACATGCCATTTTTCTCTACGTACATCTCCCACTTGGCACGTGCAACGTTACGTGTCACTTGTGATGTGTGTTTGCATTCACACAGCTGTGTTGTCATGGAGTTGTCAATGTGTACACCTGTCAATGTGTGTTGGAGGTGTGATACGTACAGTGCTGGACATTAGGTGGGCTAGGGACATCATTGACTGTCTCATATCCCATTGTGCAACCGGACCCACTTGTTTTGGCCGCTCAGCCTGTGTACATTGTGTTGTTGGTGTGTGCCATACTCACCCGGCCTCGGAAGCTGTGTCTGGCACAGCAGCTAGGTATAGTGCCGTGGTGTTGTCGCCTCCCACCTATGCAGTCTGAAACCATCATGATGCCTTTCAAGCTATTAGGGCCTAAATCCCCATGTGCATGCTCATGTCAATGGTATGTGTCAGTAACCATTGCTATTGGTAACGGGACCTGTGTAAGAGTATTGTGGCTGTGCTGTCCCTACTTGTCAGCTGTTCTGTGATTCTATAGCTTTGCCAGTTATTTTTGGTATGTGTATGTGTATGTGCCATGTGGTGTGTTGCATTGACATGTGTCCACTTCCATCTGTTCTAGGAGACCAAACATACATCGCCCCTACCAATTGCTGTCAGACATGGAGGATGTGGAGGTCATCCGTAAATTCCGGCTGGACCGACCCACCCTGCATCGCCTATGTGCCATGTTGGAACCCCACCTTCGTCCTCGCAGGGTGTATCCAACAGCATTTACCCCCACAGCTAAGGTGATGGCTGCACTGCATTTTTTCGCTACCTGATCTTTCCAACACACGGTAGGCAGTGGAGCTGGAATGTCCCAACCCATGTTCAGCATGGTGCTACGGGATGTCCTGTCAGCCATGATGCGGTACAGGAACCGGTACATCAGATTCCCCAGGGCTCGTGATTTGGCGGCAGTGAAGGGGGCTTTCTATGCACTCGGACGCATCCCCCACGTTGTTGGTGCAATTGATTGCACACATGTTGGCCTTGTTGCACCACAGGCCATGGAGCACATCTTTCGTAACCGGAAACATTTCCACTCCCTGAATGTGCAAGTGGTGTGCCTGGCGGACATGATCATCACGCACGTGTGTGCGAAGTTTCCCGGTTCCACCCATGACTCGCACATCATGCGCCACAGCATCCTCCCACGACTGGTGTCCAATCTTCAACCGGACCGTGCCTGGATTGTTGGTGAGTATGCATACTCGTGTAGCGTGCTGGGTGTGACATGCTGTCTTGTGTCCTGTTGGAATTGCAAGGATTCTCTGTGTTTCTCACACCCAGGTGACTCGGCATATCCTAACGGGCCTTGGCTGTTGAGCCCACTCCGTCATCCCAGGACACCAGCTGATGTCCGATACAATGAGGCACATGGGAGGACCAGACGTGTGGTGGAGCGTACTTTTGGACTCCTGAAGTCCAGATTCAGGTGCCTGGACCGCACCGGGGGTGCACTGGCATACTCCCCACAGAAGGTGTGCCAGATAGTTGTGGCATGCTGCATGCTGCACAACCTCGCTATTCGCAGGCAGATCCCCCTGATAGTGGATGACGGTGATCAGCCAGGACCCCCGCCTGCAGACCAGGCCGTGTCCAGTGACGAGGACAGTGGAGAGGAGGAAGCAGTGAATGAGCGTCAGCAGCTCATCGCCCGCTACTTCACTTGACGGTGAGTGACCATGTACGTCGGCTGATGTTGCTGTAGTTGTGTAGGTGTATGTGTGCATTGTCACGGCGGCCTATTGTTCACTGAGTGCTGTGTGGCAATTGTTCATGTCCAGGGTAGTATGCCACTGACAGTGGCTGTGGCATTGTGCCCTGTTGCTCTGTGAGATGTGTGTACATTGCTTGAACTTGATGACAAGTACTGTGTGATGAGTGTGTGACACACACATTCAATGGACTCTTGTTCTGTTTTTCACCCCTAGGTCCCTCCAGCCTCTCCTGGCCTATCGACATGCCACACTCCTGATGCATTACTGATCATGGTGACGGTTGCACATCATTGATTAAACACAGAGCACATACAACAGAATGTGGTCCAGGTGTATTTATTTTGTAAAGTGACATGTGATTGTGGGCAAGGTGATGACAAAAGTGGTGCATGCTGGAACAATGAGTTGACGGACATGTCCGCGTGATGGCCAAGGTGTACCCATGTTGTTCTGGGTCCACAGTCCGACAGACACATGCCATTCACATGGCGGTGTGGGGTAGGATAGTAGTCCAAGTGAATGCAGTAGATGTCCACCGTGGCTGGCTGTCTCACTGGCGTTTGGAGCGTGCAAAGTCCTCTCTGGACACCTGTTTCCTCTTCGGTCGCCCCCTTCCACGTTTGAGAGGGGGTGGTTGTGTTTGTGGGCTGCTGGTGGTGGCTGAGGATTGCCCACTAGCTGTGGACGCAGGGGAACTGGATGTTGCACGGACCTGCGCCCCAGCAGGTGGTGTCGGAGGTGGTGTGGTTGGCCTTGATTGGGCCCTCACCGCCACCACTAGCTGGCCCATGAGGTCGACAAGTTTGCCCATTCGAGTCACGAATTGGCCCATATGGGCGTCCATGGACCTCAACACCCCAAGGACTTCCCGCGTATCGGAAGCTGACCGGGCCCATTGTCCCTGGGCCTCTTCATAGGCCCCAAGGACTCTTGCGATTTGCGGCAGGGCTTGGCTCCCAGGCTCTGATGGCGTTGACCTGACCCTGCTCCTCCCACCTGAACTGCTGCCACCGACCTGCCCACTGGCCACGGTGGTCTCACGGGGCCTCGTTGTGGCTCCCAGGGTCGGTGTCGACATGCGTACGAGCCCTTGCGCAGGCTGAGTGGTCAGGGAGGCCCTGGTGGTGGTGGTGGTTGCGGCGGTGGTGGTGGCCGCAATGACCGTGGCAGCAGGGGCCTGGGACTGGTCACCGGCCCTGGGAGATGGGTTGGTGGGTAGGAGGGGTCCTGGGGAGCGGTTGGGCCCTGCAACACCAGATGTGCCCGGTCCGGAGTCCTCGTCCGAGGAGGTGTCCAGCTCTTCCACATCCGTGAGTCCGGGTGGAGGGCTTGTGGACTGGCTGTGGTGACTGCTGTCTCCCTCTCCAGCATCATGCTGTTCGTCACCTGTGGGTCGGAGACGAAAGGTTATTGTGTTGCACCTTGCAAGGTTTGTGTTAGATGACTGACATTCACAGTTGGTGCACAGTTGTGCACTGATTTCCCTGATGCGTGTGTATGGCTCTACAATGTGTGTGCGTGATCAAGGCAATGTAATGGTGTGATGGGTGCACATGGCATGGGACGGATTTGGATAGCCAATCGGTGTGTGTTGCAGTACCCCTACATTTTGTGCCTTTGGTGGACACGGGGTACAGCCCCTCAACGCATTTGATGTGAAATATGGTTTTGGGGTACATACTGTGGCATAAGGGTGCAGGAGGGGACATGTGTTTTGGCCACACGACACTGCAGAGACAAAGGTGTGTGTATGTCTGACGTACCAAGCATATCTGCTCACTGTTATCATTTAGGGACATTACACTGCAAGCATTGTAGTAGGTGGGTGATGGTTGTGTGCCACACGACGTATTGCAGATGGGACAATTCCTTTGTGTGTGTGCTACCCTCAGCCATGTGCAGCAATGCAGTGCTCTTGGTGTGTTGACTATATTAGGTATGTTGTAAATCACAGTGTGACGTGCACTTCAGACACTACAGACACATTATTGGTCATCGGCAGGAATCTTTGCTGTACTACTGTATATGGGGCAACTGATTAGATGATATACCTTTCATGACACTGGGGCTGTGAAGATGTGATGGATGAGACATTGAATGTGCATTGTGTAGCTGTGTGGTTCATGGGTCCAGTGGTGTATGTGACATTACTGTGGTTCCACTAAGTTACATTGTGACGAGATGGACTTACATGGGTGATGTTGTACGATGTCAACGGAACAAGCAGACACGACTACATGGACAGTACTTCAATGGTGTTGCTGATGTGTGTGATGACTGGCACAGTGCACGGCATGTGGGTCAGTACTCCAGTGAGACTTGTGCATGCAGACATGACTCCTTCCGTGTTGGTGTATTTGTGATGGCTCATGTGTGATTTGACTCTGTTATTCATGTCCGTGTGCACATTAGTCACATGATTATGGCAGGGAGCAGTGCTACCTGTTCCTCTGCTACGTGACATGTCCCAAATGTTAGTCGTAGTACAGTCCTCATGCCTACAGACACCCCGCCCTGTACAGTAGTCTACCTACTTGTTGGTTTGTAGGGTGCACTGCCATGGCTGTCACATGGTCATGAGAGGGAGGGGTGCTCCATCTTGCTGGTCTGTGGCAGTGGGGGCCGTGTTGTGAGTTGTGGTGGAGGCTTACCATCCACAGACACCCCTCCATTTGGGAAACATATCTACCTGTCGGGTGAAGGTGTGCACTGCAATGGCTGTCACATGGGTGTGGGGAGTGCTCCATCTTGCTGCGCTGTAGGACTAGGGGCCTGGTGGTGGTTGTATTTCTGCAGTCCCCCTCCGATACTCGGAGTTTGTGGTAAGGCTACTTACCTGTTACTTGTTGGTTAGTGCAGCTATGGCTGACACATGGGTGTGGGTGTGGGGAGTGCTCCTTCCGGCACATCTGGGGTACAGAGGGACCTGGTGGGAGTTGTGGTGCTGGCTGACTGTACACATGCCCCCATGGTTTTGTTTGTTGGTACCTTTGGGCTGAGTGTGTGGGAGTGTCTGTTGCATGTGTGAGAGATGTCTTGTGTATTGTGTACTGGACATGGGGGTGTTTGGCCCTCGGTGCTATGGCATTCTGGAAGTGCATGACAGTACATAGCGGTGTGCTGGTATACATTTGTTTGTACTTACCAGCCTCCACTCCCCCTGGTATTCCGGTGAGACTCTCCGGATGCAGAATGCCTCGCACCTTCTCCTCCCACGCCTTGAAGGTCTTGAATAGCGCGGGATTTCCGCCGCCAGTCGTGGCAGCCAGCTCACGGTTCTTGGCCTCCTTCTTCCTGACCACGCTTTTCAGGTCGTGCCACCTCTTTGTGATTTCGCCCCGGTTGCGTGGCACGTTCCCAACTGCATTCACCTGGTCCACTATCCTTCTCCACATCCTGTTTCTGCTGGCTACTGGTGTCTGTTGGACCTGGTTCCCATAGATTTGTGGGTGCACCTTGATGATCTCCTCGACCATGACCGTCAACTCAGTGGCAGTGTACTTTGGCATCCTATGGCTTGCCATGGTGTGTGGCCTGCTATTTGTTGAGCTGGTGTGGTTGTTGTGTGGTGTGTGATGTGCAGGGGTTCGTGGTGCCGTTGTTTCAGTGGTGATGGTGGTGGTGGTAGTGGTGGTGATGTGTGTGATGTGTGCGTGCGTGTGGTGTGCTGCTTTCCTTTGTGTCTCTCTGTGTTGTCTGATGGCGTCTTCGCTTTGTCCTCGTGCAAGGGATTGTGGTCTGTGAGGAGGCTGCTTTTGTACTAATTTATGTGGGTGTGTCATGATGGTCTGTCGTTTTCAGGTGTGTTGTGTCTGTTGTCCTGGGATTTGTAGTTTTTTATTTTTGGCAGGGGGCATGTGTCATTGGGATGTGTTCTGTGTTTGTGTATTTTGGCGTGGTTTGCTGTGTGGACTTGTTGGCCATGTTGTGTGTATTTCTTTGTCCCGCAAATGGTTTCCGTGCACAGACGTGTCCGCAAGGCCTTCCGCCGTGTCAGTTCTTCGTCGCTGTTGTTAACAATGGCGGGCGGGGAATATGTGGATTTTCCGCGCTCATGTCGGGGATATCATAATTTCACGGTCGTTGTCTCGGTTGTCAGGGCGGACGGAGTTGGGTTTTCGGGCGGGATTGCGTCCGTTGCGGACGGTTAATCTTCTACTCGGACATGTACGGGCGGAATTTTGTGTGTTTTTACCGCCGCGGGCGGAGGTTGCTTCGCGACATCATAATTGCTCGGTCGGTATTCCCATGGTGCAGGCGGGCGGTTTTTTCAGGCTATGGTGGATGGCGGATTTTTTAACGCCGGTTATCGTAATGGACCCCTTACTGCTCATTTCTTTCCATTTATTTATAACGTTTTGTATAGCGCAAACATGGCCCTAGTGGGTATCAGAGCGCTTTACATGACGAGAAGTAGAGTAACACTTGGCCTGGTAAACAGGAAACACATGCGTGAGAACCAAACAAAGCAGAATGAAAAATAGGATAACATGGATTGGTCTTGAATAAAGACAGTAATAGGAAGGTGAAATCCCCATAAGAGCTTGGTAGCTATACATTTTCAATGTCGCTGATATATTGTCTTAAGGTAAAAACTTTGGGGTCGATTCCGATTCGGGCCGGAAAAAGCACCGACCGACTCGGATCCGGAAATTATACCGACCGACACGTACCTGTGGCGCCCGACACACCAAGTACGATGCAATGCGTGCAAAATCCGAACGACCGAGCCGCACGGAAAACAGCAATCCGGTCGGAAAAACACGCGAATCCAACCGACCGACACGCACCCGGAACAAATCCGACCGAAACGTACACGCGAACTCCAAACCGCAAAGTACGATGCAAGGCGCGAAAACCACGACCGAGTCGGACGGAGGACAAGCCGTACGACCGACACGCATACAAAACCGAGCCGAAGTAACACTAAACACCGCGACCGACGCGTACGCAGCATAGAAAACTGCACAAACACGGCGTGAACGAAACGGAGAAGACCGTACGAGACAAATGCAGGGTCCGACTCGGTCACAAGAACGTTTCCAACATGCACAGACAGTACAAAGGAAAAATCACACAAAAAAAGGCCAAACAAGCAATTACTAAGCCAATAAATACTGGGAGGGGTGGGGACAGAGAACAAAGACGCACCCACAACTCCACCCATATAAAGGACACAAATCACAACCATGATCCTTTGCAAATGCCATTCCACTGCCAGCACCCAAGAGAAAGCAACCACACACCCACAGCTCATCCCTCACACAAGCCACACACCATCAGCACACCAACAAATACCTACCTCACATACACCCAGCAAAACACACCCTCACACACCCTCACCTGCACACCAACACACACATCACTCATTATCACCACCCATCACCATGCCCCCCAAGAAGAATCCCAAGTTCCTTGATTGTGAATTGGAAGTCATGGTAGACGAGATCCTCAGGGTAGAGCCACAGCTGTTTGGCACACTGGTCCAACAGACCCCCATCTCCCAGAAAACCAAGATGTGGGAGAGGATCATCAACAGGGTAAACGCACAATCACCATGTCGGCGCACAAAGAGCGACATCCAGAACAGGTGGTATGACGTGCGCAGGAGGGTACGGGACCTGCTCAAGAAAGACTACATCAACAGCCAATACACCGGCAGTGGCCCTCCTGCCAAGCCAATATACCTCAGGCCCTGGGAGGAGAAGGTGCGGGCCATCCTTCCGCCAGTGAGCGTATATGGACTAGAGGACATCCCAGAGCCTGGTGAGTACACAACAAATGTACACAATATACTGCCACAAAACACACACACATCACTGTCAAGGGGAGTGTAAACCATGCACTCATAGCAATTACACAGCAACCAGAACAGAATCATCCCAAAATGAGTATGTCAGTCAGATAAACACAACACATGCCATCAAAAAAGTCACATCCAACTGTGCCATCACATGTACAAACACAACTACAACTACAGCTAGGCAGTGGCACAAATAGAACTAACAAACACATCCAGACATGTAGCCACCACAACAACACCAACACACAGTGAAGACCACTCAAAGGAAGGAATTCTGTGTATGCTGGCCAAGTCAGTGTAGCCAATAGCATCATGGGAGTCGCAGTCACACATATTGCCCCCCACAACTGTCCCATCAACACCACCATGAACCATGCGCACATCACAGGGAGTGGAGAAGGACTCACAAGATGGCTGACACTGGCTACTGCTGTGGGGAGCACAAGGCCCTGCTGGCAACTGTGCACCAACAAACAGCAGGACACCACTGACTGACATCCTGAGAGACAACTTCCACTCCCTGCAATGCAAGCACGTTCCATGGTGGGATATCTGGCTGGCTGGGTGGGAAGGAGGACTTGCAGCACTGACCATAGTCACAAGCACCTCCCCTCACACCCCCTCAACACAAACTCCACAGAACCCACCTGGTAGAATGCAATGCCTCACATCCTAACTCAAGATCCCACAAAGACCACCACCCTGGGTTATGTTGTGTGAAGCACAGGGACACTCTTGGGACTGTTAGCCAAACAACTGCCAGGACAACACTCCCAGCCATCCTGTCAGCACAGCCAGCCCACCCCACAGGGAAGCAGAGTCAAAAGGAAGGAAGCATGGGCATGCTGGGAAGGGGGGTGGAGGCAATAGCATGATGGGAGTCGTAGTCACTGATATTGGTCACCCCCACAACTGTCCCATCAACACCACCCTGAACCATGCTCACATCACAGGAAGTGGAGAAGGACTCACAAGATGGCTGACACTGGCTACTGCTGTGGGGAGCACAAGGCCCTGCTGGCAACTGTGCACCAACAAACAGCAGGACACCACTGACTGACATCCTGAGAGACAACTTCCACTCCCTGCAATGCAAGCACGTACCATGGTGGGATATCTGGCTGGCTGGGTGGGAAGGAGGACTTGCAGCACTGACCATAGTCACAAGCACCTCCCCTCACACCCCCCCTCAACACAAACTCCACAGAACCCACCTGGTAGAATGCAATGCCCCCCATCCTAACACAAGATCCCACAAAGAACCACCACCCTGGGTTATGTTGTGTGAAGCACAGGGACACTCTTGGGACTGTTAGCCAAACAACTGCCAGGACAACACTCCCAGCCATCCTGTCAGCACAGCCAGCCCACCCCACAGGGAAGCAGAGTCAAAAGGAAGGAAGCATGGGCATGCTGGGAAGGGGGGTGGAGGCAATAGCATGATGGGAGTCGTAGTCACTGATATTGGTCACCCCCACAACTGTCCCATCAACACCACCCTGAACCATGCTCACATCACAGGAAGTGGAGAAGGACTCACAAGATGGCTGACACTGGCTACTGCTGTGGGGAGCACAAGGCCCTGCTGGCAACTGTGCACCAACAAACAGCAGGACACCACTGACTGACATCCTGAGAGACAACTTCCACTCCCTGCAATGCAAGCACGTTCCATGGTGGGATATCTGGCTGGCTGGGTGGGAAGGAGGACTTGCAGCACTGACCATAGTCAAAAGCACCTCCCCTCACACCCCCTCAACACAAACTCCACAGAACCCACCTGGTAGAATGCAATGCCTTACATCCTAACTCAAGATCCCACAAAGAACCACCACCCTGTGTTATGTTGTGTGAAGCACAGGGACACTCTTGGGACTGTTAGCCAAACAACTGCCAGGACAACACTCCCAGCCATCCTGTCAGCACAGCCAGCCCACCCCACAGGGAAGCAGAGTCAAAAGGAAGGAAGCATGGGCATGCTGGGAAGGGGAGTGGAGGCAATAGCATGATGGGAGTCGTAGTCACTGATATTGGTCACCCCCACAACTGTCCCATCAACACCACCCTGAACCATGCTCACATCACAGGAAGTGGAGAAGGACTCACAAGATGGCTGACACTGGCTACTGCTGTGGGGAGCACAAGGCCCTGCTGGCAACTGTGCACCAACAAACAGCAGGACACCACTGACTGACATCCTGAGAGACAACTTCCACTCCCTGCAATGCAAGCACGTTCCATGGTGGGATATCTGGCTGGCTGGGTGAGAAGGAGGACTTGCAGCACTGACCATAGTCACAAGCACCTCCCCTCACACCCCCTCAACACAAACTCCACAGAACCCACCTGGTAGAATGCAATGCCTCACATCCTAACTCAAGATCCCACAAAGAACCACCACCCTGGGTTATGTTGTGTGAAACACAGGGACACTCTTGGGACTGTTAGCCAAACAACTGCCAGGACAACACTCCCAGCCATCCTGTCAGCACAGCCAGCCCACCCCACAGGGAAGGAGAGTCAAAGGAAGGAAGCATGGGCATGCTGGAAAGGGGGTGGAGGCAATAGCATGATGGGAGTCGTAGTCACTGATATTGGTCACCCCCACAACTGTCCCATCAACACCACCCTGAACCATGCTCACATCACAGGAAGTGGAGAAGGACTCACAAGATGGCTGACACTGGCTACTGCTGTGGGGAGCACAAGGCCCTGCTGGCAACTGTGCACCAACAAACAGCAGGACACCACTGACTGACATCCTGAGAGACAACTTCCACTCCCTGCAATGCAAGCACGTACCATGGTGGGATATCTGGCTGGCTGGGTGGGAAGGAGGACTTGCAGCACTGACCATAGTCACAAGCACCTCCCCTCACACCCCCCTCAACACAAACTCCACAGAACCCACCTGGTAGAATGCAATGCCCCCATCCTAACACAAGATCCCACAAAGAACCACCACCCTGGGTTATGTTGTGTGAAGCACAGGGACACTCTTGGGACTGTTAGCCAAACAACTGCCAGGACAACACTCCCAGCCATCCTGTCAGCACAGCCAGCCCACCCCACAGGGAAGCAGAGTCAAAAGGAAGGAAGCATGGGCATGCTGGGAAGGGGGGTGGAGGCAATAGCATGATGGGAGTCGTAGTCACTGATATTGGTCACCCCCACAACTGTCCCATCAACACCACCCTGAACCATGCTCACATCACAGGAAGTGGAGAAGGACTCACAAGATGGCTGACACTGGCTACTGCTGTGGGGAGCACAAGGCCCTGCTGGCAACTGTGCACCAACAAACAGCAGGACACCACTGACTGACATCCTGAGAGACAACTTCCACTCCCTGCAATGCAAGCACAGTCCATGGTGGGATATCTGGCTGGCTGGGTGGGAAGGAGGACTTGCAGCACTGACCATAGTCACAAGCACCTCCCCTCACACCCCCCCTCAACACAAACTCCACAGAACCCACCTGGTAGAATGCAATGCCCCCCATCCTAACACAAGATCCCACGAAGAACCACCACCCTGGGTTATGTTGTGTGAAGCACAGGGACACTCTTGGGACTGTTAGCCAAACAACTGCCAGGACAACACTCCCAGCCATCCTGTCAGCACAGCCAGCCCACCCCACAGGGAAGCAGAGTCAAAAGGAAGGAAGCATGGGCATGCTGGGAAGGGGGTGGAGGCAATAGCATGATGGGAGTCGTAGTCACTGATATTGGTCACCCCCACAACTGTCCCATCAACACCACCCTGAACCATGCTCACATCACAGGAAGTGGAGAAGGACTCACAAGATGGCTGACACTGGCTACTGCTGTGGGGAGCACAAGGCCCTGCTGGCAACTGTGCACCAACAAACAGCAGGACACCACTGACTGACATCCTGAGAGACAACTTCCACTCCCTGCAATGCAAGCACAGTCCATGGTGGGATATCTGGCTGGCTGGGTGGGAAGGAGGACTTGCAGCACTGACCATAGTCACAAGCACCTCCCCTCACACCCCCTCAACACAAACTCCACAGAACCCACCTGGTAGAATGCAATGCCTCACATCCTAACTCAAGATCCCACAAAGACCACCACCCTGGGTTATGTTGTGTGAAGCACAGGGACACTCTTGGGACTGTTAGCCAAACAACTGCCAGGACAACACTCCCAGCCATCCTGTCAGCACAGCCAGCCCACCCCACAGGGAAGCAGAGTCAAAAGGAAGGAAGCATGGGCATGCTGGGAAGGGGGTGGAGGCAATAGCATGATGGGAGTCGTAGTCACTGATATTGGTCACCCCCACAACTGTCCCATCAACACCACCCTGAACCATGCTCACATCACAGGAAGTGGAGAAGGACTCACAAGATGGCTGACACTGGCTACTGCTGTGGGGAGCACAAGGCCCTGCTGGCAACTGTGCACCAACAAACAGCAGGACACCACTGACTGACATCCTGAGAGACAACTTCCACTCCCTGCAATGCAAGCACGTACCATGGTGGGATATCTGGCTGGCTGGGTGGGAAGGAGGACTTGCAGCACTGACCATAGTCACAAGCACCTCCCCTCACACCCCCTCAACACAAACTCCACAGAACCCACCCTGTAGAATGCAATGCCCCCCATCCTAACACAAGATCCCACAAAGAACCACCACCCTGGGTTATGTTGTGTGAAGCACAGGGACACTCTTGGGACTGTTAGCCAAACAACTGCCAGGACAACACTCCCAGCCATCCTGTCAGCACAGCCAGCCCACCCCAACAGGGAAGCAGAGTCAAAAGGAAGGAAACATGGGCATGCTGGGAAGGGGGGTGGAGGCAATAGCATGATGGGAGTCGTAGTCACTGATATTGGTCACCCCCACAACTGTCCCATCAACACCACCCTGAACCATGCTCACATCACAGGAAGTGGAGAAGGACTCACAAGATGGCTGACACTGGCTACTGCTGTGGGGAGCACAAGGCCCTGCTGGCAACTGTGCACCAACAAACAGCAGGACACCACTGACTGACATCCTGAGAGACAACTTCCACTCCCTGCAATGCAAGCACGTTCCATGGTGGGATATCTGGCTGGCTGGGTGGGAAGGAGGACTTGCAGCACTGACCATAGTCAAAAGCACCTCCCCTCACACCCCCCCTCAACACAAACTCCACAGAACCCACCTGGTAGAATGCAATGCCTTACATCCTAACTCAAGATCCCACAAAGAACCACCACCCTGTGTTATGTTGTGTGAAGCACAGGGACACTCTTGGGACTGTTAGCCAAACAACTGCCAGGACAACACTCCCAGCCATCCTGTCAGCACAGCCAGCCCACCCCACAGGGAAGCAGAGTCAAAAGGAAGGAAGCATGGGCATGCTGGGAAGGGGAGTGGAGGCAATAGCATGATGGGAGTCGTAGTCACTGATATTGGTCACCCCCACAACTGTCCCATCAACACCACCCTGAACCATGCTCACATCACAGGAAGTGGAGAAGGACTCACAAGATGGCTGACACTGGCTACTGCTGTGGGGAGCACAAGGCCCTGCTGGCAACTGTGCACCAACAAACAGCAGGACACCACTGACTGACATCCTGAGAGACAACTTCCACTCCCTGCAATGCAAGCACGTTCCATGGTGGGATATCTGGCTGGCTGGGTGAGAAGGAGGACTTGCAGCACTGACCATAGTCACAAGCACCTCCCCTCACACCCCCTCAACACAAACTCCACAGAACCCACCTGGTAGAATGCAATGCCTCACATCCTAACTCAAGATCCCACAAAGAACCACCACCCTGGGTTATGTTGTGTGAAACACAGGGACACTCTTGGGACTGTTAGCCAAACAACTGCCAGGACAACACTCCCAGCCATCCTGTCAGCACAGCCAGCCCACCCCACAGGGAAGGAGAGTCAAAAGGAAGGAAGCATGGGCATGCTGGAAAGGGGGGTGGAGGCAATAGCATGATGGGAGTCGTAGTCACTGATATTGGTCACCCCCACAACTGTCCCATCAACACCACCCTGAACCATGCTCACATCACAGGAAGTGGAGAAGGACTCACAAGATGGCTGACACTGGCTACTGCTGTGGGGAGCACAAGGCCCTGCTGGCAACTGTGCACCAACAAACAGCAGGACACCACTGACTGACATCCTGAGAGACAACTTCCACTCCCTGCAATGCAAGCACGTACCATGGTGGGATATCTGGCTGGCTGGGTGGGAAGGAGGACTTGCAGCACTGACCATAGTCACAAGCACCTCCCCTCACACCCCCCTCAACACAAACTCCACAGAACCCACCTGGTAGAATGCAATGCCCCCCATCCTAACACAAGATCCCACAAAGAACCACCACCCTGGGTTATGTTGTGTGAAGCACAGGGACACTCTTGGGACTGTTAGCCAAACAACTGCCAGGACAACACTCCCAGCCATCCTGTCAGCACAGCCAGCCCACCCCACAGGGAAGCAGAGTCAAAAGGAAGGAAGCATGGGCATGCTGGGAAGGGGGTGGAGGCAATAGCATGATGGGAGTCGTAGTCACTGATATTGGTCACCCCCACAACTGTCCCATCAACACCACCCTGAACCATGCTCACATCACAGGAAGTGGAGAAGGACTCACAAGATGGCTGACACTGGCTACTGCTGTGGGGAGCACAAGGCCCTGCTGGCAACTGTGCACCAACAAACAGCAGGACACCACTGACTGACATCCTGAGAGACAACTTCCACTCCCTGCAATGCAAGCACAGTCCATGGTGGGATATCTGGCTGGCTGGGTGGGAAGGAGGACTTGCAGCACTGACCATAGTCACAAGCACCTCCCCTCACACCCCCTCAACACAAACTCCACAGAACCCACCTGGTAGAATGCAATGCCCCCATCCTAACACAAGATCCCACGAAGAACCACCACCCTGGGTTATGTTGTGTGAAGCACAGGGACACTCTTGGGACTGTTAGCCAAACAACTGCCAGGACAACACTCCCAGCCATCCTGTCAGCACAGCCAGCCCACCCCACAGGGAAGCAGAGTCAAAAGGAAGGAAGCATGGGCATGCTGGGAAGGGGGTGGAGGCAATAGCATGATGGGAGTCGTAGTCACTGATATTGGTCACCCCCACAACTGTCCCATCAACACCACCCTGAACCATGCTCACATCACAGGAAGTGGAGAAGGACTCACAAGATGGCTGACACTGGCTACTGCTGTGGGGAGCACAAGGCCCTGCTGGCAACTGTGCACCAACAAACAGCAGGACACCACTGACTGACATCCTGAGAGACAACTTCCACTCCCTGCAATGCAAGCACAGTTCCATGGTGGGATATCTGGCTGGCTGGGTGGGAAGGAGGACTTGCAGCACTGACCATAGTCACAAGCACCTCCCCTCACACCCCCTCAACACAAACTCCACAGAACCCACCTGGTAGAATGCAATGCCCCACATCCTAACACAAGATCCCACAAAGAACCACCACCCTGGGTTATGTTGTGTGAAGCACAGGGACACTCTTGGGACTGTTAGCCAAACAACTGCCAGGACAACACTCCCAGCCATCCTGTCAGCACAGCCAGCCCACCCCACAGGGAAGCAGAGTCAAAAGGAAGGAAGCATGGGCATGCTGGGAAGGGGGTGGAGGCAATAGCATGATGGGAGTCGTAGTCACTGATATTGGTCACCCCCACAACTGTCCCATCAACACCACCCTGAACCATGCTCACATCACAGGAAGTGGAGAAGGACTCACAAGATGGCTGACACTGGCTACTGCTGTGGGGAGCACAAGGCCCTGCTGGCAACTGTGCACCAACAAACAGCAGGACACCACTGACTGACATCCTGAGAGACAACTTCCACTCCCTGCAATGCAAGCACAGTCCATGGTGGGATAACTGACTGGCTGGGTGGGAAGGAGGGCCGGCTGTCAACCAAATACAACCAATGCAGACCATGTTCACATCCCAACAAATACATAGAAATGCCCAAATAATGCAGGACAATGTGCCACACCAATATCAACCCCTGACTGTGACGACTTAGGACAATGCAATGTACAGGCCCGCACCCAGAGGCACAGTCACAACTGTCATGTGTGTCAACCATTGATGCCTGCAGAAACATAACATACATTGTGTGTGTCTCCCAAAAACAGGTGATGATGGGGACACAGCAGCAGATGCTGAGGAGTCCCAGTCCCAGGCTCAAGAGGATGCGGAGCTCACTGGCGTCGTACAGCCTCTGCCCTCCTCGGACGAAGAAGACCAACCTGGCACATCCGGTGCAAGTCTACATGCAGCACCAGCAGGACCACCAGCTGCAGCACCAGCAGGACCACCAGCTGCACCCCCTGCACCCACCCCTCCAACGACTGTCACCACAAATACCATCCCTGCCGACATGGACAGAACAAGGAGCAACACCAGCACAGGGACCCTGGACCAACCTGGGGCCATGGACACCACCACCACCACCAACCCCCAAGGTGGACCAGGGTCATCTGTGCGTGCCACTGCACGCACTGCACATGTCAGCAGGGGTGGTGGGAGGGGTGGGAGACAGAGGTCGCTGCTTGCAGAGGTTGCTGGTGTGCATGATGACCCACAACTGGTACGCATAGCTGATGCGTACCAGTCCAGCACCGGAGACCTCAGCCAGGTAGTGGGGCTCCTCAGAGACATGAAACAGCAGCAGGCTGCCCATCATGCCCGCTTGGACTCTCACATGTCCCACGTGGAGTCACACATGTCCCGCGTGGACTCACACATGTCCCGCGTGGAGTCCAAGTGGGATGCACTGCATGAGATGACGGCGGTGCACAGGGACATTTTACAATGCCTCCGCCAGATGAACAGCAACCAGTCCACACCTCCCTGTGTGCCAACAACATCTGGTGCTGAACAAACTGCAACTGCCACAGGGAGGGAGGATGACTCTGGCGGAGAGTCCCCTGCACCGCAGCAGCCTGTACTTGAGGGGCCCCCCAAGAAGAGGGGTCGTCCGAAGAGGGACAAGTGAGAGGCCGATGGCCAAGCGCAACTCCCAGGAAGCCTGAACCTGTTCTGGATGTTCACCTTTGTGCACAGACTGTTCACCCTGTTGACGGCAACACTACTCCCACACATTGCATGGGGAGTACAAGTTGGACCAATGTGTCAGACAACTGTGGCCCGATACTGGGGATTCTGTCTACCAGGACTTTCAATTCACCTAGGAACTTCTGATTGCAAGATTTATGTACAGCACTACCCATCCTATGCACTATTCACACAAATGTATCACAATAAACACACTAATACACCATACTTGCCTCTGTTGTGATTCCAACGTGGGTGCTGTTATGGGGATGATGAACTGCAAAATTACACTGTGTATGCGAACTGCAACAGCAAGTACAACACAGGCATGTGAGTAAAGGCAACGTGACACATATGAGGGAGACACACCACCAGGGCTACACAACACATACACACCTAGGCCATCTGACTCATTGCCTACACTGATGTTGCCAGGGAAGACGGTGCAATGCACAGACACCACACCCATTCCCAGTTGTAGTCAAGTAGCCCACAGGTGCAGTAAGCAAATGGCAGTCAAATGTGTGACCACAGACAACGCACATCACAAAGTGAAGCACAGGTTTATTACACAGTTGCAACATGTCGTAACCACTACAGATGCAAGGTAATCCCACCTGGCAGTGGGCACACAGTCAACAACTGTAGACGGAAGGGAGTCCATGGGTGTGGCGCACATCACCTGTAGGGACACAACAGCTACCAGCCTGGAAGTGCAATCACGTCGTCGGTGGACACAGTTGACCAAACGAATCTGGAAGTACCCTGTGAAGGACAGAAATGACACACAGTCAAAAGCAATGGAGTACAGGACAGAACAGCAAAACTCATGCACAATACATGTTACAAGATACCCACCCAGAACCAAGTTAGCATGTCAACACTGTTGGGGAGTACAGTCCACCTGTAAGCACACATCGCAACACACATCCAGTCAAGTAGCCCATGGACACACTCCAACAGCACCAGAGCACCACCTACACATATCTTGACACATATATTGACATGACACCTCAGGATACTCACATTCAGCTAAAGAAGTTGGTGATGAGCTGTGTGCGGACATCACCCTCATCATCATCATCATCATCGTCACTGGCATCGTGGTCCAGGCCAGGATCCTCCACAGGTGGCGGATGTTGGTCATTGTCATCCTGGATGAGAGGCAACTCCTTCCGCACTGCCAGGTTGTGGAGCATGCAGCAGACGATGATAATCTTGCACACTTTCGCAGGGGCATATTGGAGGGACCCTCCGGTCTTGTCCAGGCAGCGGAAGCGGCTCTTCAGGAGACCAAATGTCCGCTCAATAACTCTCCTCGTCCGACCATGTGCCTCATTGTAGCGCATCTGGGCTGGTATCACAGGGTTCCTGAGGGGTGTCAGCAACCACGGCATGTTGGGGTATCCCGAGTCACCTACGGACAGACAAGTGCACATTAGCTGACTTGGAAAAGTGGGCGGAATACTACAGATCAGATCACACACAATGGCACAAAGTCAGTACACACCAACAAGCCAGGCACGCTGGTTCTGCATCTGTGCCATCATCCTGGGGATGCGACTACTCCTCATCACAAAGGCATCGTTTGCTGAACCAGGGAAACGGACACACACGTGTGTGATGGTCATGTCTGCAAGACACACCACCAGTGCATTGACCGAGTGGTAGTGCTTGTGGTTCCTGTAGGCCTGCTCCTGGGCCTGTGGTGGTACCAAAGCCACATGTGTCCCATCAATGGAGCCAATGACATGCGGCATCCTCCCCAGGGCATAAAAGTCACTCTTCACGTCAGTGAGTCGTCGCAGTCTAGGGAAATAGATGTACCGGTTCAGGAATAGCAACATTGCCGCCAAAACATCGCGGAGCACACGGCTCAACATGGTCTGTGACATCCCACCAGCAGTCGCAACAGTATGTTGGAAGGTACCGGTGGCAAAGAAGTGTAGGGCTGCCATCACCTTCACCTTGGGGGTCAGCGCTGTAGGATACGGCCGGCCAGGCTGCAAATGTGGGGACAACTGCACTGCCAAATCCTCAATCAGCTGCCTGGTGAAGTGGTACCGTCGGATGCTGTCCCGTTCCACCATCGTTGCCAGGTCTGGGAATGGTCGATGGACAGCAGGAGCCCTGCAGTGCAGAGGAGAAGTAAGCAAGATTGACAGTCACCCCACATATGCGGCATTGAACACACTCAATATCCCAACATACATCATTATGAGGCACAACTACATGAAGTGTGCAGTTCCGTAAGGACATGTATGGTACATACATGGCCAACATCTGTCAACACGGTCCAACAGGTGGCACCACAGCTCAACGACAGGTACATTCCCAGGGACCCTGTATTGCCACATGGACACTGGCATTACATGGAGTATCATGTATACACCACAGCAAAACAACCATGACCCCCACAGGTAGTGGTCCCACTTGCCACGGCAGGACAGACATGGACGTCTGTGACACACACACGCACAACAGCAAAGTCCATGCACACACACCGTGGTTGTGGAGACTGTCTCCCATTGTGCACATGAAATCAGAGACATTGTAAACACTACATGCACAAAGACTGTGGAGGACCATCACAATTGTGCCACTGGGACACCCTGGCTCAAACATACCGTCCCACATGGGACTCACGGGGTATGTGACATGACATACACATACACCACCGTGAAATGTGACCATGGCACATGCACAGATATGAACAGTTGCACATCACAGTGGTCATGTACACGTAACACCCAGGATCCTGTCCCCATGAACACGTGCACAGCCTGGGGGTGGCTGCCCACAGGTGACACCCACAGGACAACATGTACACCAACATACACACAATAGGAAATGCAGCCTTACATGCCTTATGATAAAGTTTGGGCAGGCTGTCGTGATGTAGGTGTCCCCTTCACTCCCTGGGAGCTATCTGTGGCTGGCATATGTCCATCTGAGACAGGCATGCTGACATATGCCAGTCACATGTACAGTGATGCGTTGTACCGCAATGGACCGATCGGTGCCCCCGGCCGGCCCATTGCATGCAATGTGTGCGGGTACGCGTTGTACCCCTGTAGGCGTTGTACCGCAATGGACCGATCGGTGCCTCCGGCCGGCCCATTGCATTCAATGTGTGCGGGTACGCGTTGTACCCCTGTACGCGTTGTACCCCTGTCGCGTTGTACTGCAATGGACCGATCGGTGCCCCGGCCGGCCCATTGCATGCAATGTGTGCGGGTACGCGTTGTACCCCTGTACGCGTTGTACCGCAATGGACCGATCGGTGCCCCCGGCCGGCCCATTGCATTCAATGTGCGGGTGCGCGTTGTACCCTGTACGCGTTGTACCCCTGTATGCGTTGTACTGCAATGGACCTGATCGGTGCCCCCGGCCGGCCCATTGCATGCAATGTGTGCGGGTACGCGTTGTACCCCTGTACGCGTTGTACCCCTGTACGCGTTGTACTGCAATGGACCGATCGGTGCCCCCGGCCGGCCCATTGCATTCAATGTGTGCGGGTACGCGTTGTACCCCTGTACGCGTTGTACCGCAATGGACCGATCGGTGCCCCCGGCCGGCCCAATGCATTCAATGTGTGCGTGTACATGTTGTACCCCTGTACGCGTTGTACTGCAATGGACCGATCGGTGCCCCCGGCCGGCCCATTGCATGCAATGTGTGTGGGTACGCGTTGTACCCCTGTACGCGTTGTACCGCAATGGACCGATCGGTGCCCCCGGCCGGCCCATTGCATGCAATGTGTGCGGGTACGCGTTGTACCCCTGTACGCGTTGTACCGCAATGGACCGATCGGTGCGCACCCATTGACAATGGCCTTGCCTGGCAACGGACGCGTTTTCGAATTTCGAACGAGTCGGTTGCTGGAAAATCAATTGGTCACCCACAACAATGTTGCAAAATCATGTATGTCATGAAGTTGAAGATTTGAAGGATGCTGTGGGCGTGTTTTGGTGCTGCTATTCCATGGATTGGCCAGATTCAGAAGATGCAAACGACTTGGACCTATCACTTTGGGCACAAGGGACAGTTTCTGCCTCTCCAGCACATATATATTGCTGGCTGTTCCCCTGAGAGCTCACTTGCCTGCACTACATGCTCCAGGATGACATCTGCCACTGCACTGCTGCTGTCTCTGCCCCTCTGGACCCTGCAATGGCACGTACTGTGGAGAGAGCCCCAGCCTTCAGCCTTGAGGAGAACCAGGCCCTGCTAGACAGCCTACTTCCACAGTACAGCAAGCTGTATGGGACACCAGGGGAGCAGGTGAGTGTTCTGTGCACTGCCTTTCTGAATGTGCATATTGTCTGACTAGCAAGGCTGAAAGTCTGCACGCCACTGGCTAGCAGGCTCACTGAGTAGTTGTCACCCCCATAGTGTGTAGTGACATGCACTGGACAGGTATGGTGCAGTGACAGTGCATTCGAACAAGGTTTTACTTCCCATGCAATGATACCATGTAGTGACGTCTGGCAAACTGTCCATGGGCAGCTTTGCACTGCCTGTGTACATCATGTGCCCCTGTGATTGAGACATGTATATACAACTGTGTCATGCACGGATATGTTGCATGTGTAGTAATGGCCTTTTCACTTTGTCATCCTGACAGGTTAATGCCCATCGGAAGCAGGAGATCTGGAAGGACATCGTCCGGGCTGTCCGGTCCGTGGGGGTCTACAAGCGCCGGATCCGCAACTGCCAGAAGAGGTGGCAGGACCTTCGGGGCTGGACCCGGAGGATTGCACGGGTCCAGCTGAAGCTGTCGCCTCCTCGCAGGAGGGGCGGAACACGGACCCTGACCCCCACATGCTCCAGATCCTGGCGGTGGTGTTTCCAGACCTGGATGGGCAGCTGAAGGCCAGACAGCAGCAAGGAGGGGGTGAGTCAAAGACTGCACTGTGAACTCTGTATTACATGCTGTGTGCCCTCCTCTGGCCTGGTTCAACTGCCACAGTGCAGCAGTCATGTTGTCCAGGAGCCATGTCCCTCTATTGTGCACTGCCCACTGCTCATCTGATACCCAGGTGTGGCCCTTACATTCAGGGAATTGTGTCACTTGGGACTGTGTCCTTGCAGTTTGCTTCACTAAAGGTGGGGGACAGCATCTGTTTCCCTAACTCTGTTGTGGGCATCATGGGTGGGTCCATTGTTCACACTACGCCTGTGTTCGGACATGTAATCTGCGTGTTGCTTTGATATGCGGTCCACTTGCTGTGCTGAGCCACCACATGTGCCTGGGGTATGTGGCACATGCCCATGCAGCGGGTGGGAACAATGTTTGGGCCCCAGGAGTGTGCAGATTACGTGTGTCACACATACATAGCCAGCTATCCACTGTCCAGGGCTCATCCCTCATTCATGTGGAGCAGGACAGTCATGCCTACTCCAGGCCATGCAATGCACTCTGTACTCCCACTCCCGTGTATCAGCTGACACATTGTGCGCAGTGATTTGACCCCTCAGGTGTCTGCCTCTGTGTCAGTGTGCTGTGGATTAGTTGCCAGGACTGCTGTGGTGTTTCTTGGTAGGGGCTCAGCATGCCCCTGGAGATGTGACCATAGGAGACGATACTTGTGTGTCACATAGGTGTTTGATCAGCTGCCCGTGCAGACTGGGGTATGCGAATGTGAAGTTCAGGCAGCTGTTCCCCATTCACAGCAGATTGTGAGGGGCTCAGGTTCAGAGGGTAGTGTCACAGGTCTCCCATATGTCCAATAGGTATGACCTGGACAGATGAGGGTTAAGATGATGTGTTGTGTGGGGGATGTACATATGCACTTGTGCAGCTCCAGGACTTGCATTCCCCATGACCTACTATTGTGACACAGTGCATAGTGTTGTTGTCTGGCTGCCAAGTCATACATCACTGAGACAGTGATGTATGACTTAGCAGTCATGCCTCTGCCATGGCATGTGTCTACTTATTGGTGATCCTGCAGGGGAGTGACATGTGCTACATGCACACCATTGTGGCGATGGCTATCAGGACATGGGTGCATCATGGTGTCTGTCGCTGGTATGCATCACATGCATTTCCTATTTGACTCTGGGCATCCCTTTCATCCGGAAACCTGTACTGACTCAGTGGCAAGAGCTGTGATGTGTGCATGTCCACATGCCACACTGTGTCCTCTGCACTGTCCAACTACTGTGTACTTGGTGCATGTGTCCACACTGGGGTGTTGCAATCCAATAGACACCAGACAGATGGGTGCAAGGCCATGTGGGATGTGAGTGCCATGCTTGGCATCAGACTGACAATTGGCTTCTCCTGTTCAGTCAGGGCACTTTTAGCAATGTACAACTAATGATGCCAGGGCTTGCTCTGTAATGTGCTGTGCTCACAGTGGTGTGTGCGTTTGGTGCAGGTGACTGATGTCTGTCTGTTTCCCCATTGTTTGCAGATACATCCACGGCCACGGAAGGGGACAGCTCCACGGACCAGGAGGAGCCAGAGAGCCAGACTGGGTCAGCAGCCGAGGAGTGGTCGGAGGGACCCAGTGGCACGGAGGGCGAGGGGAGCCACACCGAGGAGTCCTCAGCACCATCCACCTCAGCTGAGGACCAGAGCAACTCGGAGGATGACTCCCTTATGGAGGCGGGTGTCAGCAGCCACCACACCCCAGCTAGTGTTGCTGTCCCCGCCACCACCAGCACCACCACCGCCCTCCCATTGGCTCCCATTCCCCAGGTAGGTGGAGGCTCCCATGTTCGGTAGCATGTCTCCTTTGGGCCAGGCACCGCACCCCTGCCCCTGTGTCCCCTGCTGCCCTGAGTGAGGAGTCTGTGTACCTCCTTCGCCAGCTCCATGTAGGGCAGACAGCCATGCTGAGTGTCCTCCATGCGCACACCGCTCTGTTGACTCAGCTGGTGTCGTTCATGGAGGGCATCTCATCGGGCATGTCTGACCTACAGAGGGGCAATAGGTCCATGGACTCCTCCCTGACGGCAGCAGTGTCCCTCCTCAGACAGTCCCTCACCCCTCCTGCCTCTGCTCCATCCACACTCCCCAGCACCTTACCCGTCCCAAGCACACACACACCGGCACAGGCACACACCAGCACACACACGTCCAGCACACAGACACACACGCCACAAACAAAACGCACACGCACGCACAGTCAGGGGACTGAAACCAGACTCACAGGGGATGGGGCCCTGGTACACACACACGCATCCACGGGCACTGCGCAGTCCTCAGTTGCCTCTCCCTCCAAAACACCCTCCCTTGCCTCACCTGCAACCCCAAAGACCCAGCGCCTCTTCCTCAGTGACCTCGGCCTCTTCCCCTCCGATCCAGCTGCTCCAGCATCCAGGGGGAAGAGGAAGCCCCCACACGGAGCAGAGTGCCCCTCGCCCCCGGACACCCTCCCCCAGGCGCAGACAGACTGAGGCCCCCACCCGCAAGTCCCCCGGAGTGGTAAGAGCAAGACCCCGCCGCCGCCCTGCAGCTCAAGCACCAGGTCTCCTTCCTCCATCCCTCAGGCCCCCACTCCACAGGTGCCCCCACCACACCCTGCCCCAGGTTCCCCCACCCACAGATATACCATCCCCAAGAGGATCCGGCCTTCTCCCCTGGCACTTGCTCTCCCGGCACCACACCCCCGCTGCGCTTGTCTGTGCCACTGATGTGGTGAGGGTGTCCTCCCCCTCTGTCCAGCCCTCCTTGCCTGTTCCCCATTCTCCTCCCCTGGTGGTAGGCACTGCAGTGGAGTCCACTACCACCCTGTCTGACTTGGGCACTGCAGTGGCGGACCTGTCCACTCCATCTGCAGGGTCCACTGCAGTCGTGCCGGCACCCACAACATCTGAGTCATGCCCCCAGTTGTGCCGGCACACACCATGTCAGACACCTCCACTGCAGTTGTCAGTGGCTCTCCAGCACCCACCACCCCTTCCCTGCTTCCTCCTGGTGAGCCCTGATCCTGTCCCTGCGGTGCCTGGCCTACCCCCCGGTTGCCCCTCCTAGTGGATTGTCCCTGGTTTTGTGCAGGCATGTGTAGGGTGGCATCTGCCACTGTCACCCACTTGTGACTTTGTTGATGGACTGGCCATTGGCCTTTGTTAATTTTCTACCAGACTTCTACTTTTAATGCCACATATGCTGAATAAAGCAACTTTCTGTTCTCTAGTGCTTTTGCTTCTGATGTACATGATGTTGATGATGCTAACCATGCCCTTGCTGCAGTGATGGTGAAATTTGGTCTCATGATAATGAAGTGTTACTGTGCAGGAACCCATGTGGTCCAGGGGGAATGTGTCCTATCCTGTGGTGTATCCATGTCATCCATAGAAGCATCTGAGGGTGTCATGTGTTCAGTATTTGGCAATGGGATTTCCTACTTAGATTGGCTATTTCTCATCTGTGGCTTCCACCCCTGCACATCTGTTGTGCCTGCCATTGTTCAATTTGTCTACTTCCCTGACCGTGTGGCCATCTCCAGTGGACATGCAGGTTTGGGCATCAATGGGGAAGGACTCATCTGTGTTGTCAGTGCAACATTGCTATACAAGTGTGTTGGATCTGTGCTGATGATTCCGTTGGCACTTCCATGACCAGGCTGATGTTACGGGAGCCCTCATTTGGTGCTAATTGTTGATTGTGTGACCAAGTGCTCAGCTGACATGATGGGGCCCTACTGAGGCAACATATGGCACAGCTTTCCTCACACAGGAGTGGAGTCCCCTCATGGCAGTGTGTCCTCCTGTGACATTGCCTGCGCCCAAGGTGTGTGTTGTATGTGCATGTCTGTGTGTTCACTTCCGTTTAGCTGTGCATGCTGTGATCCCTAGTGTTGTACCTGTTTGTGATGCTAGCTGAGTTGACCTATGTTCCCCCAAAGTCTTCTCCCTGGGTTCTCTGTGATGTGGGTGCATGGCACATTACTGGTCATCAGGGTGTCACCCATAGGTGTGTTTGCTGTCAGGGCTGAGTTTGTGTGCAGACGCAGATGGGTCACAGTCAGGTTTCCCCTTGGCACTTGTTGTTTGCCCCTGTCATGTGGTTTCCAGTTTGTGTTATCTTTCAGTGATTGTGACACGTTGTGTGTGTGACTGCTGGCACTCCTCAGGGTCCGGGCTGCAATGTTGGTTGTTGTCTATGTGTGTTCTTTGTGGGTGACCTTGGCTTCTTCATTGGTGTGTGACTGTGGCTGGGATCCCATTGGTTGGTGTGGTATTGCCGTCATGTCCATGTACAGCGTAGTGTGCAGTGTGTCAGACATTCAGGAGTCTTGTTGAGTGGCCATGTGTGATGTGTTTCTGCACCTTGGTTCCCACCCACCACCCTGGAATAGTCATGGGTGCATGTGCAATGTCACCAGTGCATGTGTACTTCACTGCTGCACATTGTTGGAGGTCGAGGTGTGTGGTGTTGAGTGTGTGCAGATGAGAGTTGTTGCCCGGCTAGGCCCCTGCCTCCATGTTGGCCTTGGCTTACTGGCCATGCTGATTGATTTGTGCTTGTGTAGGTGTGATGGTAGTTAGTTGCTCAGGACACATGACTGTGGTTCACAGTGTGAACCACATTTAGCTTTGTCATCACAGTGGGATTGTAATGCAGCCCAGGGTCACCACATTGTGGGGGCCCTGGGGGTGGTGCTGTGGTGTGTCTGTGTCTTGCTGTGTCAGTTGCTGTCCCTACGTGCCTGTGTGACATGTGTGATTTGTGCTCCCTCTCATCTGACAATGCCTGCTTGCCCACATAGGGGATTTGGATCCATGAGTTACCTTTGTGTGGCACTGTATGCACATCTGTATGATTGGTATTCAGGTCTCCTCATGTGTTGTGTGGTTGCCTGGGGACACTGGCACCCCCCCTCACCTGTTGTGTATGATGTGCAGTGTGGGTCTGCCTGTTTGTGTTTGTGCATCTGCACCACTGCATTGGCATATCTTGGGTGTGCCATTGGCTGTATGTAGTTTTGTGGGTTTCCCCTGCTGTCCCTGGGACTCCTAGGTCATCGGTCAGCACAATGATCATGGTTTGTGTGTCCCATTGCTGCCATGGTATGGTATCTGTTCACCTCACATCTGCAGTCTCCACAGGGTATCTGCATTTGTGTGCCCTTTGGTGCAAATATGTGGGTCTGCATTCTGATGGTCACTTCTGTCATTGTGTCATTGATGATTGTTGACGGTGTCAGCCCCCATGGGTGTTGTTTGTCTGCACATGGCCAAAGGTATGTCTTATTTGCACTGCAGTATTTGGCTCCCCCAATTTATGTTGCAATGAGACACATACACTACTTTGCCACTGATGTGTTTTTTGTTCTGTGACCAGGAATCATCCATGCAGTTTGGCAGTTGCACCTCTTTCTTTGTCAACACTTACCTTTTGGTCACTGTGGTGATGGGGCGTTAGGCCCCATTGCCACAATGTTCAATATGTGCTTCAGCTATGGACCCCACACTTACATTTTGGTCACTGTGGTGATGGGGGTTTGGACCCCATTGCCACAATGTTCAAAATGTGCTTCAGCTATGGACCCCACACTTACATTTTGGTCACTGTGATGATGGGGGTTTGGAATCCATTGCCACAATGTTCAAAATGTGCTTCAGCTATGGACCCCACACTTACATTTTGGTCACTGTGGTGATGGGGGTTTAGACCCCATTGCCACAATGTTCAAAATGTGCTTCAGCTATGGACCCCACACTTACATTTTGGTCACTGTGATGATGGGGGTTTGGACCCCATTGCCACAATGGTCATGGCCTGCTTGGATTGTGGGTGCCACACACATATATGTGTGGCACATGTGCTAGGGGGTCACATTGTATGTTCAAAGTCATGTTCGGTGTTGTAGGCATTTGACACAGTCTACACACGCTTGTCATGGTGTTGGGGGGATGTCTTCTTCTTGCATTCCCTAGGTTGTGGTGTGCTGGTTGTATCATGCATTGTCCATCCTATGAGTGGGGGTGGTAGTAGTGGTTGGCATCCAGCCCCCCCTGGCTAAGGGTGGCGGTAGGCATCCAGCCCCCCTGGCTGAGGGTGGTAGTAGTGGTAGGCATCCAGCCCCCCCTGGGTGTGGGTGGTAGTAGTGGTAGGCATCCAGCCCCCCCTGGCTGAGGGTGGTAGTAGTGGTAGGCATCCAGCCCCCCCTGGCTAAGGGTAGTGGTAGGCATCCAGCCCCCCCTGGGTGAGGGTGGTAGTAGAGGTAGGAATCCAGCCCCCCCTGGGTGTGGGTGGTAGTGGTGGTAGGCATCCAGCCCCCCCTGGGTGAGGGTGGTAGTAGTGGTAGGCATCCAGCCCCCCCTGGCTAAGGGTGGTGGTGAGGCATCCAGCCCCCCTGGCTGAGGGTGGTAGTAGTGGTAGGCATCCAGCCCCCCTGGGTGTGGGTGGTAGTGGTGGTAGGCATCCAGCCCCCCCTGGGTGAGGGTGGTAGTAGTGGTAGGCATCCAGCCCCCCCTGGCTAAGGGTGGTGGTAGGCATCCAGCCCCCCCTGGCTGAGGGTGATAGTAGTGGTAGGCATCCAGCCCCCCTGGCTAAGGGTGGTGGTAGGCATCCAGCCCCCCTGGCTAAGGGTGGTGGAGAGGCATCCAGCCCCCTGGGTGAGGGTGGTAGTAGTGGTGGGCATCCAGCCCCCCCTGGCTCAGGGTGGTGGTAGGCATCCTGCCCCCTCTGGGTAGGGGTGGTGGTGCGCATTCAGGCCCCTGTGTGCATATGTGGCATTGGTGATGGGCATCCCGCCCCTATGGTGCTGCTGTTGCTGGTGTAAGTATATTCTGCATCCCTCTGTGTGTGTGTGATGTGTCGTGTACGTGTTGTATGTGTTTTGTGGTTGGTGTCTGACTTACCTTCTGCGCCGTACGCGTCCGTGCCTGTTCCGGTAGTAAATGTAGAATATTGGTATGATCGGGACGAAGGGATTCATGGTTGGTTCGTGTCGTTCGTCCTTCTCGTTGCTTCACGTCGTCCTCGTCGCTTCACGTCGTCCTCGTCGCTTCGCCTCGTCCTCGTCGCTGGCGTGTTCGTCTCGTAGCCGTGGATCGTGTTGTGGCGCGAATCGGAGCTTATGTGCGCCTCTCCCGGATGCTTTGACGTGCCGTGCGTAGCGACGGGTTCAGCGCGTACGGAAAGCGCATCGTACTTGTTCGGCCGGACGGAGCTGCATTTTCCCTTCCGTGCGACTCGATTCTGCATTTCCGGATTCGCCTCGGTCGGGGAACAGGACCTGGTTTGGGTGAGTACGGCTCGGCCGGATTCTGTGCTGTTGTGCGCATCGTACTTACTCGTTCGGTGTGCTGTACGGATCGGTCGGGAAACAGGCTTTCGCATGGCTTTTTTCCCGACCGAATGGTATTGGGTACGCCTCCGACCGAGATCGGAATCGGCCCCTTTGTGTGTAGAAAATATTTGGCTCCTTTTTTGAAGAATTGTTTGATTATTAACATTTCTTGGCTTGTATATATGATGACATAGAAAATATGTTCCAAAGCAATTAACTACGACACGATGAAAAAGGTTTGCATGTCTTGAAACTAAATTAATGGTGATCATCTATGGTGGATGATGGTCATTAACTGAATCTAACAAAAAGAAAAAAAAAGAAAAGACCTATATTAACTTTCCTAGAAATACCAAAGACGTTAATGGGAGTCTCTTTGCACTTCTATTTTGGCACCATGCAAGAATTGCTCTCAGTCTGTAGAAAGAAGCATTGGAAGGAAATTTCATGGATCTTTCTTAAGGCTTTCTGTTCTACAGGTAATGCCAAAGATAAAAGCTCATAGAGTACATCAAAAAAGCATCCAAAAAACTGGAAGTCACTCAGGAGCAGATCAAATAGTGATATAATCAAAAGATTATGCAGGCAGATTACAAGTCAGGTGAAGTCCAACTCCTAATCCAGAAGATTAAAAGGTACTCCACAGCATCTATATTGACAAGAATATGAGGTCCGACTAGAACAGTTTGATATTGTGATATTTCTACTTAAGATGAAGAGGAGAAAGTTGGTCCAGTCCCAGGCTTGCAGCAAGGAATTGACCAAATGGCTTAATTTGGAGCTAAGGGGCAGATGTATCAAGCATTTTTGCGTTCGCAAACGGGCAGATTCGCAGAATCTGCCCGTTTGCTAACGCAAAAATTGCTTTTCTGATGCAGCAAACCTAATTTTGCTATTTGGTAACCTGTTACCGAATCGCAAAATGGGTTTGCGATTCGGTATTAGGAAGGGGCGTGTTTAGGGCGTCCCTTCCTAATACCGAATCTCGCAATATTGTGGACAGGATATCCATCGTGTTTATGATGGACAACCCATCTGTTAACTGACAAATCAGTCCTTCATTTTTATTTATTAATACACAATATTTGAGACACTATTACAGTCTAAGCTCTATTTGTTTCTATATATTTGACATCAGAAGTTATACCTATATTATTGAAATTTAGATAATTTCTTGCTTATGCATCAAGATAAGCACAAGAAATGTCAGAGAAAACATAGTATGTCTCTGAGAAAAATATGAGTCTCAGAAGCAATGTAATAGTACAGCTACCATATTATAACTCACTTCACGTAGCAGAGGCTGAACTGTGAGAACTGGTAGCAGTGGCATTACCACCACATACGCCGGTAACATATTCCTTTTACAGAAACAAAGATGGGTCTTGCAAGCAAAAAATATGCATTTTCCCCACATCCTAGACCCACTGGACTCAACGTGGCTACTAGTACTAAAGGCATCAACACAATATCTAGCATCACCATATCTCAATAAATCTGGGACTAGTTGATCGCTACACCACAACATCTGGCACCACCACCACCACCATAACCAAATTACAAATAACATTGCTCTATCAGGCATCTATTGAACAAAATGGCAACTACCCGAACTACCACCAGCAGCTGCACTATATAATACGCCAAAGTTTTCTTTTGCTGGTTGATTGATTTGACAACTGTCTCATTATGAACATGTCCTAGCTCAGCAAGGATGTGGAGCTAAATATTGCATTTGAAGGATGAGATAATTTAGGGGAGAGCAATGGGCTCACCAATCATGGTTTTGCAGATCCAGAAGTATATGTTTAGTTAAATCATACACAGCTGGAATTATTGAATTAAAGACCTCTAAAAGAATGATGAGCACTGTGCAAGGGGCTGAAATAGTAGATAAAGACTAGAAATGAGTTAGATACTGTGAATGGTCACAGAAGTAGGAGTATAAAGAGATGGAGAAAGGAGGTGTGGGAGAAAAAGAGGAAACATTATCTCACAAGGTGTATGAGGAAATTAAATTAAATAACAGCAGCTGTTGATGTATTGCACCATAGTGAACATTATTTTCTGGTATGAGACTAATTCAGCTGTCCAAATTGAGGATAAAAAGTCCAAATCACATTTTGTTAGACAAGAGTAAATATATATCAACGCAAACACAAGCATTTTCTTTTAAATGTGGGCATGTAGAAACAGCAGACACAACAGAAATAAGTGTGATTATACTGCACGTTAATTAAATAACCACAGTATTTTAGCTAATAGCAAAACTATTATAAAAAAAATTGGTGATATACCATAATAAGATATTGATCACTGACATAATATCGATTACCAAAATATCCCCATTCACAAATATCGACACATAAATATCGATGTCAAAAATATCGACATCCTATCTTTATAATGTAAAGTATAAAAATATCGAAAAAATAATATCGATGTAAAAAATATCGATGTACAAAATATGTTTTTTTATATATAAAAAATAATGTAAAATAAATTAAATAATAAAATTAACTTAAAAAAATTATTTAGATGTAATGTACATTTTAACAAATATAAAAAAATAAACATATATAAATGTATGTTTACTTTAAAACAATTAATAAACTAATAATTTTTATTTATTTTAAAATGTTATAAATATATAAAAATGTACAAATAAATATATATATATATATATTCACTGAAAAAACCATAGGTTTTAGGGACAGTTATAGTTACTTGGACATTGCACTCGTACAAAACCCGTGAAATTCCCCGTTATAGTTAGTTCAGCTAACTATAACTCGCGCCCGCAATGCACTGCTGATGACGTCACATATTACATCACTCATGACATGGTCAGTGACATCACTGATGACATCACTGATGACATCTCAAATGACATCACTGATGACGTCATCCAGTGACTGTGTGTTTCTGTAAAGTTTAAATATTTTTAAAATATATAGGAAAAGACGTATTGAAGAATGAGTGGGTGTGTAAGTGTCTGTATGGATGATTTAGTAGGTGCGTGACTGACTCTATAAGTGAGTGATTTAACGTATCTTACTGAATGCATGGGTTAGTGACTAAACTGGGTGTATGTCTGTATCCGTCTGTCTGTTGCTGTGTAAGTGGCTGCATGTGTTTGTGAATAGCTAAATGAGTGTCTATATGAGTTATTGAATGCTTGTCTGAGTATCTGTATGGGTGCCTGAGTGTTTGTGTGGGAGGGGTGTGTGCAACTCTGTGCATAGATGTGTGAGTGGGTGATTCACTGGGTGGATGGTTTCAAGAGTGCATCTGTGATAGACTGTATGGGTGGGTAAGTGTGTGTAAGAGTGTGTTAGTGAGTGAATGTATGTCCCAGTGGTACATGTGTGAGTAACTACATATGTGAAAGGCAGTATATATGTGTGTTGGAGTATATAAATAGCTATAAGCAAGAGTGAGTGATTATGATAGTGGCTGTATGGATGATTGTGTGCTTGTATCAGTGATTGTATAAGAGCGTAACAATGTGCTACTATTTGTATGAGTAAGTGAGCTGGTGTGTGTATAACTGTATAGGTGAGTAAATGGCAGTGTGTTTAATTATTTGCATGACTGACTAGGTGTGTGAGTATCTCTATGGATGAGTGGCGTTGTTTGAGTGTCTATATAGGAGTAAGAGTGCATATGATAGTCCTGTACTGAGTGACCGTAAGTATGAGTGACTGTACGGGTGAGTGAGTGGATGTGTGTTTGTAGACCTAAGAATCAGTGAGTGGGTATGTAGTTATTGGTGTTGGAGTGTCTATGGTTTTGCGAATGGCAGTCTGTAATTTAGAGTGGGTGTATCAAAGGTTATATTAGGGTGTGAGGAGGTGCATCAGATTATCACGTGGATGATGTCATCAGTGATGTCATTTGAGATGTCATCAGTGATGTCATCAGTGATGTCACTGACCATGTCATGAGTGATGTAATATGTGACGTCATCAGCAGTGCATTGCGGGGCGCGAGTTATAGTTAGCTGAACTAACTATAGCGGGGAATTTCACGGGTTTTGTACGAGTGCAATGTCCAAGTAACTATAACTGTCCCTAAAACCTATGGTTTTTTCAGTGAATTTCAAAGGTTTTTAAATGCTAATTTGTAACTATAACGTGTCTGAAACCAATGGTTTTTTCAGTGAATTTCAAAGGTTTTTTAAATGCTAATTTGTAACTATAACGTGTCTGAAACCTATGGTTTTTTCAGTGAATTTCAAAGGTTTTTAAATGCTAATTTCTAACTATAACGTGCCTGAAACCTACGGTTTTTCAGTGAATTTCAAAGGTTTTGTAAATGACAATTTTTAAATGTATTAATTGTTATATTAATTTTTTTCATACTGATTTACTACATTTTTAGAAACAATTTTTTTTTACATATTTTATTTTTTAAATTACATTGTAATTACATTATACATTACATTACAAAAATACTTTCTCAGAATGAATTACTTTAGTTTAAATACTTTGCAGATAGGCAATAGACTTTTAAGTACAGTAGTTACAGTTGTTGCAATGGGCAACACATTTTCAAACACAATGCAACATTCAGCTCAATGTGAATTTCTAGTTAAATGCAATTAGTTACTTTATGGATTACTTTTGTAACCACAGGACTGGATCCTAGATTCAGTCCTGGTACATCTCCTGTAAACAGTTGAGTAAAAGCGTTTTGGTTACAGTCGTGATTTTTAAGGAATATTATTGTATTTTAAAAGTTGACACTTTGAAACTTTTTCTCATAGAATCACCAATGTTATCCTATGGAAGGAAATTCACTTAGCAGGTAAAAACTGTTATCGTTACTTTTTCTTACTCAGTGTTGGATCCTGGATCCAGCACTGGTGCATCTCCTGTAAACAGTTGAAAGAATGCGTTTAAGTCATACTGTCGATTTTTATGGAATATTTGTAGTTTGTGAAAATCAACACTTTGAAACTTTTTGCTGAAAACCAGTCAATATTAGCCTATGAAGGAAATTCAAGTTACCGGTAAGTACGGTTAAAATTACTTTTGAGGATCAGTACTGGGCTGAAACATGCAGCACTGAGGTCTCTCCTGATAACAGGTGAGTAAATCGGAATTCGTATTTCGGCTGATTTTAGAGGAATATTTTAAAGTTCCAAAACTCCACACTTAGAAGAATTTCCAAGTGAAACCAGTCAATGTTAGCCTATGGAAGGAAATTCAAGTTACTGGTAAGTACGGTTAAAATTACTTTTCAGGACCAGTACTGGGCTGAAAGATGCAGCACTGAGGTCTCTCCTGATAACAGGTGAATAAATCAGAATTCGGTTTTCGGCTGATTTTAGAGGAATATTTGTATGTTTCAAAAATCAACACTTAGAAGAATTTCCAAGTGAAACCAGTCAATGTTAGCCTATGAAGGAAATTCAAGTTACCGGTAAGTACGGTTAAAATTACTTTTCAGGATCAGTACTGGGCTGAAAGATGCAGCACTGAGGTCTCTCCTGATAACAGGTGAGTAAATCGGAATTCGTATTTCGGCTGATTTTAGAGGAATATTTTAAAGTTCCAAAACTCCACACTTAGAAGAATTTCCAAGTGAAACCAGTCAATGTTAGCCTATGAAGGAAATTCAAGTTACCGGTAAGTACGGTTAAAATTACTTTTCAGGATCAGTACTGGGCTGAAAGATGCAGCACTGAGGTCTCTCCTGATAACAGGTGAGTAAATCGGAATTCCTATTTCGGCTGATTTTAGAGGAATATTTGCACAATGGTGAAGGGAGGGGCGGGGCCTGAGGTGACATCTTTGCAAACGCGCCCCGTGGCGCGTTTCAGAGTTGGGGGATTAAGTCCCCTTGAATCCTGAGGGTCCCTAGGGGCCAACTAGACCACCAGGAACCTCCAATATGCGCCAGGGGCTGCGTTGCAGAGACGTGTAGAGAGGCCACACCCCTTTACACCTCTCTGCAACGCAGCTCTGTGGCGCATTCTGGATGTACCTGTTGGGCTAGTTGGCCCCAGGGACCCTCAGGATTGAAGGGGATTTAATTCCCCATCTTAAAACGCGCCACGGGGCCTGTTTGCACACATGTCACCTGAAGCCCCGCCCTCCCTTCACCACTGTGCAAGCGCGCCCGTGGCGCGTTTTAAGTTGGGGGATTAAGTCCCCTTGAATCCTGAGGGTCCCCGGAGTCCAACTAGCCCACCATATACCTCCAAAAGCGCCACAGAGCTGCGTTGCAGAGAGGTGTAAAAGGGGCGTGGCCTCTGTACACCTCTCTGCAAGGCAGCCCCTGGCGCATACTGGAGGTACCTGGTGGGCTAGTTGGCCCCCAGGGACCCCCAGTATTCAAGGGGAATTCGTTCCCCTCTGCAAACGCGCCAGGGCGCGTTTGCAAGTGGTGAAGGAAGGGGCGGGGCCTGCGGGCCCGATCGTTTTTTTTGTTTTTTGTTTTTCCCTGAAGGGGGGCTGTGTGGCCCCCTTCCTTTTCTTTTTTGGGCCCTGGGGACCCCATCCCCCAGGGCCTTACACCTTTTTTAAATTACATTTAAAAAAAAAAAACGAGGAAAGGGGCCGCGTGGCCCCCTTCCTTGGGCCTGTATTGGCCCCGGGGACCCCATCCCCGGGGCATGGCCTCTATATTTATTTTTGAGGGGGCAGCGTGGCCCCTCCTCTGGGCATTTTAAGGCCCGGGGACCCCATCTCCCGGGGCCGGCCTTTCCATTTTTTTTTTTTAAATTTTCCTCTTTTTTGGGGAGGGGGCCGCGTGGCCCCCTCCCGAGCCCTACTTGCCCCGGGGACCCCATCCCCCGGGGCTGGCCCTCTCCGTTGGGGACTGTGGGGGGTCCCCAATCCCCCCACAGTCCCGCCGGCTCCCCACGTCCCTTGGGAGCCGGCATTGCTTATTCCACATGGGGAGCAGCTGACATGCTGCTCCCCATGTGGAAAAGCAATCGCTTTGGATATTGGAAGAGAGAGCAGGTTTCCTGCTCTCTCTTCCAATATCCAAAGCAGTTTGCTATGGCAGGACGGGAGCCGCGAGGCTCCCGTCCTGCCATAGCAAACTACAGTGTCCCGGGGTAGGTACCCGGGACACTGCAGGAGCCGACCCTGGGGGTGGTGGTCCCCAGGGCCATCAAGGGCTCCAGGAGGGGGCCGCGCGGCCCCCTCCCATTCAGTACACAGCCCGGGGAGGTGGTGGTCCCCGGGGCTCTGGGGGTCCGTAACGGACCCCCATATTAAAATGTTTAGTGCCCGGGGAGGTGGTGGTCCCGGGCGTGTGGGGCTGGAGCCCCCACACAGGTTTAATAATGTATGTAAAAAAGCCCCGGGGAGGTGGTGGTCCCCGGGGCTGCGGGAGGGCTCAGAGCCCTCCCACACCATTTGGCGGTCCCCGGGGCTTGGGGGGCCCTTTGAGGCCCCCCACACATTAAAGTATCCCCCCACCATGCCCCCGGGACTTGGGCCACCCGGGGGCCAATTAACATCGAAGCGCGGGAGACCGCGCTTCGATTTTTTCGGCAGGATTCGCGCACCCTGAGCGCATCCTGCCGATTTTTAAAAAAATTTTTTTTTTTTGCCCAGGGGGTCCTTGTGGGACCCCCTGAGCAAACCTAGGGGTCAGGGTGTTTCTACCCTGCCCCCTTTGTGCGCTTTGCGCACTTGTTTCTGTCCCTCGGTTCTACCGAGGGACAAAATAGCTGCCAACATTTCCTGAATCGGAATGTTGACAGCCAGCTGACAGCCAATTAACATGCAGCTCGTGATCGGGAGGGTACGCGGACCCTACTCGTCCCTAGATATCACTAACTTTTTACTTTTCATTTTCTCAGCAACTACTGAACGGATTTACACCATTTAACAAAAAGGGTTCTTTCTGAACCAAGAACTACCTCTTTGCCAAATTTGGTGTAATTCCGTTCAGCAGTTCGAGCTGTAGCCGTGTCTAAAGTTTCCTATGGGAAAATGCATGGGAAAACGCGTTTTGGGACCCCCCTTTTTCTCGGCCCCCGCTTGACGTATCACCCCGAGACTTTCAGGGTAGGAGCGGACCGGAGCGCCCCACGAAGTTTGAAAATTTCGCGAAGATACGTCAACCGGCAAGAGAGTTATTTCAAATAGAATGTCGCGGATTTCCTATGAATAATAGGTAGTAACTATAACTATCTACTGGCGACCGCCAGTAGATAATATATATATATATATATATATATATATATATATATATATATATATATATATATATATATATATATATATATATATATATATATATACATACACCTATAACATAAAATCTAATAAAAAAACATTATATTATAAATTAAAACATTAAATTGTTTAATAGTTTTTAAACTTACATTTGGCACTCCATTGAGTGCAACAGTAGGGAAAGTGTTGGATAGCGTAGGGGTAAAAATTACTATTCCCACTCCAGTGAATGCAACAGTAGGGAAAGTGTTGGATAGTGGATCGTTAAAATTACTATTCCCACTCCAATGAGTGCAACAGTAGAGAAAGTGTTGGATAGCGGAGGGGTAAAAATTACTACTCCCACTCCAGTTAGTGCAACAGTAGGGAAAGTTTTGGACAGCAGAGGGGAAAAAATTACCATTCCCACTCCAATTACCTCAACAGTAGGGAAAGTGTTGGAAAGCGGAGGGGTAGAAATGACTATTCTCACTCCAGTGAGTGCAACAGCAGGGAAAGTGTTGGATAGTGGAGGGGTAAAAATTACTATTCCCACTCCAATTACTGCAACAGTAGGGAAAGTGTTGGATAGCGGAGGGGTAAACATTACTATTCCCACTCTTTTTTTTCAAACAATTCTTGTGAAATTATGCTGATAGGCGCAACAAGTTGAGATTTGGCCCATCCACATTAATTAGTGCATGTGGCTCTTCTGATCTCATTCTAATTAACCCTATTTTACTATTAATACCAAATCTTGCAAGGGCGATATTAGCTCTTCTATTTGTTCCCCTTGACTAATTACTCTTATATTGTTCTTCTGCCTGGTCACCTGACAAACTTTGTAAAAGTATCCTAGTCTACCAAATGACCTACACACAGAATTCTTAGCTGGGCATTCTCATTCAATCTCATTATCATTCTGATATATAAACCTAAGACAAGTATCTTAGCATTTGAAAGTTTGATTCTTACTACCTTTTTGGCAAATTCGTTTTCTATGAAGAGTCATACCTTGTTTAAGAATTATTACTAGTCCCTTATACCACACAAACATTCCCTGGCTGATGTCTCTTATCCACTGCTGCATGATAGAAATGGATGTATGATAGAGGCACACATGGCTAAACCACTCGTGCCTCTACCACGCAGCCCGAACCGCAAAATGTTGTGATAAAGACATGAGTGGTAAAGGGGTTTGCATAGATGAGGTCGTCACTACTCTGACCCCCTGCCCTGCTGTAAGCTACAAATCCCCTACCTGCCCCCCCCACCCGAGGCCCAAAACCTGAAGACTACCCATTCCCCTCCCCCTACCCTGAGCCCTAAAACCCTGCTTCTTAACATACACTAACCCAACCCCCTCCCACCCCGTGCTGTCCCTAAAACTACCCCAACCCCTTGAACTGCCCTTAGGCCTAAAATACTAACCCCTAATTTAAAAAACTACCCCGATATCCCTCCTGAGCCCTAAAAAGTAACCCGCCTTCCCCTAAGCCCTGAAAACTACCCCAACTACCCATTCCCCTCCCCTGTCCTGAGGCCTCCCACCCTTCGCACTGTCCCTAACCCTTAACATACAGTACCCCAACCCCCTCCCAGCCCCACGATGTCCCTAAAACTACACCAACCCCTTCCACTGCCCTTTGGCCTAAAACCCTAACACCTAATTTAAAAAACTACCCGACCCCCCGAGCCCTAAAAACTACCCCGATCCCCCCGCCCTGAAAACTACCCCGACCCTCCCCAGCCCTCAAAACAACCCCCAGCCCTGAAAACTACCCCCCCAGCCTGTCCCACTTACCTCACCACGTCCTCTGGCTCTCTTCCTGTCAAGGTCTTTCTGCTTCTGCCCAGCAGCAGCCAGCATCTAGACCATTCACTGCCTTAACCACGCATAGGCGTGGTTAAGGCATATGCATGGTTAAGGCATATGCATGGTTAAGGCATATGCGTGGTTGCGCTTGTGATGTTAGAACACGCGTGGCTGAGGCATGGTGTTCCGACTGTTTCCCAATAGAATACCCGTATACAGTTATTACACATTTCAACATTGATAGAAGATTTGTGGTGGCAGAAAATAAAAGCAGATGACATTTACCAGTTTTTTCAGTAAGAAGTACTGCCCAGCCCCTGCAAGCACCAGGACATGCCCCTGGACTCCCAAAGAATGAAACCTGCTGACCTCTCTAGCTGTTAACAACTCATCACATTGTTCTGAAGCGCCAAAAGTTCTGAAGAGAAAAAATAATTAATGGGACTACTTAATAGAGCAGCATTAAAATGGCTTGGTCATGATATCTAAAGATCAAAGACTGGGGTTTAAATAGGGTGATTTAAAAATAATTCAATGTTAACTACCTAACATATCACTGGTAGTGCCTAGTTTTACTTCAGCACTAGAAAGTGCAAAATCAGAGGAGTTAGTAAAGGAGGATTCATACAAATATTTTCATTACCTGCACTTTGAGATAAGGGAACGTGGCTATTCTGAGTGGAACCTGGGTAGTGAGCCATAACAATAGTCTTTTATTTTTTTTAAATGTCTTTATTTCAAGGTTTTTCTAAACATATGTTCCAAACAAAGCAAATACACCATTTATTGCCACCACGCCTTTAGACCTGAGACCCTCCCACGCCTACCCCTCCCACCCTTGATCCAAAGCCATTTGCGATTGGCAATTTTTAAATTTTATTTTAAACATATCTGGATTCTAATAAGGAAATGGAGAATTCCGAAGGGCAAAAAAGAGGAAGAAAGAAGTCAGAACAAAAATCACAAAGAAAATAGGGCAATATGTACTATATTATTACCCATGCCCCAGGCTGCGTACTGTGGACTCTTCACCTCTGATAATCCATTTGCTCAGGGGAGCCCGATTTTCACAGCCCTTTTTCCAAGACTTGTGCCCCCTACGTTCGTATACCGCCATCTCCCAGCGGTATACAGCGAGTAGTTTGCCCAACCAGTAGTGTATAGAAGGGGGTTCAGGGTCTAACCAGACAGTGGATAGACACAGTCTCAGTACAGTTATAGCTGTGAACACAAAGGTCTGAGTTGGCCCAGGCATATCGTGATTACTCACGCCAAGAATTATCATCTGGGGGGTCAAATCGAGCACAAATCCCATCCTATCTCCCAGCCGCTTGGCAATCTTTACTATGAGGAAGTCAAGTTTGGGACATGTGGCAAACATGTGAACACTATCGGCAGCGAAAAATCCACACCGTGGGCAATGGAGGCCCGAGGATCCCCCCCACCTGGATATTCGTGCAGGCGTACTATATAAATTATGCCAAGTCTTAAAACACTGTACGTGGAGATTGGCCAAGATAAATGCGGACTGACCCAGAAGGAGCGAATCCTCGCATTTCCCTGTCCCCGCCTGCAGGAGGTCCTGCCACCGGTTTGTGTGTTTAATAAGATCATCACCCATTTCTTTATTCAACAGCTTGTATATATTATAGCCAATGTTGGCTGGGATCTAAACAATATATCCAGTAAGGGAACCTTGGGGAAACCAACTGTTCCTCCTGATGTTTTAGCAAGGAAGTCCCTTATTTGTAAATATTTAATAAAATGGTTGTTCCCCAGCCCATATTTTTCTTTTATTTTGTCAAACGGATATATCGCTCCCTCCTGAACAAGGTCGCCAATTTTTCGCGCTCCCCCCTCACCCCAGCACTTCATATATCCATCGTGAAATATAGCTGGGAGTAAATGGTTATTAAACAGGGGGGTGTATCTGTGTACTCTTTTAAGACCCAATTTCTTTCGCAGTGCAGTCCAAACCTTAAAAACACCAATAAAAATCTTAAATCTAACCCTCTTGTAATACGCAAAGTCAATGTGCCGCATAAGACGGCCTCTAGGTTCTACTCCAAATATGAATTCATATATGGAGACCATTGGTTCCTCCCCCAGCTCGGCCTGCTCCCTACCCAGAAGACCAGCCATCTGCTGAATAGTTGCTGCCCAGTAGTATAATTGGAAATTAGGGACCGCCCAGCCCCCCGATCTCTTGGAAGGGTCATAAATTTTAGAGCTCTTCGAGGGTGTTGACCGGCCCATAAAAATCTGGAGATCATCTGATTCAGAGCTTGAAACCAGGACTTATCAATTTCCACAGGGATGGCCCTAAATAGGTATAGTACTTTTGGTAAGAATATCATTTTGATGACGTTGCTCCTCCCCATTAATGTAAGGTGTAAATGATTTATTCTTGCAAAATCTGTTTTAAAGTTCTGGAGTAATGGTCTCAAATTTAATCTGCAAATGTTCTCTAAGTTGGCCGTAACCTCAACCCCAAGGTACCTAGCATGCGGGGTTATTCTTTCATCCTCCAGTTCTGCCTTGTCATTCAACACAATTTGTGTTTTGTTACGATTAAATTGGTAAAACGAGATTCCGCCAATATAGCTTGCCTCCCTTTCAATTTCTAAAAGAGCATCCCCCGGACTAGGAGTAGTTATGGCCAGGTCGTCAGCATAGGCTAAAATATTTGTCTTCCCTCCCTTAGTGTGTATAGCCTGGATCTCTTCATTCCCTTCTATCTTCCTAATTAATGGGTCGATGTATAAAGCAAATAATAGGGGGGAACAAGGACAGCCCTGTTGCATGCCGCGTGAGATCTTGATTATATCGGAGGTATTACCCATCAAAGCTATTCTAGCAATGGGTTCCCAGTACATAGCCTGAATAGCGCTAATAAACCTTTGCCCAGGCCATTCCTCTCCATAATTGCCCATAAAAAAGGCCAGGAGACCCTATCAAAGGCTTTTTCTGCATCCAATAATATTAAAGCCATAGGGTCTCCGGAAACCTTAGCAGAGTCGAAAAGGGCGATAGTTCTGCATATGTGATCAGTCGTGCCCCGTCCCGGGACAAATCCATGTTGGAAAGGGTAAACCAATTTCTTAATGACTGCAGCCAATCTAACAGCTAAGAGTTTAGCATATATTTTATTATCGCTATTGATCAGCGTAATTGGCCGGTATGAACCCAATTCATTGATGTGTTTCCCCTTTTTCGGGAACACGACAATATTCACCGATATCCAGGATTGGGGGGCCTCCTCCCCTGACTGTGCTCTTAGAAAAATCTCTAGCATAGATTTTGATATAGATGGGGCAAATGTTTTATAAAATTCCCCTGAAATTAGGTCCGTGCCTACTGCTTTCCCTGGGGGTGTGGATTCTATCACTTGTCTTAGCTCCTCCTCCTTTATAGGTGCTTCTAGACTTTCCCTCTCCTCGGGGGAGAGCTGCTCCACAGACAGACCCTGTAAATATTCTTTTATTGCTGTATCCCCTGCTTAGGTATCCTCAGTATACAACCTTTGATAGAACTTTTGGAACGCAGAGCGCACTGCCGCAGGTTCTGTAACTGAACCGTTGCTTAGGTCTTTGATTTCCATGATTCTACCCTGGACTACCTTTTCCCTGGTGCAGACTGCCAACATATGGCCTACTCTTTCATTGCTTTCATATACCTTGCTGCACCAGGCCATGAATCTTCCTGCGGATTTCTTGGCTGAGATCTCTATAATTGCTGATTTTGCCACCAATACTGCCTGTTGTGCTGCCTCCGAGTCCCCCTCTTCGGCTATTACTTCTATCAGATGAGTCTCTGCCATTGCCAATTCCGTATATAGCGTTTGTAGAGATTCCTTCTCCTTTTTTGACTCGCCCACCCATACTTAGAGGTCTCCCCCCTAATACCAGCTTTAAGGGCATCCCAGACCACATGCCAGTTGGCTCTCCCCACATTCTCATCAATAAACCTAGATATCCAAACCTTCATATGCTGTACAAAGCCCTCATCGCTAAGCAAAGCCCTATTAAGTGTCGAGCGTGCCGCCGGGGGGTGGGGGGGTTTCGTGTGGATATTTAACTCCAGAACCAGAGGGTTATGGTCAGACATGACTCTCGGGTATTTAAATATTTTGCAGCCCTGCTCCAGCTCCTGCGAGACAAAAAAGTAGTCTAATCTAGCCTGTACCTGGTGTGGAGCTGAGAAGTATGTATATCCCGGTTTGTTAGGCTCTTGCCTTGCCCAAACATCAGAGAGCCCATGTAGTTGACAGAGCTGTGACAAAGACCTGAACACTTTAGGTTTGCGGCCTTGATAACCCACCCCTGCAAGTTTATCTTTTTGACAGTTTATATTAATATTGAGGTCCCCATAAATTATTAGAGGAAGTGGCCAACTACCAGCTCTATATTGAGCCATTCGAAAAGTGCCGGATCATCAAGAACCGAGCCATAAACCGAGCACTAAGTAAACATACAGTTTTCTAGGCAACATTGAATGATCACCCATCTCCCCATTTTGTCTGAACTCACCCGTGGAAACCTAGCTATCCCCTTTTGTGCCATAACTGCCACCCCTCTAGTTCTTGTTCCTTGTGTCGTGCTGGAAATTAATTGAAAACCTACTGACTCTGAGGCCTCCCGTCTACCTACTTCGATATGTGTCTCTTGAAGGCAAAGGATGTTGGCCTTCAGAAATTGAAAATCCACACCGACCCTACGTTTTTTTTGCGGCTTATTTAAGCCTCAGATATTAATAGATACTATTCTAATCTTGCCCATTTACTCACAAAAAAGGAATATTTTTCCCCCCAATTTCCGACGAGCCCAAATCAATTTACATATAGTTGCCATAATTGCCAAAAAAGCCATCAAAGCCCTCCTTTGGATGCCCTCCCCCTCCTCTTCAATTAGACAAAAAAGGTCAATGGACCCTTGTGATGCCTCCTGTGTCCTGCTGTGCCCCTAGCGGCCCACCCTCTAAATTTAGAACAAAAAAAGAACCCAATAAACGACAGTTAACCCCTATACAGGAAAATCCTGAAAGAAAGAAAAAAAAAAGAGGAAGAGATCACCATTGGGGAGATTTTGAGAGATAAATCCCTGTCATTGATAGGCCGAGTGAAGCACCCTTATGCCAGCCCCAGACATCCAGCAGCGAGTGAGGACAGAGTGCCTCCATTATGATGTACATCTATTTACGTGAAATTTCCTGCATGTATTCCTGGGCCTGTATTTCTGAGGTGAACACCCTGGTAGTGCCATTAAAAATGACCTTAAGTCGGGCAGGGCTCATCAAAAAGACCTCACAGCCCAATTTCTGAAAAGGGGTGATTAACTGACGAAGCCTCCATCTCCTTTCTACCGTGACATGGAGGAAATCCGGCCTAACAAAGAAGGAGTGCCCCTCAGCCGACCGTCTAGCATCGGGTCTGGCCTTTTCTAAAACTGCCTGGCGCAAAAGAAAATTACCAAAGAATATAAGGATAGCCATAGGTTTTCCACTCTCCCTCCCCTCTCTTTTTCATCATCAGAGGGAATCGATGTACCCTCTGGACCTCCGCCTCCCAATTCCAGTGTGCTAGCTCAGGGAATGCCCCCTTAAATAACCAAAGAACAAAACCATGTTTGTCATCCCCCTCAAGGTTCTCTTCGATGCCCAGGAGTCTTAGATTGTTCCGCCGTTCTCGGTTTTCAAAATCTTCCATTTTCCAAAGAACGTCCGTCATTCTGGCTTCATTAGCCGCTGTTTGCTGACCCTTATCCTCGGCGACAGCCTCAAGAGCCACAATTCGCTTTTCCAGTGCTGTGGTGCGTTCGGCTATTTCTGAACAAGTTTTATTAACCTTGCGGATAGCACCTTGTAGTTTCTTTGTTGCCATATGAGCCCTCTAGTGTTCTTGACGAGCTTCTGTTTGCATCTGCTTGAGTGTTGAGTAAATTAATTAATCCCATGGATGGAGGGGTTTCTGTACTAGTTGTGGATTCTGTAAATAGTTTTGAGGCATCAATCCGTATTCCAATCTCATCTGTCCCGTCAGTCTCCATCCCAAAGTGAGTGGTAGAGTAATCCCACTTGAGCTGACTCGCCTGACTGTGATCAGAGTCTGATCCTATGCTTTTCCCTATGGTACTTCTCCTCTTCATGCGAATGGGTGCACGCCTCTGTGTGTTGGGTCTTGAGGGAGGGGTGCCACTATCTTCTCCTGAGATTCCTGCATCTGTATCTTCATTTCCACCGGTATTGGAAATTTCTGACTCATCAGTGAGAGAATAGAATTTATCCCCCTCTGGAGACCCTGCAGTTTTACCGGATGTGTGGGAAACATCAGAGGCGCTTGGCTCTTGGGGTTTCTGAACAACCAACTCCCCTAGCAATGCGGTGTTATCATGAGACCCCCGCCTTGTTCCTTCTACCATCACAACCCCATTGCCCAGCCCAAGGATCGAGCTGCTAGAATCATTCGATTTTACCATTTTTGTCATTTTCGTTATTTTGATGTCAGCATTACCCTCTTGAAGTGTCTCAGGGGGCTACCGACCTTGATTCGTTGCAGTTTCTCCAACTTGCCGTCAGTTTGCCCCTCAGCACTCCCGGGACCCTTGGTTGCATTAATCGCCTTACTGCTTCTGTCCTTGCTCACTGTTTTTCATAGATTGCCGCTGGGTCCGCGGCCTGCAAACATCCCAGGCACCGTGGGCTATTTAGGTCTTGTTGCCGGGTCGACGGGACGCTGCTCACCGTTTTGCGTCCTTCCGCTGATCTCCTCCTCCTCGCGGCCGGCCGTGTGATTAGCATCTCCGCTCTTCCGCTCTGACAGAACAGGAGTTTTCCGGGCAGACGGCACCCCCTTTGCCCCGCCACTTCCTCCAGCAGAGCCGGCTTCCCTATTCGGTAGTTTCTGTTTGGGGGGCATTTCGGTCGATCCCGCTGCTGACACGGCCCTCCGGACTCGCGCCAACAGAGACAGAGCGTCCCGAATCCACAGGTATGCCTTATTTTTAATTTTAGTAATGTCTCTCACTGCGCTTTTTAACAGAACTCCGATCCCCTGCTTTGACCTCATTCGGATTTTGTTTTCTCAGTGGTGATATCTCTCCTGAAGCATTATGTTATTGCGGGTTCAATTCAAAACATCTTCCTAGAGGCGAGGTGGGCGGCTCCCGCAGCATTCACACAGCCGCCATCTTGCCTCGTTCAACTTCTTATTTACATGTATGCAAATATGAGCCATAACAATATTCACACAACCATTGGACCAGTTCTGAGGTGACTGCAAAAGGGAGCGCAAGGTTTCATTCTCCATTTGAAAAAAGGCTAGCACAGTTGCAGAAAAGTAGTTTTGCCAGGGGTTTTAGATTCCAAACTTAGGTCTTGGTTATAGTATTTTAAACGGGGCTGAAATGTTTTATTCGCTTGCTGTAATTTCAGAATTTTAAATGTACTTATATCTTGTGAAGGCTGTAGATCTTTGTCTAAAAGGAGAGTGGTAGGCTTGGCAACTTCCCCACAAGCAACAGCAGTAAACCTTGGAATTTGATCAAACTGGCTACTGCCTCCCTGTGTTCTAGTAGGTATTTATTCTTTTGCTACATTGTTTACTTTGAGTGTAGCATTAAAAGTAGCCTCTTTAGTATTAGGGACTGTGATCTTTACTGGGTTACAAGGCTGGGCTAAATTATTTGAATGGAAAACAGAGGTTATTTAATACATCAGCTCATTCTTTGTATGTTGTGTAGTTAAACATGCTATTTTTTAACCACTTCCAGTGGACATGCGACATTCAGATGTCTTGTTCAACAAACAGAGTAAGATATCATTCTCCAATTGCAGTGCTGACACAGATACAAACAACACAATATATATACATACATATATAGTATTGAATTAATTGCACTAAGCTGAAACCATGACTTGACCAAAAAAAACAGATGACCTTTGAAAAAGAAGATCGCATCTGAGTTTTCTGGGTGTGGGATCACTTCCACGTCCAGTGGAGCTAGTGTCCTGATTTAAGCCTGAGAAGTAGATTTTGTATTATCATCATTCCAAGGGAAGCGAGGAACCTCTAAAACCTATGTACTTCACACTTGTGCTTTGGAGTACACAATATTCATGCAGACATTTCTACCAGCAGGTGGCTCTTACTATCAGCATCACTGAAGAATCCAAGGCAGCAACAGAGTCACTAGCCCTTCCTCGAGATGCTTTCGATCCTGTGTTACAACTGCCAGTCCCTTCTTTGTTTGGATCATCTTTAACCCATATGTCATCTACTGGGAAAAAGTTCGTTCTGAAACCTAAATTGCATAGCCAATTGTTCCGGTGTAGTTGAAAAGAGAGGTGACCTTCAAATATACATTGGCAACGAAGCAACAAGAAGAGGTTTGTAGAAAAAGTGGCTCTCCAAAAGAGTGAAGGCTGATGCCCATAATGTGGTGGATGAGCAACGGCTATCAGCTTTTGAGTAAATACGTAGAACTTTGTTGTGGAACCAGGGCACGAGTCGGGGGTACACGTGGGTGGACGGCGTCCACCCACTTTTTTCACAGGGTGGATGCCGTCCACCCTGCCAAGAAGTTGGGCCCCTCTGAAAAAGATGCTGAATTCGTCCCGGTGTAATTTCCAAATACCAGGACACTTTCAGCAGCGCCTGCACGCTGTTATCTGCTTTCGATAAGCAACAATGTGCAGGCGGGGACGGGGCTTTCTCACAGTTCAGACTCCTGCTGGGCCCATAACAAAGGACGAATCTGAGGGGTCATCAGGGCTCCTTTTGTTCGAGTCTCCTGGCTGGCAGCAGTCAGGAGCCTCACACCTAGAAGAAATGCAGCAGAGGGGAAACAAAGGTTAGCACTTCACACATACTTAAGAGAAGCAGATTTTCACTTTGTTCAGTCCCTGTTTAGGAGATATGCATGTGCTGTAAGAATGTCAGATGTGTTGATCTTTCCCAGTATTTGCTCAAAATAAATAGCATTTATATAGCGCTTACTACCCCTGAGGAGGCGTTGTAATAATTTAAATATCACTATTTTTTCTTTTAAAGAACTATGGGTAGAGGAAGCTTTACACTGACAAAAGGCAACATTGGTTTATGTGAAGCTTACAAAAGTGTGAATCTTCTGCCTAAATCAGGAGGGTTTGCAAGTATACTCGAAATGTGCTCAAATGTACTCATGATAGACCTGCTAAACATATATGTGAGGGCTTAAGATCTGATGTCACTTCTTATGATGCCACTTCCTGTGATGTCACGCGCTGTGATGTCACGTGCCGTGAGGTCACATGCTGTGATGCCACTTGCATACTGATTAATTAGGTTAGTAATCCCACTTCTTTTTTTAGGACTTGTGCCCTGTGTGGAACCATTTCAATAGAGAAGCCCCTACACTTTATTCTTACAAATTGGTTAGAACTTGTAAAATATGCTTCTGGATCTGAGTCTTAATTGAGAATATGAGCGTTAAAATTTGTACTCTCTTCAACCAGAAAATCATAAAGTTTGGATAGTCCTACAGGTAGTCTAGTATAGTCTGTGCAAGATACGAATGAACTAAACATATAAGTACTTAAACCAATACCATCAATCAAAGTAAAGAAAACAATAGCTTCCGAAGCCTCAAATTAAAGGTTCTGGTTTAGAGTGCATTGGCTTTCTATGACGTCATTAAGGACTAACAGAATTCTTTATAAAACTTTAAAAGAAGGAGGGCATAAGGCCAATGACGGGAACCTTACTTGATATAAAGCACCATACACAGAACAGAATTTCTGTTTTGATCGATTGGGTGCAAGTTGCTCCTTTCACATCCATACATGAAACAGAAACTTCCATTGGGAAAATAAGCCGCATCTCTGAGCTGATGTCAACTTTAATTTTTAGTAAATATGAGAGTTGTCATTGAACTAAAGAATGAAAAAGAAGGATCACAAAGGAGCAGCAAGTAAACAGAGTCTGCTAAAAAAAGAAATACAACACAGAACCCAGATAGGTGCATCCTGATGAAAACATCTGATGGATCACCTTAGCATTTTATAGCTCCAAATAGGACTGCAGGTGAGCAATTTGTCTCTGTTTAAAGAAATATAAATTCATTAAAGGCACGACATTTGTTTGGCACGATTGCCATCTATATTTTTCGGCCCCATCTGATTAATGAGAATGATTAATGATTCCAAGATCCATTTCACTTCATCCTGTCCTTCTCCACGGCAGCAAAGTTCGGACATCAAACGTGTTCTAGATTAGTCAGCAATCTGACCCCCAGATAATCTGAGACTGAACACAGAAAGACTGAAATTTACATTGCTTTTCACATAGGCTGTGCAGTCATATTGGTATTTTCTAGCCACAATGTGAGCCAGATTTTAGTTAATAGGTTTAACATGGCTATTGCAGCAGCAAGGTGATCAGTTGTGGTTTTGTTTAATTTTATGAGAATCAGTGCAACATAGTGGAACTGTCTTAAACGTAAATGATTCCTATATATGGCACCATACTTTATTTGAATTAATTGTATGTCTGTCTATTGACACACAGCCACTCCACTGTAGAGATAAATATGAGCTCTAAAGAATTAAACGTATTCCCATTGGCAAAAACCTATATTTGGCAGAGATAGGGGACCCAGAGAATCCCATGGAATACCCCCTATTTCCTGTGCATCACAAAGAGGTCAATGCACAGCAGTGCATGTGGGGCCCACGGGAATCCCTCAGGATCAAGGAGTCTAAAGGCAGTATTGTAAACCTGAGAATTACATTCCTTATAGAAAGATTGTACCCTGTGCTGCAAGCAGGACAGGAGCCATCTTCCACTACATGGGATTCATGGAATCTCCAGATATTCCCCCATGACCAGTAATGTATGCACAATAGGTGTATGTGTACCTCTGTGTCTCCATCTAATAAGGTTCAAATAGGGGCCTGACAATTCCAGGTAGTTTTTTGTTCATTTTGCTCTAGGTAACACGTTTACTGCTCTTTACATAGGTATTTGCCACAGTAAGCTGGTATTTCGTGAAGTCTATAGTCTTTTGATGTCATTTAAATACCATATGTTGGGCTCTATGGATCACTTAAATTTTTTTACATTTATGTAGCCAAAGTCTCTGGTTGGGAGCTCTAGACTGATATTGTTCATGTATAACAGCCCCTATTGTCGTGTAGCTCCTATAAAAAGTATACAGGATCTGCGCGTTCGGACAGCATACACTGTAGGATTGGTGTCAGACTGACTCTGAACACCCCCATCGGGTATGTTGCCCTTTGTACCAACTAGCTTACAGTGCCACTAGAATCTCCTCTTATCAAGGAGAGAATAGTTCCTGGCAACCATCAAACATGACAACCCTGATCCCTCAGGACCGTGGAAACAATATACTACCTTTCGCTCAGTCACTTGTGCTTACTTAGTCTGTCTCAGAGAGATACACAGAATAAACAGGCTGGGCGTTTTCAATAAGCATTTATTGAACAGTTGTTATTCTGGTGTAGAATAGATGAGCTGCAACAACCGTTAGACAGTATAAGATATAAATGATTAGCAGTACTATAAAGGTAAATGGATGGTATAGTTCTACCATCTTACAATGGTCATGGATACATACGAGTGTATAAAACACATGATAAAAGATGCTACTCCTACGATGCCTCCCTAACTAGATGTACCTAAGTGTATCTAGAATGTGTGTAGGTGTTAAGCCAAGAATCCCTCTAGGATCTAGTCAACCCCATTACCTGAAGTGAGAGACTGTGGGACCCCGTCCTGGTCTCGAGTTGGACACCCCGCGAGGGATGTTAGACCACTGCGAGCTGGAGTATCTGCATGCAGGAATCTCAGCGTCTCTGGTCAGTGTGTCGGCCGGGAAGTCTCGGTCTCCCCTATCTATCTTAGCGAGATGTGATGTATATATACCCATAGGTCTTCCCAGGGGTCCTATCTCGCTGTATTACTGTGTCAGCCTAAGGATGACGTCGGGCATGCACTTTGTACATAGATATTATACAGGAGATGGTAGTCCTTCTATGCTTCCAAGAATCCTCATGCATAATGTATGAGATTTCGAACTAGGGAAAATCCGCGTTCTGAATGCAGTGTCGTATCTAGGTAAAAGGTCAGTCCCTGTAAACCGTGACAAGTGTAATGTAGGGAAGAATATAGGTGAAGGGTAATGAGGTTACTGGGGCCTATATTATGGTACCTATATGGAATATAACACTATGTCTCATTTCTCGTCAGTCTTCCATGATCACAATTTTATTTGTATCCTCCTCTATGTCAATGTTTTTATGTACAGTGTTTCTCTTTAAAATGCTTCTTCCTAAATTCTACAATTCCAAACGGAAGGAGCAAATCTGTAATGTATTTATGAGAATCAGACCCTTCACTTTTTCTCATATTCACAGAAACTTGATGTTAGAGAACATTGATCGATTTCACACTTATCAACTTCAATTTTCAGAAGAATGGCCATATCCTTGAAAGTGCAGGAGGAAGCTACATTTTTTTTTTTTTGCAAATGGTGACACGTTTTTGTAAGAAAGCACACTTCTTTATTGCATTTTTTGAACACAAAGAGCAATTTTACATTAAAAGCCTCAAGGCAACAAAAATGTATCAAAAAAGAACATCATCCAAGAAAATATTGACCCCCCTCCCCAGGATTTTGGGAATTTGCAAATCAAATCGTAAAATTGTCACATTTGTAAAAAGCCTGTGATATTTACAAAACTACCCACAAAAAAATGCAATATAAAAAAAACCACAATAAACTGACCCTTATATTGGCTCTGCACTGCCGCTTGGCCAATGAAAGGAGGGTGAACAAGAGGACAGCATAGAGTGGAGGTGTTAACTTCTTCTGTTGCCTGCCTGATGCCACAACTTATCTCCCTCTTGAGTAAACAGCCTATGATTGCCAGAGACGGAATCTGCCGATAGCAAATTTTGCTTTTTTTAACGCAAAATGTGCCAACCCAGGTCGCAAACTCCTGGTGGGGTCTATCATCGTCCACAGCTTAAATTGAAAACTATGTTGCAAGGCGATGTAATCTATAAAATAAACCAAGACCCGTCATTAACATTCAGTATTAAGCAGTTTTGTTGCTTTATCAAAACATAGTCTAGGGAGAGTTACACAAATAATGATGAACATGATTCTTGGACATACCAGACTTCATCATAGAGGTATAAAATGTGCATGTCCTATCTGAACAGCCATCAGTTTACCTGCAAAATGTCTTAATTAGGCAAGCGCCAAACTCAGTAAATGCTAACATACATTTTGTTGAAGTAATTTTTCCTCGATTTGAAAGATCTGTACAATAACGCTGGAGATATATGCTAATCACACTCTCGAGAATTAGCTTAACAGGAGCTAAAGCCGCCCCTGTTGGCTAATGAATTCATACTGCGATCTGAAATCCATCCCTGTTTCAAGTTCGTGAATGAAATATTTAACACACTGCGTGTGAGGTAAATCCAGTCAATGTTGAGAGGCGTTTTCTCCTGCCTCTTACACCACGTGTCTACATTAAGACAAGAGCCCTGCTGTGTTAATGCAGAAAATGAGATTGAGGTCTGTGAACGAAGCAAATACAATTGCTTACAATAAGAACCAGCTTAGAATGGATCTGAAAACTATAGATCTGTAAATACAATCTGCAAATTGTCTTTGGAAAGCCACTAAGCTTGTTCAGTGAACGATTGTTTGATTGATATGCAAAGAGAACAGTTTTTAATATGCAGTCCAAAAGTACTTTTTAATATACCTTTTTTAATAGAAATGCTAATGCTCTAACTGTGTAGACTGCTTAATCAAATTCAAATTCAAATTCGCTTTATTCGATTTTCATTTTAGGATAAGAAGAATCATAAAAGCACAATACACAAATACAAATTTATACATTTATACATTTTAAACATTCAATTTAAAATCATTGTTAAAGGAGTACAAACCACCACATAATAATAGTACTTCTTTGTTCAATTTTTCAAATAAAAAGCGACTGTCCATATCAGGCTAAGTTCATTAAAACAATTTATACAGATAAGACCAATGCATTAAAATTTTACAATCGTTTCCTACACTTGATTACCGCTTTTAAAAATATTGCAATATTTCTAGTATAACATTCACTATCCAATAGTTGCAATGCAAAATAGGCGGGGCGACATTGCCTCAAACCCCAAGTTTTTTAAATAGGGAGAATCCACCTTTTTCTGTATTCCCTATAATATTTCCAAAATAAAACAATATGAATTGTCGTTTGGGATGCATCACCATCACAGGGGCAAGCTTCTAAGTTTTTTGACCAATCGTTTATTGTAGGGAACGATACTAAACGATGAAAGGAATCTAATCTAAAACGTGCAAGCACGAATCTGTCATACCCAGTTCCATAGTAGGTCAAGTAAGGTTGCATTTCAGTGGAAACGAGAATCATCTGGTTTTGGAGAACTGTTGGTTTGTAGGCTTCGCTTTCATATCTAAGTTCTTCCAAGTGTGACATACATTGTTTTTTAAAATCTTTCCTAGAGATATTAGTCATCTTTAATGGATCTTCAAAAATTCTAACTGACCTAAGTCCCCCATAAAATCTTTAATGTACTTCAACCATCTAATAGTTAAGGCTTGGTCCAATTTAAGAGAATCTTTTATGACCCTTTGATTAAATGTTTATCCGTAATGTATTCTAGCCCCAGCTCCTTATGGCATACAAAGGTTGAAGTCGAACGAGGGACAGCCAATATATAGCGAATAAAAGCATTTTCCACTTTCTGTATGTCTACTACGTTACAATATCCCCAGATCCCCGCCCCGTACAGTACTGCACTGACGCACTTGGCTTGATAGATTTTAACCAGTTCCGAAGGTGGCCGTTTGCCTAATTTCTGAGCAAAATTTACAAGGGCTGTTGTTGTTTTCATAAATGTCAATTTTTTTGCCCTTATGGCCTGCAGCCATGTGCCCTTAATATCCACAAGAATACCTAAATATGGATATGTTTTTGTGGTTTCTAGCTTATTGTTTCCAATAAAAATGGGTCTTTCTTTCTTGCTAGTTTTCCCACAGCTCATTATAAAGGTTTTAGTAGCGTTAATCTTTAGGTCAAGGCTTTCCATGTAGACATTATATTTAATTAGAGCCCGCTGTAGCTCAAGTGGTGTTCGGGCCATTATCACCGCGTCATTGGCATAGAGTAAGATGGGAATGGGTCGACCTTTCACCTGTGGTAGATCCTGGCACCCCTCAAGCATCACCTGCTCAAGGCCGTTGGTATACATGGTAAACAAGAAGGGTGCCAGGACACAACCCTGTCTTACCCCCCTCTCTTCTGCAAATGTAGCTGTGTATTCCCCATTTGGTCCATACCGTACATCTAGCGCTGGCATCAGAATATAATTCTCTCACAACTTGAATTAAGGCTGGTTCAACTCCCATCGCTTCGAGAATCTTCCACAATTTATTATGCATACAGAATCGAACGCAGTGGAAAGATTTACGAAGGCTAAGTACATTTTTCCTTTTTTGCTGTAACATATTTTTCGGTCAGGATTGTTAAATTAAGGCCCTGTTCTAATGTTCCTAATCCTTCCCTGAATCCGAATTGTAGGTCCGTTAATACGTTATTTTCTTCAGCCCATTCTTGGAGACGGTTTAAAATAATACGGCCTAGGACCTTTCCCACCGAATCTAATAAGGAAATTGGGCGATAACATGTGGGGTTTTGTCTGTCACCTTTCTTAAAAATTGGGACCATTAATGACAAAGACCAAGTTCCTATGAGTCCTACCTTGCATGCTGCTGCAAGGACTTGTTTTATTAAGGGGCCCCATAGGTCCATATTTTGTTTGAATATGTCTACGGGTACCCCATCTGGTCCCGGTGCCTTTCCGCCCTTACTAGCTTTCACAGCAAGTTCAACTTCTTCTAAGGTGAAGTCTATATTAATTGGGAATGGCTCGTTTGTACGGCTAGGGACATAGGGACAAACAGTTTGGATGCTAAACTCCTGTTTCTTGGCATACATTTTAGTAAAATGATCTACCCATTGCCCTTCATCAATTGCGATTTCTATTCTTGGCATTGTCTCGAATCTCAGGAAGGGAGAGTTGACCACACGCCAAAATGCAATAGTATCGCCCTCTGTGGTTGCCTTGTGCAAGTCAGCCCAAGCATTCGTTTTTATTTCCCTCTTTCTAGTTTTTAAAGCTAGGTTATATGCACGCCTGGATTGGGCTATTTCTTCTCTATCCCGTTTCTTTTTATGTAGGGCGTTCTTCAAGGTGGTATATGCTCTCGTGCAATTATTATCAAACCATCCAACCTTCTTCTCCTTCCTATTTCTCATTTCCCTTTTCAACGTGTTCCTAATAATATCTGTTATACAAATATAAGATCCCAATATATCTTCATGTGACGAAGTCTCGTCGAGACATTTCATAATATTTTCCCTACTGTTATCCACCACTTCTTTCATGACTACAGATGGTTCTACCTGGGCCCACTTTAAGGAATATCCATTAATTTTATTTATTGCTAGACCCTGTAATTGTTGGATCCTTTCGGAATGTACTATCCGTGTTTTTGATGCCACTGATAAACTCATGCTTTGGGGGAAATGGTCACTTAAGACATTTTTATGGGTTTTAAAACTTAGAACCCTGGAGGCAGATCTATTTGTTGTTATTATAAAGTCTATAATTGTATTCGCCCCCTTCCATGGAAAGTCTGTGTAAACTGGATAGGAGGCGAGGTCAACATATTTACGAAGCTCATATCTAAAAAGAATAAGATCTCATTTAAGGCATCACCCTGTAAGTTGTGGGAAAAGTGAGGGAGGTTACATTCTCTGATTAATCATGTGAGGATTAAAAAGTACAAACTATATGGTTTATGGAGCCCTAGAGTCAACGATTTTACTGATTAGAACAACCTATACACAATTATCAAAAGTTCTGGTTTGTAAAGAAAGAATGGTAAATTAGAGTCAGGTAGATCGTGGCTGGGGGATGGGTGGACTTAGTCAGTAGTTGTCCATTTCCAGACCAATGTATAGGTTCTTTAATGCTAACCTTCCAGTTAGTCAATTCATTCTTCGTCCAATCTCCTCTATTCTCCCTGATCCACAAAATCCCCCATCCTCTTAAACTGTCAGCATAGATCACCTTGGAGTGGGGCAGGCACTGAGGCACCTATTATGAGAGTGCTGTCCAGTTAGTCTACTCATTTGTTTACTGCATTTTCCGGTTAGAAAACACATAAGGCTCATGGCCAAGGTCACTTAAGACAAAGTGCACAGAATACTGAATCAGCATAGGACATTAAAACAAGAACTTCTGTAACACTTTGGGGCCGATTCCGATCTCGGTCGGAGGCGCACCCAATACCATTCGGTCGGGAAAAAAGCCATGCGAAAGCCTGTTTCCCGACCGATCCGTACAGTACACCGAACGAGCAAGTACGATGCGCACAACAGCAAAAAATCCGGCCGAGCCGTACTCACCCAAACCAGGTCCTGTTCTCCGACCGAGGCGAATCCGGAAACGCCGAATCGAGTCGCACGGAAGGAAAAATGCAGCCCCGTCCGGCCGGACAAGTACGATGCGCTTTCCGTACGCTCCGAACCCGTCGCTACGCACGGCACGTCAAAGCATCCGGGAGAGGCGCACATAAGCTCCGATTCGCGCCACAACACGATCCACGGCTCCAAGACGAACACGGCACCGACGAGGACGACGCGAAGCGACGAGGACGAGGCGAAGCGGCGAGGACGACGCCAAGCAACGAGAAGGACGAACGACACGAACCAACCATGAATCCCTTCGTCCCGATCATACCAATATTCTACATTTACTACCGGAACAGGCACGGACGCGTACGGCGCAGAAGGTAAGCCAGACACCAACCACAAAACACATACAACACGTACACGACACATCACACACACACACGGGGATGCTGAATATACTTACACCAGCAACAGCAGCACCATAGGGGCGGGATGCCCATCACCAATGCCACATATGCACACAGGGGCCTGAATGCGCACCACCACCCCTACCCAGGGGGGCTGGATGCCTACCACTACTACCACCCTTAGCCAGGGGGCTGGATGCCTACCACTACTACCACCCTCACCCAGGGGGGCTGGATGCCTACCACTACTACCACCCTTAGCCAGGGGGCTGGATGCCTACCACTACTACCACCCTCACCCAGGGGGGCTGGATGCCTACCACTACTACCACCCTTAGCCAGGGGGCTGGATGCCTACCACTACTACCACCCTCACCCAGGGGGGCTGGATGCCTACCACCACTACCACCCTCACCCAGGGGGGCTGGATGCCTACCACTACTACCACCCTTAGCCAGGGGGGCTGGATGCCTACCACTACTACCACCCTCACCCAGGGGGGCTGGATGCCTACCACCACTACCACCCTCACCCAGGGGGGCAGGATGCCTACCACTACTACCACCCTTAGCCAGGGGGCAGGATGCCTACCACTACTACCACCCTTAGCCAGGGGGCTGGATGCCTACCACTACTACCACCCTTAGCCAGGGGGGCTGGATGCCTACCACTACTACCACCCTCACCCAGGGGGGCAGGATGCCTACCACTACTACCACCCTCACCCAGGGGGGCTGGATGCCTACCACTACTACCACCCTTAGCCAGGGGGCTGGATGCCTACCACCACTACCACCCTCACCCAGGGGGGCTGGATGCCTACCACTACTACCACCCTTAGCCAGGGGGGCTGGATGCCTACCACTACTACCACCCTCACCCAGGGGGCTGGATGCCTACCACCACTACCACCCTCACCCAGGGGGGCAGGATGCCTACCACTACTACCACCCTTAGCCAGGGGGGCAGGATGCCTACCACTACTACCACCCTTAGCCAGGGGGGCTGGATGCCTACCACTACTACCACCCTTAGCCAGGGGGCTGGATGCCTACCACCACTACCACCCTTAGCCAGGGGGCTGGATGCCTACCACTACTACCACCCTTAGCCAGGGGGGCAGGATGCCTACCACTACTACCACCCCCACTCATAGGATGGACAATGCATGACACAACAAGCACACCACAACCTAGGGAATGCAAGATAAAGACATCCCCCACCACCATGACAAGCGTGTGTAGGCTGTGTCAAATGCCTACAACACCGAACATGACTTTGAACATACAATGTGACCCCCTAGCACATGTGCCACACATATATGTGTGTGGCACCCACAATGCAAGCAGCCCATGACCATTGTGGCAATGGGGCCTAAACCCCCATCATCACAGTGACCAAAAGGTAAGTGTGGGGTCCATAGCTGAAGCACATTTTGATCATTGTGGCAGTGGGGTCTAAACCCCCATCATCACAGTGACCAAAAGGCAAGTGTGGGGTCCATAGCTGAAGCACATTTTGACCATTGTGGCAATGGGGTCTAAACCCCCATCATCACAGTGACCAAAAGGGAAGTGTGGGGTCCATAGCTGAAGCACATTTTGACCATTGTGGCAATGGGGTCTACACCCCCATCATCATAGTGACCAAAAGGTAAGTGTTGACAAAGAAAGAGCTGCAACTGCCAAACTGCATGGATCATTCCTGGTCACAGAACCAAAAACTCATCTGTGGCAAAGTAGTGTATGTGTCCCATTGCAACATAAATTGGGTGAGCCAAATACTGCAGTGCAAATGAGACATTCCTTTGGCCATGTGCAGACAAACAACACCCATGGGGGCTGACACCGTCAACATTCATCAATGACACAATGACAGAAGTGACCATCAGAATGCAGAACCACATATTTGCACCAATGGGCACACAAATGCAGATATCCTGTGGAGACAGCAGATGTGAGGTGAACAGATACCATACCATGGCAGCAATGGGACACACAAACCATGATCACTGTGCTGACCGATGACCTAGGAGTCCCAGGGACAGCAGGGGAAACACACCAAACAACATACAGCCAATGGCACACCCAAGATATGCCAATGCAGTGGTGCAGATGCACAAACACAAACAGGCAGACCAACACTGTCATCATACACAGCAGGTGAGGGGGTGCCAGTGTCCCCAGGCAACCACACAACACATGAGGAGAGCTGAATACCAATCATACAGATGTGCATACACTGCCACACTAAGGTAACTCATGGATCCAAATCCCCTATGTGGGCAAGCAGGCATTGTCAGATGAGAGGGAGCACAAAACACACATGTCACACAGGCACGTAGGAACAACAACTGACACAGCAAGACACAGACACACCACAGCACCACCCCCAGGGCCCCCACAATGTGGTGACCCTTGGCTGCATAAAAATCCCACTCTGATGACAAAGCTGAATGTGGTTCACACTGTGAACCACAGTCATGTGTCCTGAGCAACAAACTACCATCACACCGACACAAGCACAAATCAATCAGCATGGCCAGTAAGCCAAGGCCAACATGGAGGCAGGGGTCTAGCTGGGCAACAACTCCCATCTGCACACACTCAAGACCACACCCCTCGACCTCCAACAATGTGCAGCAGTGAAGTACACATGCACTGGTGACATTGCACATGCACCCATGACTATTCCAGGGTGGTGGGTGGGAACCAAGGTGCAGAAACACATCACACATGGCCACTCAACAAGACTCCTGAATGTCTGACACACTGCACACTACGCTGTACATGGACATGACGGCGATACCACACCAACCAATGGGATCCCAGCCACAGTCACACACCAATGAAGAAGCCAAGGTCACCCACAAAGGACACACATAGACAACAACCAACATCGCAGCCCGGACCCTGAGGAGTGCCAGCAGTCACACACACAACGTGTCACAATAACTTAAAGATAACACGAACTGAAAATCACATGACAGGGGCAAACAACAAGTGCCAAGGGGAAACCTGACTGTGACCCATCTGCGTCTGCACACAAACTCAGCCCTGACAGCAAACACACCTATGGGTGACACCCTGATGACCAGTAATGTGCCATGCACCCACATCACAGAGAACACAGGGAGAAGACTTTGGGGGAACATAGCTCAAGTCAGCAAGCATCACAAACAGGTACAACACTAGGGATCACAGCATGCGCAGATAAATGGAAGTGAACACACAGACATGCACATACAACACACACCTTGGGCGCAGGCAATGTCACACGTGTACACACTGCCATGAGGGGACTCCACTCCTGTGTGAGGAAAGCTGTGCCATATGTTGCCTCAGTAGGGCCCCATCATGTCAGCTGAGCACTTGGTCACACAATCAACAATTAGCACCAAATGAGGGCTCCCGTCACATCAGCCTGGTCATGGATGTGCCAACGGAATCATCAGCACAGATCCAACACACTTGTATAGCAATGTTGCACTGACTACACGGATGAGTCCTTCCCCATTGATGCCCAAACCTGCATGTCCAGTGGAGATGGCAACACGGTCAGGGAAGTAGACAAATCCAACAATGGCAGGCACAACAGATGTGCAGGGGTGGAAGCCACAGATATGAAATTGCTAATGTAAGTAGGAAATCCCATTGCCAAATACTGAACACATGACACCCTCAGATGCTGCTATGGATGACATGGATACACCACATGATAGGACACATTCCCCCTGGACCACATGGGTTCCTGCACAGTAACACTTCATAATCATGAGACCAGATATCACCATCACTGCAGCAAGGGCATGGTTAGCAGCACCAACAACATGTACATCTGAAGCATGAGCACTAGAGAAAAGAAAGTTGCTTTATTCAGCATATGTGTTGAATGAAAACGACGTCCAGAAAAAATAGAGCAAAGGCCAATGGCCAGTCCATTGTCAAAGTTCAAACAGGGTGACACTGGCAGATGTCACCCTACGCATGCCTGCACAAAACCAGGGACAATCCACTAGGAGGGGCAACCGGGGGCAGGCCAGGCACCGCAGGGACAGGATCAGGGCTCACCAGGGGGAGTCAGGGAAGGGGTGGTGGGTGCTGGAGAGCCACTGACAACTGCAGTGGAGGTGTCTGACATGGTGTGTGCCGGCACAACTGGGGGCATGACTCAGATGTCGTGGGTGCCGGCACAACTGCAGTGGACCCTGCAGATGGAGTGGACAGGTCCGCCACTGCAGTGCCCAAGTCAGACAGGGCGGTAGTGGACTCCACTGCAGTGCCTACCTCCAGGGGAGGAGAATGGGGAACAGGCAAGGTGGGTTGGACAGAGGGGAGGACACCCTCACCACATCAGTGGCACAGACAAGCGCAGCGGGGGTGTGGTGCTGGGAGAGCAAGTGGCAGGGGGAGAAGGCCTGATCCTCTTGGGGATGGTATATCTGTGGGTGGGGGAACCTGGGGCAGGGTGTGGTGGGGGCACCTGTGCAGTGGGGGCCTGAGGGATGGAGGACGGAGACCTTGTGCCTGAGCTGCAGAGCGGTGGCGGGGTCTTGCTCTTAGGACTCCGGGGGACTTGCGGGTGGGGGCCTCAGTCCGTCTGCGCCTGGGGGAGGGTGTCCGGGGGCGAGGGGCACTCTGCTCCGTGTGGGTGGGCTTCCTCTTCCCCCGGGATGCTGGAGCAGCTTCATCGGTGGGGAAGAGGCCGAGGTCACAGAGGAAGAGCTGCTGTGACTTTGGGGTTGCAGGTGAGGCAAGGGAGGGTGCTTTGGAGGGAGAGGGAACTGAGGACTGCGCAGTGCATGTGGATGCGTGTGTGTGTTCCAGGGCCCCATCCCCTGTGAGTCTGGCTTCAGTCCCCTGAATGTGCGTGCGTGTGCGTTTTGTCATTGGCGTGTGTGTCAGTGTGCTGGATGTGTGTGTGCTGGTGTGTGCCTGTGCCGGTGTGTGTGTGCTTGGGATGGGTAAGGTGCTGGGGAGTGTGGATGGAGCAGAGGCAGGAGGGGTGAGGGACCGTTTGAGGAGGGACACTGCTGCCATCAGGGAGGAGTCCATGGACCTATTGCCCCTCTGTAGGTCAGACATGCCCGATGAGATGCCCTCCATGAACGACACCAGCTGAGTCAACAGCGCGGTGTGCGCATGGAGGACACTCAGCATGGCTGTCTGGCCTACATGGAGCTGGCGAAGGAGGTACACAGACTCCTCACTCAGGGCAGCAGGGGACACAGGGGCAGGGGCTGCGGTGCCTGGCCCAAAGGAGACACGCTCCCGGACATGGGAGCCTCCACGGACCTGGGGAATGGGAGCCGATGGGAGGGCGGTGGTGGTGCTGGTGGTGGCGGGGACAGCAACACTAGCTGGGGTGTGGTGGCTGCTGACACCCGCCTCCACAAGGGAGTCATCCTCCGAGTTGCTCTGGTCCTCAGCTGAGGTGGATGCTGCTGAGGACTCCTCGGTGTGGCTCCCCTCGCCCTCCGTGCCACTGGGTCCCTCCGACCACTCCTCGGCTGCTGACCCAGTCTGGCTCTCTGGCTCCTCCTGGTCCGTGGAGCTGTCCCCTTCCGTGGCCGTGGATGTATCTGCAAACAATGGGGAAACAGACAGACATCAGTCACCTGCACATAACATACACACCACTGTGAGCACAGCACATCACAGAGCAAGCCCTGGCATCATTAGTTGTACATTGCTAAAAGTGCCCTAACTGAACAGGAGAAGCCAATTGTCAGTCTGATGCCAAGCATGGCACTCACATCCCACATGGCCTTGCACCCATCTGTCTGGTGTCTGTTGGATTGCAACACCCCAGTGTGGACACATGCACCAAGTACACAGTAGTTGGACAGTGCAGAGGACACGGTGTGGCATGTGGACATGCACACATCACAGCTCTTGCCACTGAGTCAGTACAGGTTTCCGGATGAAAGGGATGCCCAGAGTCAAATAGGAAATGCATGTGATGCATACCAGCGACAGACACCATGATGCACCCATGTCCTGATAGCCAGCGCCACTATGGTGTGCATGTAGCACATGTCACTCCCCTGCAGGCTCACCAATCAGTAGACACATGCCATGGCGGAGGCATGACTGCAAAGTCATACATCACTGTCTCAGTGATGTATGACTTTGCAGCCAGACAACAACACTCTGCACTGTGTCACAATAGTAGGTCATGGGGAATGCAAGTCCTGGAGCTGCACAAGTGCACATGTACATCCCCCCACAACACATCCTCTTAACCCTCATCTGTCCAGGTCATACCTATTGGACATATGGGAGACCTGTGACACTACCCTCTGAACCTGAGCCCCTCACACTCTGCTGTGCATGGGGAACAGCTGCCTGAACTTCACATTCACATGCCCCAGTCTGCATGGGCAGCTGATCAGACACCTATGTGACACACAAGTATCGTCTCCTATGGTCACATCTCCAGTGGCATGCTGAGCCCCTACCAAGAAACTCCACAGCAGTCCTGGCGACTAATCCACAGCACACTGACACAGAGGCAGACACCTGAGGGGTCAAATCACTGCGCACAATGTGTCAGCTGATACACGGGAGTGGGAGTACAGAGTGTATTGTATGGCCTGGAGTAGGCATGACTGTCCAGCCCCACATGAATGAGGGATGAGCCCTGGACTGTAGGCAGCTGGCTAAGTATGTGTGACACACGTCATATACATACTCCTGGGGCCCAAACATTGTTCCCACCCGCAGCATGGGTGTGTGCCAGATACCCCAGCCACATGTGGTGGATCAGCTCAGCAATTGGACCACAGATCAAAGTAACACGCTGAATACATGTCAGAATACAGGCATTGTGTAAGCAATGGACCCACCCATGATGCCCACCACAGAGTCAGGGAAACAGATGCTGTCTCCCACCTTGAGTCAAGCAAACTGCAAGGACACAGTCCTAAGTGACAGAATTCCCTGCATGTAAGGGCCACACCTGGGTATCAGATGAGGAGTGGGCAGTGCACAATAGAGGGACATGGCTCCTGGACAACATGACTGCTGTACTGTGGCAGTTTAACCAGGCCCGAGGAGGGCACATAGCATGTTAGACAGAGTTCACAGTGCAGTCTTTGACTCACCCCATCCTTGCTGCTCTCTGGCCTTCAGCTGCCCATCCAGGTCTGGAAAGACCACCGCCAGGATCCTGAGCATGTGGGGGGTCAGGGTCCGTGTTCCGCCCCTCCTGCGAGGAGGCGACAGCTTCAGCTGGACCCGTGCAATCCTCCGGGTCCAGCCCCGAAGGTCCTGCCACCTCTTTTGGCAGTTGCGGATCCGGCGCTTGTAGACCCCCACGGACCGGACAGCCCGGACGATGTCCTTCCAGATCTCCTGCTTCCGATGGGCAGAAGCCTGTCAGGATGACAAAGTGATAAGGCCATTACTACACATGCAACATATCCGTGCATGACACAGTTGCATATACATGTCGCAATCACAGGGGCACATGGTGTACACAGGCAGTGCACGGCTGCCCATGGACAGTTTTCCAGAAGTCACTACATGGTATCATTGCATGGGGAGTAAAACCCTGTTCAGAAGCACTGTCACTGCACCATACCTGTCCAGTGCAAGTCACTACACACTATGGGGGGTGACAACTACTCAGTGAGCCTGCTAGCCAGTGGCGTGCAGACTCTCAGCCTTGCTAGTCAGACAAAATGCACATTCAGAAAGGCAGTGCACAGGACACTCACCTGCTCCCCTGGTGTCCCATACAGCTTGCTGTACTGTGGAAGTAGGCTGTCCAGCAGGGCCTGGTTCTCTTCAAGGCTGAAGGCTGGGGCTCTCTCCACAGTACGTGCCATTGCAGGGTCCAGAGGGGCAGAGACAGCAGCAGTGCAGTGGCAGATGTCGTCTTGGAGCATGTAGTGCAGGCAAGTGGGCTCTCAGGGGAACAGCCAGCAATATATATGTGCTGGAGAGGCAGATACTGTCCCTTGTGTCCAAAGTGATAGGTCCAAGTCGTTTGCATCTTCTGAATCTGGCCAATCCATGGAATAGCAGCACCAAAACACGCCCACAGCATCCTTCAAATCTTCAACTTCATGACATACATGATTTTGCAACATTGTTGTGGGTGACCAACTGATTTTCCAGCAACCGACTCGTTCGAAATTCGAAAACGCGTCCGTTGCCAGGCAAGCCCATTGTCAATGGGTGCGCACCGATCGGTCCATTGCGGTACAACGCGCACAGGGGTACAACGCGTACCCTCACACATTGAAAGCAATGGGCCGGCCGGAGGCACCGATCGGTCCATTGCAGTTCAACGCGCACAGGGGTACAACGCGTACCCGCACACATTGAAAGCAATGGGCCGGCCGGAGGCACCGATCGGTCCATTGCAGTTCAACGCGCACAGGGGTACAACGCGTACCCGCACACATTGAAAGCAATGGGCCGGCCGGAGGCACCGATCGGTCCATTGCAGTTCAACGCGCACAGGGGTACAACGCGTACCCGCACACATTGAAAGCAATGGGCCGGCCGGAGGCACCGATCGGTCCATTGCAGTTCAACGCGCACAGGGGTACAACGCGTACCCGCACACATTGAAAGCAATGGGCCGGCCGGAGGCACCGATCGGTCCATTGCAGTTCAACGCGCACAGGGGTACAACGCGTACCCGCACACATTGAAAGTAATGGGCCGGCCGGAGGCACCGATCGGTCCATTGCAGTTCAACGCGCACAGGGGTACAACGCGTACCCGCACACATTGAAAGCAATGGGCCGGCCGGAGGCACCGATCGGTCCATTGCAGTTCAACGCGCACAGGGGTACAACGCGTACCCGCACACATTGAAAGCAATGGGCCGGCCGGAGGCACCGATCGGTCCATTGCAGTTCAACGCGCACAGGGGTACAACGCGTACCCGCACACATTGAAAGCAATGGGCCGGCCGGAGGCACCGATCGGTCCATTGCAGTTCAACGCGCACAGGGGTACAACGCGTACCCGCACACATTGAAGGCAATGGGCCGGCCGGAGGCACCGATCGGTCCATTGCAGTTCAACGCGCACAGGGGTACAACGCGTACCCCCACACATTGAAAGCAATGGGCCGGCCGGAGGCACTGATCGGTCCATTGCAGTACAACGCATCACTGTACATGTGACTGGCATATGTCAGCATGCCTGTCTCAGATGGACATATGCCAGCCACAGATAGCTCCCAGGGAGTGAGGGGCACACCTACATCACGACAGCCTGTCCAAACCTTATCATAAGGCATGTAAGGCTGCATTTCCTATTGTGTGTATGTTGGTGTACATGTTGTCCTGTGGGTGTCACCTGTGGGCAGCCACCCCAGGCTGTGCACGTGTTCATGGGGACAGGATCCTGGGTGTTACGTGTACGTGACCACTGTGATGTGCAACTGTTCATATCTGTGCATGTGCCATGGTCACATTTCACAGTGGTGTTTGTGTATGTCATGTCACATACCCCGTGAGTCCCATGTGGGACGGTATGTTTGAGCCAGGGTGTCCCAGTGGCACAATAGTGATGGACCTCCACAGTCTTTGTGCATGTAGTGTTTACAATGTCTCTGATTTCATGTGCACAATGGGAGACAGTCTCCACATCCACGTTGTGTGTGCATGGACTCTGATGTTGTGCGTGTGTGTCACAGACGTCCATGTCTGTCCTGCCGTGGCAAGTGGGGCCACTACCTGTGGGGGTCATGTTTGTTTTGCTGTGGTGTACACATGATACTCCATGTGATGCCAGTGTCCATGTGGCATTACAGGGTCCCTGGGAATGTACCTGTCGTTGAGCTGTGGTGCCTGGGGCACATCTGTCCTCACATGTCACTGTGGGGGGTGAATGTGACACGGCAGCAGGAGATGGGAACTGTGACACGGCATCATGATATCCAATGGGCCAACCTGGGACAAATTGATGCCACCTGTAGGACCGTGTTGACAGATGTTGGCCATGTATGTACCATACATGTCCTTCCGGTACTGCACACTTCATGTAGTTGTGCCTCATAATGATGTATGTTGGGATCTTGAGTGTGTTCAATGCCGCATATGTGGGGTGACTGACAATCTTGCTTACTTCTCCTCTGCACTGCAGGGCTCCTGCTGTCCATCGGCCATTCCCAGACCTGGCAACGATGGTGGAACGGGACAGCATCCGACGGTACCGCTTCACCAGGCAGCTGATTGAGGATTTGGCAGTGCAGTTGTCCCCACATTTGCAGCCTGGCCGGCCGTATCCTACAGCGCTGACCCCCAAGGTGAAGGTGATGGCAGCCCTACACTTCTTTGCCACCGGTACCTTCCAACATACTGTGGCGACTGCTGGTGGGATGTCACAGACCATGTTCAGCCGTGTGCTCCGCGATGTTTTGGCGGCAATGTTGCTCTTCCTGAACCGGTACATCTATTTCCCTAGACTGCGACGACTCACTGACGTGAAGAGTGACTTTTATGCCCTGGGGAGGATGCCGCATGTAATTGGCTCCATTGATGGGACACATGTGGCTTTGGTACCACCACAGGCCCAGGAGCAGGCCTACAGGAACCGCAAGCACTACCACTCGGTCAATGCACTGGTGGTGTGTCTTGCAGACATGACCATCACACACGTGTGTGCCCGTTTCCCTGGTTCAGCACACGATGCCTTTGTGATGAGGAGTAGTCGCATCCCCAGGATGATGGCACAGATGCAGAACCAGCGTGCCTGGCTTGTCGGTGTGTACTGACTTTGTGCCATTGTGTGTGATCTGATCTGTAGTATTCCGCCCACTTTTCCAAGTCAGCTAATGTGCACTTGTCTGGCCGTAGGTGACTCGGGATACCCCAACATGCCGTGGTTGCTGACACCCCTCAGGAACCCTGTGACACCTGCCCAGATGCGCTACAATGAGGCACATGGTCGGACCAGGAGAGTGATTGAGCGGACCTTTGGTCTCCTGAAGAGCCGCTTCCGCTGCCTGGACAAGACCGGAGGGTCCCTCCCATATGCCCCTGCGAAAGTGTGCAAGATTATCATCGTCTGCTGCATGCTCCACAACCTGGCAGTGCGGAAGGAGTTGCCTCTCATCCAGGATGACAATGACCAACATCCGCCACCTGTGGAGGATCCTGGCCTGGACCACGATGCCAGTGACGATGATGATGATGATGATGGTGATGGTGATGTCCGCACACAGCTCATCACCAACTTCTTTAGCTGAATGTGAGTATCCTGAGGTGTCATGTCAATGATGTGAGTTGGCATGATGTGTGGGTGGTGCTCTGGTGCTGTTGGAGTGTGTCCATGGGCTACTTGACTGGATGTGTGTTGCGATGTGTGGTTACAGGTGGGCTGTACTCACCAACAGTGTTGACATGCTAACTTGGTTCTGGGTGGGTATCTTGTAACATGTATTGTGCATGAGTTTTGCTGTTCTGTCCTGTACTCCATTGCTTTTGACTGTGTGTCATTTCTGTCCTTCACAGGGTACTTTCAGATTCGTTTGGTCAACTGTGTCCACCGACGACGTGATTGCACATCCAGGCTGGTAGCTGTTGTGTCCCTACAGGTGATGTGCGCCACACCCATGGACTTCCTTCCGTCTACAGTTGTTGACTGTGTGCCCGCTACCAGGTGGGGTTACCTTGCATCTGTAGTGGTTACGGCATGTTGCAACTGTGTAATAAACCTGTGCTTCACTTTGTGATGTGCGTTGTCTGTGGTCACACATTTGACTGCCATTTGCTTACTGCACCTGTGGGCTACTTGACTACAACTGGGAATGGGTGTGGTGTCTGTGCATTGCACCGTCTTCCCTGGCAACATCAGTGTAGGCAATAAGTCAGATGGCCTAGGTGTGTATGTGTCCTGTAGCCCTGGTGGTGTGTCTCCCTCATGTGTGTCACGTTGCCTGTACTCACATGCCTGTGTTGTCCTTGCTGTTGCAGTTCACATACACTGTGTAATTTTGCAGTTCATCATCCCCATAACAGCACCCACGTTGGAATCACGACAGAGGCAAGTATGGTGTATTAGTGTGTTTATTGTGATACATTTGTGTTAATAGTGCATAGGATGGGTTGTGCTGTACATGAATCTTGCAATCCCAAGTTCCTAGGTGAATTGAAAGTCCGGGTAGACAGGATCCCCAGTATCGGGGCCACAGTTGTCTGACACATTGGTCCAACTTGTACTCCCCATGCAATGTGTGGGAGTAGTGTTGCCGTCAACAGGGTGAACAGTCTGTGCACAAAGGCGAACATCCAGAACAGGTTCAGGCTTCCTGGGAGTTGCGCTTGGCCATCGGCCTCTCACTTTTCCCTCCTCGGACGACCCCTCTTCTTGGGGGAGGGCCCTCAAGTGCAGGCTGCTGCGGTGCAGGGGACTCTCCGCCAGAGTCCTCCTCCCTCCCTGTGGCAGTTGCAGTTTGTTCGGCACCAGATGTTGTTGGCACACAGGGAGGTGTGGACTGGTTGCTGTTCATCTGGCGGAGGCATTGTAAAATGTCCCTGTGCACCGCCGTCATCTCATGCAGTGCATCCCACTTGGACTCCACGCGGGACATGTGTGAGTCCACACGGGACATGTGTGACTCCACGTGGGACATGTGGGAGTCCAAGCGGGCATGATGGGCAGCCTGCTGCTGTTTAATGTCTCTGAGGAGCCCCACTACCTGGCTGAGCTCTCCGGTGCTGGACTGGTACGCATCAGCTATGCGTACCAGTTGTGGGTCGTCATGCACACCAGCAACGTCTGCAAGCAGCGACCTCTGTCTCCCACCCCTCCCACCACCCCTGCTGACATGTGCAGTGTGTGCAGTGGCATGCACAGATAACCCTGGTCCACCTTGGGGGTTGGTGGTGGTGGTGGTGTCCATGGCCCCAGGTTGGTCCAGGGTCACTGTGCTGGTGTTGCTCCTTATTCTGTCCATGTCGGCAGGGATGGTATTCGTGGTGACAGTCGTTGTAGGGGTGGGTGCAGGGGTGCAGCTGGTGGTCCTGCTGGTGCTGCAGCTGGTGGTCCTGCTGGTGCTGCATGTTGACTTGCACCGGATGTGCCAGGTTGTTCTTCATCGTCCGAGGAGGACAGAGGCTGTACGACGCCAGTGAGCTCGGCATCCTCTTGAGCCTGGGACTGGGACTCCTCAGCGTCTGCTGCTGTGTCCCCATCATCACCTGTTTTTGGGAGACACAAACAATGTATGTCATGTTTCTGCAGGCATCAATGGTTGACACACATGACAGTTGTGACTGTGCCTCTGGGTGCGGGCCTGTACATTGCATTGTCCTAAGTCGTCACAGTCAGGGGTTGATATTGGTGTGGCACATTGTCCTGCATTATTTGGGCATTTCTATGTATTTTCTGGGGTGTGAACATGGTCTGCATTGCTTGTGTTTGGTTGACAGCCAGACCTCCTTCCCACCCACCCAGCCAGTCAGTTATCCCACCATGGAACGTGCTTGCGTTGCAGGGAGTGTAAGTTGTCTCTCAGGATGTCAGTCAGTGGTGTCCTGCTGTTTGTTGGTGCACAGTTGGCAGCAGGGCCTTGTGCTCCCCACAGCAGTAGCCAGTGTCAGCCATCTTGTGAGTCCTTCTCCACTCCCTGTGATGTGAGCATGGTTCAGGGTGGTGTTGATGGGACAGTTGTGGGGGTGAGCTATGTCTGTGACTACGACTCCCATCATGCCATTGCCTCCACCCCACTTGCCAGCATTCCCATACTTACTTGCTTTTGTGTGGAGTTCAGTGGGTGTGGGTGTGAGGGCAATGGCAAGATGGCTGACAGTGGTGTCCTGCTGTTGGTTGGTGTGCAGTACCCAGCATGCCCTTGTGCTCCCCACGACACAGCAACAGTGTCAGACATCTTTGATGGGCCTTTCCACTCTCTGTGGGATGTGCATGCGTGAGTGTGAGCTTGCTGGGCCATGTGGTGGGGGATGTAGGGCTGTGACTACGACTCCCATCATGCTATTGCCTCCTCCCCCTTCCCAGCATGCCCATGCTTCCTTCCTTTTGACTCTGCTTCCCTGTGGGTTGGGCTGGCTGTGCTGACAGGATGGCTGGGAGTGTTGTCCTGGCAGTTGTTTGGCTAAGAGTCCCAAGAGTGTCCCTGTGCTTCACACAACATAACCCAGGGTGGTGGTGCTTTGTGGGATCTTGTGTCAGGATGGAGGGCATTGCATTCTACCAGGTGGGTACTGTGGAGTTTGTGTTGGGGGGGTGTGAGGGGAGGTGCTGGTGACTATAGTCAGTGCTGCAAGTCCCCCTTCCCACCCTGCCAGCCAGATATCCCACCATGGAACGTGCTTGCATTGCAGGGAGTGGAAGTTGTCTCTCAGGATGTCAGTCAGTGGTGTCCTGCTGTTTGTTGGTGCACAGTTGGCAGCAGGGCCTTGTGCTCCCCACAGCAGTAGCCAGTGTCAGCCATCTTGTGAGTCCTTCTCCACTCCCTGTGATGTGAGCATGGTTCAGGGTGGTGTTGATGGGCCAGTTGTGAGGCTGAGCAATGTCTGTGACTACGACTCCCATCATGCTATTGCCTCCACCCCCTTCCCAGCATGCCCATGCTTCCTTCCTTTTGACTCTGCTTCCCTGTGGGTTGGGCTGGCTGTGCTGACAGGATGGCTGGGAGTGTTGTCCTGGCAGTTGTTTGGCTAAGAGTCCCAAGAGTGTCCCTGTGCTTCACACAACATAACCCAGGGTGGTGGTGCTTTGTGGGATCTGGTGTTAGGATGGAGGGCATTGCATTCTACCAGGTGGGTACTGTGGAGTTTGTGTTGGGGGGTGTGAGGGGAGGTGCTGGTGACTATAGTCAGTGCTGCAAGTCCCCCTTCCCACCCAGCCAGCCAGATATCCCACCATGGAACGTGCTTGCATTGCAGGGAGTGGAAGTTGTCTCTCAGGATGTCAGTCAGTGGTGTCCTGCTGTTTGTTGGTGCACAGTTGGCAGCAGGGCCTTGTGCTCCCCACAGCAGTAGCCAGTGTCAGCCATCTTGTGAGTCCTTCTCCACTCCCTGTGATGTGAGCATGGTTCAGGGTGGTGTTGATGGGCCAGTTGTGAGGCTGAGCAATGTCTGTGACTACGACTCCCATCATGCTATTGCCTCCACCCCCCTTCCCAGCATGCCCATGCTTCCTTCCTTTTGACTCTGCTTCCCTGTGGGTTGGGCTGGCTGTGCTGACAGGATGGCTGGGAGTGTTGTCCTGGCAGTTGTTTGGCTAAGAGTCCCAAGAGTGTCCCTGTGCTTCACACAACATAACCCAGGGTGGTGGTGCTTTGTGGGATCTTGTGTTAGGATGGAGGGCATTGCATTCTACCAGGTGGGTACTGTGGAGTTTGTGTTGGGGGAGGTGTGAGGGGAGGTGCTGGTGACTATAGTCAGTGCTGCAAGTCCCCCTTCCCACCCAGCCAGCCAGATATCCCACCATGGAACGTGCTTGCATTGCAGGGAGTGGAAGTTGTCTCTCAGGATGTCAGTCAGTGGTGTCCTGCTGTTTGTTGGTGCACAGTTGGCAGCAGGGCCTTGTGCTCCCCACAGCAGTAGCCAGTGTCAGCCATCTTGTGAGTCCTTCTCCACTCCCTGTGATGTGCGCATGGTTCATGGTGGTGTTGATGGGACAGTTTTGGGGCGGGCAATATGTGTGACTGCGACTCCCATGATGCTATTGGCTACACTGACTTGGCCAGCATACACAGAATTCCTTCCTTTGAGTGGTCTTCACTGTGTGTTGGTGTTGTTGTGGTGGCTACATGTGTGGATGTGTTTGTTAGTTCTATTTGTGCCACTGCCTAGCTGTAGTTGTGGTTGTGTTTGTACATGTGTTGGCACAGTTGGATGTGACTTTTTTGATGGCATGTGTTGTGTTTATCTGACTGACATACACATTTTGGGATGATTCTGTTCTAGTTGCTGTGTAATTGCTATGAGTGCATGGTTTGACTCTCCCTTGACAGTGATGTGTGTGTTTTGTGGCAGTTTATTGTGTACATTTGTTGTGTACTCACCAGGCTCTGGGATGTCCTCTAGTCCATATACGCTCACTGGCGGAAGGATGGCCCGCACCTTCTCCTCCCAGGGCCTGAGGTATATTGGCTTGGCAGGAGGGCCACTGCCGGTGTGTTGGCTGTTGATGTAGTCTTTCTTCAGCATGTCCCGTACCCTCCTGCGCACGTCATACCACCTGTTCTGGATGTCCGTCTTTGTGCGCCGACATGGTGATTGGGCGTTCACCCTGTTGATGATCCTCTCCCACATCTTGGTTTTCTGCGACATGGGGGTCTGTTGGACCAGAGTGCCAAACAGCTGTGGCTCCACCCTGAGGATCTCGTCTACCATGACTTCCAATTCACTATCTAGGAACTTGGGATTCTTCTTGGGGGGCATGGTGATGGGTGGTGATGGTGGGTGATGTGTGTGTTGGTGTGCAGGTGAGGGTGTGTGAGTGTGTGTTTTGCTGGGTGTATGTGAGGTAGGTATTTGTTGGTGTGCTGATGGTGTGTGGCTTGTGTGAGGGATGAGCTGTGGGTGTGTGGTTGCTTTCTCTTGGGTGCTGGCAGTGGAATGGCATTTGCAAAGGCTCATGGTAGTGATTTGTGTCCTTTATATAGGTGGAGTTGTGGGTGTGTCCTTGTTCTCTGTCCCCACCCCCCCCCCAGTATTTATTGGCTTGGTAATTGCATGTTTGGCCTTTTTTTGGGTGATTTTTCCTTTGTGCTGTTTGTATATGTTGGAAACGTTCTTGTGACCGAGTCGGACCCTGCATTGGTCTCGTACGGTGTTTTCCGTTTCGTTCACGCTGTGTTTGTGCAGTTTTCTATGCTGCGTACGCGTCGGTCGCGGTGTATTGTGGTGCTTCGGCTCGGTTTTGTATGCGTGTCGGTCGTACGGCTTGTCCTCCGTCCGACTCGCTCGTGGTTTTCGCGCCTTGCATCGTACTTAGCGGTTTGGAGTTCGCGTGTACGTTTCGGTCAGATTTGTTCCGGGTGCGTGTCGGTCGGTTGGATTCGCGTGTTTTTCCGGCCGGATTGCTGTTTTCCGTGCGGCTCGGTCGGTCGACTTGGTTTCGTTACGTGCCGGTCGGATTTTTCGCGCCTTGCATCGTACTTGGCGTGTTGGGCGCCACGGGTACGTGTCGGTCGGTATTTTTTCCGGATCCGAGTCGGTCGGTGCTTTTTCCGGCCCGAATCGGAATCGACCCCATAGTCTGCATTAGTTGTTAAAGTTTCTGAGCACTCCTGGATCCTGTGCAGCATACTTCTTGGATTTTATTCACCCTTCATGTTCTTTCTACCTACAATTGCCTCATATTAATGCAGGTCATCAAGAGGGAAAATTGAAACAGTTTAAGCAAGCCTTATGTATCATAATTTAAAGCATATTCTGGGCTACAAACACAAATCATAGAGGCAGTCATCTAGAGAGAGTGGGGCACTGCTGTCTAGCACCCAGTGTATGTGGGAAATAGGAAAATTCTGACTTCCAGCTGCTGGAGGACTGGGACCAACCTCCTGTGCCGATCCGGCCAAGGCTCAACTTTGCTGGGCTGAAGAAACAGATTTCTTACACTCAGAGCTTCTCCACTGAGGCAAAACTATTTCAGCAGGCCCTCTGCAAGAAGGTATCCAGCCTCGTGAAACTCATTGTTGTATTCAGTCCTGAAGCCTTCTCCCGCTGGAGGATTCTGAGCTCAGAAAAAGAGAACAAGTCCGAAGGAATCTTGACACTGTGAAGGTACAAAAAGTATAATGAGAGGAATTCCGTGAGTGCAAAAATTGAACTTTTCCCTCTAAAACGAATGGCTTCAGTGAGATCTCATCCAATGGATAGCCAGCTTTGTGAGCTTTTCTTCAGATACACCCTGCAGCCTTGCCTTGCTGAAGGATTTTGACTTCCATTTCAGAGTCCGAGTCGTAAAGTAGAATCTTTGACAGGGATGAATCTTTTTGGCATATCCGACCGGCGTTCCATTGTAGTCCGCCGGAAATCACACCTAGGTCCCAGTCACACCCAACCAGTGACTACTGATTGGTACTTTAATTTTTCTTGGTGCTTTTTGCCATGCATCTTTAAAAAATCATATCTCCACTTTTGTTGATTTGGGGTCTGTTGTTCACTAAACATTGTAAATTAGAGTGAGATTTTTATTGTGTTGTGCTTTTTAATTTTTAAGTGTTTTTAGACTTCTAATGCTTTACACATTGGTATCTGGGGATATAAGGATGTGAGTTCCATCCAGATAATAGAAAATTCGTTTTTTAAATACCTACTGTCTGCTCCTACTAGCGTAGCAAATTTTGTTTGCCATTCTGAACTTGGGTTACAAAATGTAACAGATCTGATTAAAATAGAGCCAATTTTACTATGGCATAAGGTGTGGGTAACAGAGGAGACTACTTTTAATCGTGAGGTTATCAAGGATTGTTTGGGTTTGACTAGGATGTTGAGCATCCCATGGCTAGACTACATTAAAAAGTTTATGTTTGATATTGGCCACTTAGAATATTTTGAGCAACCAGATAGCCTTACCAAATTGAGTAGAAAGTCCCTTAAAGTAACCTGTTTAGCACACCTTCAAGCAATTAGGCTCGCGTCAGAGATTATAAAAAATCAGTTATGGAGAATCAAATGATGCTATCATGCTATGCTATTCAACCGTACTTAACATGTGTACCCGGATCTTATGAAAGGATGCTTTTGACACGATTTCGATTGGGGATCTTCCATAGATTGGTAACTTTCCCAAACATTAACGATTGGTCAAGAAATCTAGCTGCATGTCCATGTGATGGCACCTCTAGCCAATCAACATTACACGTGATTTTCTTCTGCAAATTTTATATGTATTTAAGAAATAGATTTTTAAAACTGATTCTAAAAAAACTGGGGCTTAGACAATGCCGACCTGCCTTATTAGTGTTACAAACTCTAGATGGTGATTTAATTATTTATGGGGTATCCTCTTTTTTAAAATGTGTTGTGAATTACAGGAAATGTTTATGATTATGGATGATGTATGAATTCCCTTTTATTGTGTATTTAATATTGTGTAAAATGTTTCTTTTTATCATGAGCTTTTTTATTGTTGTGCTTTTATGATTTATGTACTAAATCGAATAAAGCTATTTTTGATTTGATTTGATTTGACTTCCATTTCAGAGTCCGAGTCGTAAAGTAGAATCTTTGACAGGGATGAATCTTTTTGGCATATCCGACCGGCGTTCCATTGTAGTCCGCCGGAAATCACACCTAGGTCCCAGTCACACCCAACCAGTGACTACTGATTGGTACTTTAATTTTTCTTGGTGCTTTTTGCCATGCATCTTTAAAAAATCATATCTCCACTTTTGTTGATTTGGGGTCTGTTGTTCACTAAACATTGTAAATTAGAGTGAGATTTTTATTGTGTTGTGCTTTTGAATTTTTAAGTGTTTTTAGACTTCTAAATGCTTTACACATTTCCCCTACATTAAGCCTGTCTGCTCTGTGCCACAGCTGCCAGGGGTTGAGCTCAGGTTTAAATTACTGAAAACTTACCCTGGACTTAAAATTTGTCTGACTTGATTACCTGTGGTGAACTATCATCCACCCCAACTAATAATTTACTTTCTTACATATATTAGCACTGTTTGTTTATTGACTTAATTTGTACAACAAATGCAGCTTGCTCTTGTGAACAGTAGTCACACCTTTGATCAGCTTCAACTTCATTACCATTGCAACCTGTCTTTCCGGGGCATTCTCAATGTTTTACCAACAATTCAACAGCTGTTCTCTTCTCGTAGAAATCCTGCATCTTCAGGCCTATGGTTCCTAGACCCATCTCTACCCCTCAATGTAAAGTCTATATGTAGGTGAACACCAGGGTAAATTCTCATTTGTCTTGAAAAAACATATTTAGGATGGTGCTCCAGATCTGTGAGCAGAAATTCATTCATGCAATAACATGGAATTCTCAGCCCATTCTTACCCTCCTGTAGGCTGTTTGCATCATGTTACCACTTGCGTCCTCTACTTTGTAGCCTTTCCCCTATACTACTTCATTGGGCAACCATTCAGCTTGGCCGCTCTCCTTGTACGGAACAATGGAGCTAGCTGCCACTGTGATCAAATCTGACCTGTTTTATAATAGCAACATGTCTCTGGGGTACTGACGAATACAGATGAGTAACAGCCAGTGTGAGATAAATAATGAATTAATAAGCTTTAATTATTAGCAATCAATTACTATAAATAAAATGGCAGTTTTGAATTCATCGTTTACTTCCAACCAAGTAGCAGCACATTTCTGTTTTACCGACGGTTATCCAACTCTAGAATAAGCATTCCATGAATTGTTACAATACAAGAAGATTTAAGGCAATTAAAAAATCTGTCCTGTCAAGCCAAGCTTATCAAGTAGATAGTATATCTCTGACTGCAACTATTTATTAAATACAGTGACATTCTTGATCAGACTCCGGCTGATTCTAGTCTAGAATATCTTAATTATTTGTGGTTTCTGTTGTTGATCCTCACAGAGTAGAAGCAGATGACAAAAGGATTGAGGTTCTGACTTTATTAGAACTGACAGTCACCTTTAAAACGATTTCCAAGGTATCCTTTGGTGCTGTATCAGAAGTGAACTTCACACAAACATTCTCAATCAAGCCTATTGCAAGATCGAGTGGGTTTGTTTCTGAGAAACTACAGACTGCCACCATTCTTACTTTTAATTTCCACCCCATGCACTATCTAGTCCATTGTCAAAGAGTTCTGCTCTCTTCCCACTTTTCTTCAATTTCTCTTTACGGCCTAGAACCAACAATATCTGTTGATGTGGTTTCAAATGTTAAACTTACATATGTTACACAAGTTAACCAGATAGTATTGAACACAATTATTGCAGCCAAGCAATCTAAATGTGCACAAGGTATCCTTTGCATGCACACCTGAATGGATCACAATCTTTTTGAATCCAACTATGTATTGAAACTTCACAGAAGAGGAAATAGCATCTAGAGAGATTATGACAAAGTAAAATATTGAAGTACACCAAAACACTCATAAAAGATCCTTGTATAAATCTGATTTCACCTTTGCAAACATTGTCTCACAGGTACTAATAGCATCAAAGCTTTCATTACCTTTACAAAAGGCCAGTGGTATGAATAGATCTCAAGAGGAACTTGGCAAGTGTACCAGCTTTTGGAGGTTAGTAAACTGATCTCCTTTCAGCATCTAACAAAAGAATATTGAGTACTAAAAAACAGTTTATACCTCTATTTATATCTGTAACATATAGACATATAGATGGGTAACAGTGAATAATGGGTGTGTTTTTCACCAAGAGTGCCTGAGTGACATTAGACAACGAAAAAGAAGCCTGATTTGTGTATGATGTCACTCAGAACTCTGAGGTGAAAAACATCCATTTATTCATTGTTACCCATCTATAATTTTATGTCATTTATGGTGCCCCTAAATTAGTTTCCCCTGCTTTTAAACACTATGCAGGGAGAGAGAATTAATGGAAGACCCATACATAACATGACCTCTCCTCCCTGTAACAAAAAAACAAGTTTCCTGCCATCCAGCCCCACCAACTGCTGTGCCTTCCTTACGCCTACTCTCCCTTCCCCTCCCAATATGCTCTCTGCTTTGCCAGCACTTCAGTGACTGGCTCTCAAAGAAGAACATATTTATGATGAAGCAACAGTGAATTAACAGCCTTTGTTAACCACAGTTGCTCTGTCATAGCAGTGAATGGTGAATCTGGCATTCACTCTAGTGAGGCTCAGTGCAAGCCATATATAACAAATAAATACAGCAATAAAGGTAATGGAAACAAGAGGATCATTTAGCAAACACACTTTTAAACAATATTTTGTAGCACAGAGTTAAGCAATGAATACATTACCCATTGGTGCTTTGAACTGTTTGTTATACGCTAGTATTTGAGAGAACAGACCTTAATGGAAAAAAGTTAAGGAGTGTATTTGCTGAATGAATCCCTTGTTTGCATTATCTTTACGCTGTATACCCAGGTCCAGGCTCTCAAGGAGTTATTGGGTTGCCAGTACCTTTTTACTTCTATGGCGCAGACTCCAGTCTGTTTTGGGCTTTTTCCTGTCTAAAGTGCCTTAGCTGTTTGGCTCTACAGATCAGTTGGCAAAGTGATGAAATCCTTTCTCTGATGTCAGAATCTGAAGCTCTAGCTTATTCTAATAAAGGCATCAATACAATCACATGTGGTTCTATGTTATTAGGTATCAAAGGATCAACACCTATAAATGATAAATCCACAGAACTTGCTAACTTATAAAGACTAAAGAAAAAAGCGATTAGAACAGAGTTAGATGCTAAATTCCTCACTCACTATTTGAATTCAAATATTATCAAGACTGGGTTACAGGTTAGAAATATTTAGATTATCTTTACTAAGGAATAAGATTTCAATACCAATTTTAGCTTTGTATCCAACAGATGCTCTTGCAAATGGATGGTACTAACCATTGAAACGGCGTTAAAACACATCCGCCTTTTGAAGAAACACATTGATGACCTTGAAATGAAAATTTTATCAGACCAAAGCATTACAAATGCTAAAGCAGCATTAGAAAGCTTGGAAGCTACAATAAAAGACTTGGAAAAATGTTTCTAAAAAGGCTCATATACTCCAAAAAGATATTAAGCGTTCTCATAAAGAAAAAACCTATCCTAGAAAAGATCAATCTACAAGCAGCTTTTAACCCCCCAAAATCATGACCTTCCCAGATACTGGCTCAAAGTCAGAAAATAATTTGCAACTAAGGGACAACTACCCATTTGGGTTTTAGTGACCAACCATCCTCCTCACATCATTCTTTTTTTTCAGATCAAAGCCAACATGGGCTTCCCCAATGAACGCGGACATGAGGTATTTGGATACAATGGTGCAGGAACTAATACACTCCAAGTCAGACGCAGACCCACAACCAACACCACGATTGGTAGATCCTGATGATCAAGATATACTCATTTTTAATCTTGCCAATCACATTCTGAATGAGACTGATATCTTTGTTTTAAGCTCTGGTATATACTTTGCTCCTAAATACTTCAATGATCCTTTTCAAACCAAGATTGAAATATATTGGTTCTTTAGAACAAATAGACTAAAACATGTTTTAAGTATACACAGCCTAGTCTGAGTACAACAGGACTTAGCTGCCCCTCAAATTTTTTCCCTTAAATTATTGCGTATCAAAAGGCATTATCACATTTGAAAGTGCTGTTCTTAGTGAGGTTGACCAACCTTTTAAAAGAAATGTTACCACACTCTAAATATGTCCATAACAGAACATCTTGTTCATGAAAAGCTCAAATCACTTCCAAATATCACAATCAAGCCAGCAGGCAAAGAAGGTGGCATTGTGTTTCAAAACACAACAGACTATAAAAAAAGAAGTTCTTAGACAATTGAATCAAACTGAACATTACAAAAAGCTAAGTGGGTTTCCTTCGCTTGCTATCAAGAAAGTAATGGCTTCGTGATAAAGAGTTTACTTTCTTAAACAAACCAGACTATGTTATACCAGCAATATACATGTTAACAAAGAGCCACCAAAGAGCATCTAATGCTTCTAGGTGCTGCATCATATTTGTTTGTGATTCCATTTTTAAACCACTTGCACAATAAGTTGACTTTTTTATTAAGCCCATTTTTTCTCAGAATCCTTGTTACATTCATGACAGTACTTTTGTGATTACCACAATTGAAGGTTTTCCTTTTAACCCCATGAGTGATTGCCTGTTTACAATGGACACTGAGAGTCTGTACACCAATATATATTGAGGCTTTAGAAATTTTGGAAACAATATTTGATACTAGAACACGTCCTCATAGGCCTCTGACATCAGCCTAGATTATGCCAACACTGCTCTCAGCAAGATTTCATTTTTGGTAACCAATCTTATGGACAGCTCAAGAGCCCTGGGAGCAGTTTTCGCACCTAATATAGTGAACCTTTGTGTAGCTCATTTTTTAAAGAAGTACAGTTTCAATGATAACAACCAATTCAAGTGCAATATTGTTAAATGGATAAGCTACATCGATGATGTCTTTCTCATTTGGAAAGGACCGAATGATTATCTTATGCACTTTCACCAGTGGCTTAATTCCTTGAATGCCATTCTTAATTTCACAATTCAATATGATAAACATTTCCTTTTATGACCTCACTATTGAAGAAGAAAATGGAATATTGAACACATCATTATTCACTAAAGATAAAGCCTGCGATATCCTATTAAGGTAGGACAGCCATCTCCCCCAAAATCTCAAAGAAACCCTCCTGTTTGGACAGTTTTTACATCTATGATGTAATTGTAAAAAAGCACTAAACAATGTTCGCAAGGAACTCATTTATCTCAAGCAGTACACTATCTGCAACTAGAGTAGTTGCTCTGATTCAATCATAATCAAGATTATCTTTATTCATTCAAGACCCTCCATTGAGTCACAGTTCGAATTATATCAAAGTATCTATACACACTGGTTTATTTGCATTTCTTAGAAAGCCCATAAACGTATTAATTTAAGGTATACCTAACTTCAGCCGAAGTAGGTAATTTTATTTTGCAATTAAACATAAATCATTGAAATATTTTGTTGCACATTTGAAGTGATCTAGTGAACCCCAGTGAAGTGACCATAACATATATTAGTGAATACTATGTGACAAGGTGAAAAGAGGAACAGGTTATTGGTAAAAATCAAAAGGACGAGCTTAATACAATAAAAATTGATTCAATTCTGGCTCTCTCTTTTGTGTGGCGTCAACGGCGTTTCGACCCTCTCTAGATACGGAGTCTCATCAGGACTGTGTTTCTGGGGACTGAAAAAAAGGAGGGGATGTAATGGTGGGAGTAACAAGGATAAGGGCTATTAATCAAGGGCAAAAAGGGGAGTACTGTGGCTTACCAGTATAGCACAGACAATTAGCAGTGTAAGATCCTGGATGTCGGTTGAACAATAAGGTACAGGAATGATAGTAATCCAACCTGTAATTAGGAAAACCTAAGTTTAGTGGTGTTAAATAATATCAGTACAGGTGCGCACCAAGTTAATATTTTGGAGGCAACTTACTGAGTTCTTGGCCCAAATTGATGGCTGGAATATTTCTAGATATTGAAAGGGACCAGAACGTTGGCTCGACGCGTTATGTTCACGTGTACGAGGTAGTGTCCGCTGAAAAATAATGATAAGGGCAATGGGTACCAGGATAAGGGTGACTAATTCACATCAGTACTAGTATATTATGGGACTGCTTACTTACTTAATATCACTTTTTCTACTCCCAAGATGTGTATAACTTCTATACGGGCGACAGCTGAACTACGCGATATTCAGGGCACAGGAGCAATTTTAATTCAACCTGTAATCGAGGAATACCTTGTTTAGTAAGGTGTACATTTATTATAGTTATTGCACACCATGGGGATAATGGGAAAAACTCACGTGGTTGAGTTCACAATGCTGACCGGGATACTTCAGGTGATTATTAGTGGAGTCCACATTATTAGCTCCATGCGTGTACATTCACGCTCTAGAAGGTGGCCCAAGTTGTAAATTAAAATTTGTGGGCCGTTAGAATGGAAAAGAAGGGTAACCTAATAGCGACAATATCGGCAGCGTAGAGGGATATTCACTTACTTGGTGTCACCTCCCCTGTTCACGATCGAGTCTTACTTCCGTGTTGGCGGTGGCTGAACTACACGATAATATTCAACCCAGCCTACCGGAAGCGGGAAAAACGCCAGTGGCCCGTTGCTAAGATACCACTAGTGTAGTTTCTATAGCGGCAATCTTGGAGGTACAAGTTATAACGGGATAACTACTCCTCTGTCTTAAAAATACGTACTGACACCTTCTGTTAATTTACGGTTATAATGCTGGGATTAGTGACGGATGCGACTATATATTGAGGTGGATATAATCACGCCTGCAATAGTATACTGATGTTCACTCCGAGTGTTGAACCACGTGATAGTAGAGTGGTGCGTTGCTAGGAGACCACTAGCATCGTTACTGGGCAGCCATATTTGAAGATCAGGCTCTACCGGGATAACTATTCTTTTGTCTATATAATACATATAATAAGCCATATGTATATTAACTCATAGTTCGTACAATAGCCAGTAACACTGTGTGCATAATTCACCATATATCATGGTTACATAGTAAGTGTCATAATAGATATCTTGAAGAGAGCATTAAATCAGACAAGACGTAATAGATGGTCATGCTTTAGGTCTATATACGTCTCTACTACATAGATAGGATCTCTATGTGAACGTGATGTTTAAAAAAAAAAAAATTATATTATGATTACACATTGTAAAAAGATTGTACTGTTATATGTTTTAAATTATGATTTGCACACTGTAAAAATACTGCACTATTGTATATACGTGTTAATTAATTATAAGACATAACTGATATCAAGTTTGGGATTATGATAAGAATAAGCTGAGACACGAGTGTCAATTACTAACTGACTACACTTCATATAGCCACCCTGCAAGGTGAGCATTGTTAAATTATTGAAGTTGTGGTGATTGATCTATATCCACTTCCACACAGAGTTACTGGCTATTGTACGAACTATGAGTTAATATACATATGGCTTATTATATGTATTATATAGACAAAAGAATAGTTATCCCGGTAGAGCCTGATCTTCAAATATGGCTGCCCAGTAACGATGCTAGTGGTCTCCTAGCAACGCACCACTCTACTATCACGTGGTTCAACACTCAGAGTGAATATCAGTATACTATTGCAGGCGTGATTATATCCACCTCAATATATAGTCGCATCCGTCACTAATCCCAGCATTATAACCGTAAATTAACAGAAGGTGTCAGGACGTATTTTTAAGACAGAGGAGTAGTTATCCTGTTATAACTTGTACCTCCAAGATGGCCGCTATAGAAACTACACTAGTGGTAACCTAGCAACGGGCCACTGGCGTTTTTCCCGCTTCCGGTAGGCTGGGCTGAATATTATCGTGTAGTTCAGCCACCGCCAACACGGAAGTAAGACTCGATCGTGAACAGGGGAGGTGACACCAAGTAAGTGAGTATCCCTCTACGCTGCCGATATTGTCGCTATTAGGTTACCCTTCTTTTCCATTCTAACGGCCCACGAATTTTAATTTACAGCTTGGGCCACCTTCTAGAGCGTGAATGTACATGCGTGGAGCTAATAATGTGGACTCCACTAATAATCACCTGAAGTATCCCGGTCAGCATTGTGAACTCAACCACGTGAGTTTTTCCCATTATCCCCATGGTGTGCAATAACTATAATAAATGTACACCTCACTAAACAAAGTATTCCTCGATTACAGGTTGGATTAAAATTGCTCCTGTGCCCTGAATATCGCGTAGTTCAGCTGTCGCCCGTATAGAAGTTATACGCATCTTGGGAGTAGAAAAAGTGATATTAAGTAAGTAAGCAGTCCCATAATATACTAGTACTGATGTGAATTAGTCACCCTTATCCTGGTACCCATTGCCCTTATCATTATTTTTCAGCGGACACTACCTCGTACACGTGAACATAACGCGTCGAGCCAATGTTGTGGTCTCTTCCAATATCTAGAAATATTCCAGCCATCAATTTGGGCCAAGAACTCAGTAAGTTGCCTCCAAAATATTAACTTGGTGCGCACCTGTACTGATATTATTTAACACCACTAAACTTAGGTTTTCCTAATTACAGGTTGGATTACTATCATTCCTGTACCTTATTGTTCAACCGACATCCATGATCTTACACTGCTTATTGTCTGTGCTATACTGGTAAGCCACAGTACTCCCCTTTTTGCCCTTGATTAATAGCCCTTATTCTTGTTACTCCCACCATTGCATCCCCTCCTTTTTTTCAGTCCCCAGAAACACAGTCCTGATGAGACCCCGTATCTAGAGAGGGCCGAAACGCCGTCGACGCCACACAAAAGAGAGAGCCAGAATTGAATCAATTTTTATTGTATTAAGCTCCGTCCTTTGATTTTTACCAATAACCTGTTCCTCTTTTCACCTTGTCACATAGTATTCACTAATATAGGTTATGGTCACTTCACTGGGGTTCACTAGATCACTTCAAATGTGCAACAAAATATTTCAATGATTTATGTTTAATTGCAAAATAAAATTACCTACTTCGGCTGAAGTTAGGTATAACTTAAATTAATAAGTTTATGGGCTTTCTAAGAAATGCAAATAAACCAGTGTGTATAGATACTTTGATATAATTCGAACTGTGACTCAATGGAGGGTCTTGAATGAATAAAGATAATCTTGATTATGATTGAATCAGAGCAACTACTCTAGTTCCAGATAGTGTACTGTTTGAGATAAATGAGTTCCTTGCGAACATTGTTTAGTGCTTTTGTACTTACCCAGTTCACAAGGACGTATGGGTTTCTCTTGTTATTTAAAATATATGATGTAATTGTAGCACAAAGATATAGCAAATAAACTGTCAATAAAACTGATTTTATGATGAAAAGTGAACATCTGCAGCCATGACGTGCCAAGATTTGCCTGGGGAAAATTGCTGGAGGTTCAGTAAAAAGGGCAAGATTTGCAATTCTGATATGTGCAGTAATAGGAGTTACCTTGAATATTTGAATTTAGTAGCCCACATGTAATTGAGGCTTATCAGGGAACATTCTTTCATGCATCAAAGAGGCAACAGCAGCACAGTACTCAAAGAAGAACCTCAAAAGAAGCAACTTGATCCTGAAGTTCAGAGTGTAAAACATCTCCATACCTGGTTATGCTTCTTCTTCTTACAACATGACCTTCAGGACAAATAACTATTCTTATCTCAAGTACATAGTGTGTTTTCCGTCAACTCATGAGTTACTCAGTATTTCAAAGCACAAGTAGTCACATCTTAATTTCTAATCTAGCTGCAGCCAAATAATGGATTTTCCATGTTTGGCATATGAGGCATCATCCGCCACATATTCTTCAATGTTACTCATAAAAATGTGTGTAACACAAAAGAAGTTACAAGATAAGGTGTGTTCAAAATGCAATACAGTGTATGCAGTGTAAAGCATTCTACGGATATTTCCTACCAACCTTTCAAATGCTGAATGCTATGTTCAGACTTTAGAGAGAAGAAATAATGGTCTCTAGGTATTGAAAATTGTACTTATGTAGCTACAAATGGATTGGGGAGCCATGGATTTCCAATCATTGTCAGTTAATCTGGCTACAGTGCATTCTTGATTTAGCCATGTTAAACCCCTGATCAAGGCCCTTCATTGATTTCCATTCAGGCAAGACTATGTTTTATAGGTCTATGTTTATTATGTATAAACTAATGTTTGGGTGTTGTCCTTCTTTTCTACAGAGGCATATAAGCTCTTACGATCATTTCTGAATTTACACTCATGCTCAGCCAATCTTCTGATTGCCCCTAGCTTAAAGACATTTGGAGGGTTTCTGCTCCTTTTTCTTGCTGGCCCAATCTTTTTGGAAGTCTCTGTTGTACCCGAAGATCTCTGTACAGCTTCTGTATTTAGTTGTTAGTAAAAACATAAGGGCAACCCAATAACACTTTGAGAGATTGGGTCTTAGTATACATCCATAAAGGTAATGCAAGCAAGGAGATCATTCAGCAAACAAACTTTTAAACAGTAATTTGTAGCACAGAAATAAGCATCCATTACAAAAACCATTGGTGCTTTGAACTGCTTGTTATACGCTAGTATTTGAGAGAGCAAAAAACTTACCAGAAAACAAAAAGTTAAGTGGAGGTGTACATGTTCGGTAGAAGAGTTTACTTCTTCCAGAAGGTTTTTTAACAATAAATAATGTTACATAGTCAATTTACAACCTATTAGTATTGGTGGGGTTATATATTCTAGCATGCAGCACTCCTATGACCCGGAATAGGTTTTACTGACACAGTTCTTTGGATGAGGGTCAAGTGAATGCTGGTCCAGAAAGTAGAGAAAGGATCTGTCACAGTTAGCTGTCCTTTGGTGATTTGATACATGAACAATGCAATCGATGTTTATGGAACGGCAAGTAGAGGAAACGTGTTGACTTTTTGGTCTTTTGGTTAATTAATAAGTGAGACCATCTTCATAACTATGCTAAGAAGATAGTTAAACAACCCACGGGAGTATAAAAAAGGAAAAATATGATAACACTTTAATGTACACCTCAAATTATAAGAAATATGATTAGCCAGCAGAGCAAACGTGAACACGCATAAACACACATGAACGAGGCCACACTAAGTAACTGATAGTGTAGTGTTTCAAAACTGTAACTAAACCTGATGTGAACATGTTCCTGAACAGAATAAAGACGTACATGCATGTATTGTGAAGGTTAAAGATAAGGTACTATTTACAAGCTAAAATTTTCTATAATGCAGGAGAGCCATGCTTACATGGTGCAAGGTTTGCTTGATATGCACAAATAGTTTAGACAAAAGTGTCTGAGATGCACAAGAAATACCACTAATTGTAAGTGTTTAATGGCAAGCTACTATTTACAAGCTGAAAAGTATCCATAATGCAAGCAAGCCAAGCCTACATGGTCCAGGGATTTCTTAATGTGCAGGAATGATTAAGCCAGAAGAGTCCGAGCTGCACAAGAAATACCGGTATTTTTAAATGTGTAATGTCTAGCCCAATGCAGAGATTAAATAAGTAGTCATGTCCAATACAGACATGAGACTCACCTGACATGAGCACCATTTGGGGAAATCAGTGCATACTGTGAATAGACGGCACAGTTATTGTAACTTTGAGAAACAAAATGGCAAATTAAAGGAGAGGCCACAAGAGGCAAGGTGTTGCTCACCTTTTTCGATAATAAGAAAAGGAGTTAATCCTGAAAGTGAACACCCTTGGCTGGCACCAAGCTCTCAGAGCAGCGTGGTTGAGGGTGTGCAGAGCTAGCAAGCAATAAGTAGTCAAGGCAAATGCATGCAATGTGAACAAATCCTGAAGGTCAGCCATCTTGGTAGTATGGCACAAAGAATACATGTGTGAGCTCCATCTTGAAGCGGACATCCTGATACTTCATATAACATGCAGTGCTTGGTGCCTGTATTTGAGCAATGCATCATGGAGAAACTAAACGGATACTAGGTTACAAAACAAATATATGCAATACATCAGGGGCAAACTGTACATAGTGACACAGTGCAACGCACATTGAAATTCCAATCAATGCCTGCAGTTAATCCTGCTGAAATACAATTAATGTCTCAATCGATATCTGGCAGTACATTGGTCAACTGCCAGGCATTCAATTTCACAGTTACGCTTCCAGGTGATAGAGATATTGAAGCAGACCTGGCAAAGACCTCACAAGATCCCTATTACAAAGGGAAATATACTGGATAAAAGGATTAGATAAACAACATCCTAAAGGCCTCAATGAAAAAAGTCGATATGAGCTGCTTTTTATGAGTCTGAGTGGCTATGTGTCAGATGTAGACCCAAGATAATTAAGCTCATACACACAAAGTCACTCATGATCACTTCATACTAGAAGAATAAGGAGGAAATGTGAGCCTTTAAAACATTGTCTGATCCTTATGAACATGAATTTGTTGTGATATATCGATGAGTAGGAAATGAACATATTATGAATATCTAAACATTGTATGTACGGAATATCACTCATGAATGATACTTATTAACACACATTACTGAAGGACATGCATGCAATCGTTCTGACTAAGGACCGCAAGGTATGTAGAAAAAGTCAGCTTTTAAAAGCAAGTGAATATGTTCAGATGAGGATGTGTTGTGATTCCTAAGGCAGCACTGAGTATCATTTAATAATTTGAAGAGATTGGACGGTTGTTCTATAGACTCCTGTTGTTTAGAGAATAGATATGTGGATCACGATCGTTGAGCAAGTTTGCTTTTTGGATTAGAGTGGTAAACATCGGTTTACACTAACATTGAGGAGAATATACATCATCTAAAGATGGGGCTATGTTATCGGGATTTGTGAACAGGTATGCGGTAGTCCTTTGTTGTTGTGTATCTGCGACGGGCACGTTTAAAAATGTAGCAACATGGGGAACTTGATCATGTTCGGCGTTTATTTTCTGTCGAGAACAGAATTTATGATTCTGAGGTATGCGCGTATCGGTTTATGTAGAATGGAATAAGTGAGGTATTCAATGATTATTTCTAATGAGAACACTCGCGTAAGCTTGATGGCAGGTGGTTAACGTATATGTTGAGTATTCCCAGAAGGGAATGTTCACTAAAGTCGATGTAACATTGGAAATCTAGTTTGTTTACAGAAATGTGTACGAGTAACATCACGCACAAGAGGAAAGAAGGTTACATACAACAGGAGGTCAGTTGCACCATAGTAAATAAGGGAATTGAAACATAGTGGGATTTCTATGAACTTACGGTTTTGTCCTTGATGGTTTTCAGAAGCGACTAATATATAAATCTTACGGAGAACGGTTCTTTACGTTTGACATTCAATAAGTCATTTTCACTTAAACGAATCATGTATAGCATGGGTGATATGGTTGTTTTCCTCATCAATTAATCTTGATTGAATTATAGTAATAGTCACAATACTCCTTACAGAGGCAGCATGTGCACATAGTCACATAGTGGCATTTGTGGAGTCTGGAGAGAAGAATATTACATCACCTTATGTTATATTAAGACTTGGGGTTGATAAAGAGAGTGAAAGAGATGTTGTGCATTGGTCACCAATATGAACTGGTATTGCACCAAATCATCAGCTTTACTAACAATATACACTCTTGAACAAGTAAAATTAGTTATAATCCATTCGTGTACGTTGTTATTTTTGTGTTTCTACAGATTGGCTCCTGAGGAAGGGACTTGGTCCCGGAATGCATTGGGCATGAGAAACAAAGTTTTATGTCAAGCCAGCAATTAGAAAGTGGATTAAATGTATATGTGTTAATATATGTATTATGAAATGTCTATATGAGATCATCAACAGATAGAAATGAGTTACTACATTTTATGTATACATTTAAAGTGATAAGCAAAAAAGTATAAAAAAAAAAAATTTGATGAATTGAAAAAATTGTTGATATTGATTTTTGTGAATTGTGCACATTGGTTTCAAGTACAGTTACTTGAGTTAATGATACATATGATTAATTAGCATGTCAGACAGCATGCATTTCAATGTAGCAACCGAATGAAGAGCATGAACAGTCATTGTTATTGCTACACACTTTTTATCATTATTGATTCACTGTCTACACAGTGTAGCAGCACCCAACATGTCATTTGACACAATTTCCAACATAACTGACAACAGGGCAAGCACCAGAGGTTATACAGCAGAGCAAGCTACAGAGCAAACTCAAAGAATTGGAATATTTAACAATACGTGAGCTCAATCAACGATTACATGCATCCACATTGGTGCAATACCATAAAGCCAAAATAATCCCGAGAGGTTTAAGACTCTCCATCAAACCCATGCTTTTTCATTTTCACCAAAACAGCATATTCATGGATAAATGGTGTGCTATCCTCAATAAATGTTCACTGGACTTCATCCTCTTGTTTATTGAAGAGTTATCAAAAGCAATACATGAATCAACAGAGGAAATCTCAACCATTAAACGTGACTTGGAAATACGTATGGAAACGGACACTTGGAAAATCACATTAGTTGGAATTAATCAAAAGTTGGACATATACAGTAAAGAATTACAGGAAGGTAAATTACGTAAATTCAAGCGTGACACCATAGACTATAAACTGAACAAAGCATACACCTGGGCAGAGGTGTATGCTCAAAGACTTTCTAATTTTAAAAAAACAACGACTTCATCAGAAGAAAGTATAGTTTCTAACAGAGAGATAGACACCAATCGGGTACCAGCAAAGTAAACGATGTTGAGCATCGACCATCCACATACAGACATGGAACGTGAAGAACCGACACAACCCATAGTGCCAACTCTTTTTTATCCCAAACTCCGGATATAGGTCAACCACCGGGACAACACAGTGTGAAAGTATCTTCAACCATCGCAAAATAAAGAGAGGAAAAGGAAAAGGCACGCAAAAATTTAAGGAGTCAGAACAAGGTTTAGTGGTCAATATATCATCTACAACTCTTACACCTATGCAGGAGAAGGTCTTGAATAAAGGGATGGGATTTGTACCAACATATAACACCAATGAACTAGAATGTGAAATATCGTTGTACAAATTTATGAGGAATCTCAGATTGAGACATTTCTTTTCTAATGTACTTCCATCAAAAGACAGCTAACAGGAACCAGAATTTCTAGAGTTCAAAACCAAGGGCTGTTTTCAAGCCCCAGTCTCTCATAAAATGCTGGATGCATTTTAAATTTTAATAAAAAAAGACATACAGAAATTGAATTTCAAGGCACAGAAAAGACAAAACATGACAAGATCGGAGAAAAGCACATTAAGATCATTAAAAAACAACCCAGATATTACCATTCAATATGCGGAGAAAGGCGGGTCATTGGTAATAATGAACACTGAATTCTACCAGACTAAAGTCAATCAACATGTCTCTGAGACATCAACGTATCTGTTGTTTGAACAAGATCCAACCAACACATTGATATTGACATTGAATAAGATATTGGAGAAAGCGCTTGAAATGGGTTGGGTCAGCACATCTACCAAATCGTTTTTGACAGGATCCAATCTGCAGACCACATCTATATATGTGAGCAAAGATTCACAAAAACGTACAAGATCCCCCCTTTAGTCCTATAGTGGCAGGATGTGGTTCATTATTCGAACAACTTCGTAAATACCTTGATTTCTTCTTACAGCAATTTGTTCAAGGTTGGTGCTCATATGTGAAAGATACTACAGAGTTTTTGTTGAAATTACAGATGTTGATGGATTTAAAAGACGAAGGCTACGTATTATGCACCATAGATGTAGCAGCGCTATACACTTCAATCCCTCATCTTGAAGGAATAGAGGCTGTTGAGTGGGCACTACTACAACAGTCAAACATCAAGGCAGACAAAATATTTCTGTTGGAGCTACTACACTTTTGCTTGCATCACAGTTACTTTCAGTGGAATGAACAGTTTTATTTGCAATTGACCGGCACATCAATGGGTTTTGCAGGAGCCCCGGCTTATGTGAATACCTTCATTGCTAAATTTGAAGATGATCATGTTTTTAAGGATCCAAAGTGGAAAAATAATCTAAGATTATATTACAGATTCATAGATGATATTTTTCTCATCTGGACTGAAACAATAGAAAGAATTGAGTTAAAGATCCAACAGTTGAATACATATGATTGACGTATTCAGTTTACTCACACGATTGATGATACCACGATTTCCTTCCTAGATGTATCGATTAGCAAAACAGAAACTGGTCTGCAGACTCAAGTACACAGGAAATCTACAGACAAAAATAATGCTTTACTATACACGAGTTTCCATCCGAAGAATTTAATACGCAATTTACCATACTCACAATTCTTAAGGATCAAAAGAATTTGACCGGACAAAGGAACCTTGGAAGTGAACATAACAACACAGAAACAGAAGTATCTATCAAGGGGGTACCCGATTAACATTCTGGAGGAGGCCATACAAAGGACAGCAGCCATGGACAGAGACAAGTTGTTGAGGAAACAACCTAAAACTACAGCACAACAACAAGTTTTTGTTTCCATATATTCATTCAGTTCTATAGCCCTTAGAAAAATCATCAATACGAGATGGGATCTGCTTCAGAATGAACCGGATTTCAAAGACATTTTCAAGCAGAAACCATTACATGCATATACGAGATCTAAGAACTTGAAAGAATTGTTGACCACGCCTACCCATGAAGAGGAATCTACATTTCAAGGGACAAAAAGATGCCAAAATTGCATACATTGCAATAATGTGATAACTGGAACCAACATCACCCACCCTAGAAATGGGGAAATAATCAAATTAACACACACCACTGATTGCAGATCAAACAATTTCATCTACAGCATCAAATGTCCATGTGGATTATCATACACAGGAAAGACGGAGAGAAAAATAAAAACATGAATAACAGAACATAAAAGCACCATCAGTACTCAAAACGAAACCTCAAATCTGGTAGTACATTGGTCAACTGCCAGGCATTCTATTTCACAGTTACACATCCAGGTGATAGAGATATTTAAGCCAGCTCCTGGCAAAGACTTCACGAGATCCGTATTACAAATGGAAATATATTGGATAAAAATATTAGATACACAACATCCTAAAGGCCTCAATGACAAAGTCGATATGAGCTGCTTTTTATAATGAGTCTGAGTGGATATGTGTCAGATGTAGACCCAAGACCATTAAGCTCATACACACAAAGTCACTCATGATCACGTCATACTAGAAGAATAAGGAGGAACTGTGAGCCTTTAAAACATTGTCTGTTCCCTATGAACATGAATTTGTTGTGATATATCGATGAGTAGGAAATTAACATATTGTGACAATCTAAACATTGCATGTACGAAATATCACTCATGAATGATACTTAGCAACACACATTACTGAAGGACCTGCACGCAATCGTTCTGACTAAGGACTGCGAGGTATGTAGAAAAAGTCAGCTTTTAAAAGCATGTGAATATGTTCAGATGAGGATGTGTTGCGATTCCTAAGGTATTGCCGAGTATCATTTAATTAATTGAAGAGATTGGACGGTTGTTATATAGACTCCTGTTGAATTTAGACAACAGATATGTTGATCGCGATCGTTAAGCAAGTTTTCTTTTTGCATTAGAGTGGTAAACATCGGTTTACACTAACATTGAGGAGAATATACATCATCTAAAGATGGTGGTTATGTTATCGGGATTTGTGAACAGGTATGCAAGAGTCTGTTGTTGTTGTTTATCTGCGACGGGCACGTATAAAAATGTAGAAAGCAGGGAACTTGCTCACGATCGGCGTTTATTTTCTGTCGAGAACAGAATTTATGATTGTGAGGAAAGCGCGTATCGGTTTTTGTAGAATGGAATATGTGAGGTATTCAATGATTATTTCTAATGAGAACACTCGCGTAAGCTTGATGGCAGGGGGTTAACGTATATGTTGAGTATTCCCAGAGGGGAATGTTCACTAAAGTCGATGTAACATAGGAAATCTTGTTTGTTTACCGAAACGTGTGCGAGTAACATCACGCACAAGAGAAAAGAAGGTTACATACAACAGGAGGTCAGTTGTACCATGGTAAATCAGGAAATTGAAACATAGTGGTATTTCTATGATCTTACGGTTTTGTCCTTGATCGTTTTCAGAAGCAACTGATATATAAATCTTACGGAGAGCGGTTCTTTACGTTTGACATTCAGTAAGCCATTTTCACTTAAACGAATCATGTATAGCATGGGTGATATGGTTGTTTTCCTCATCACTTAATCTTAATTGAATTATAGTAATAGTCACGATATTCCTTACAGAGGCAGCATGTGCACATGGTGGCATTTGTGGAGTCGGGAGAGAAGAATATTACATCAAGTTGTGTTCTTTTAGGAATTGGGGTTGATAAAGAGAGTGAAAGAGATGTTGTGCATGGGTCACCAATATGAACTGGCATTGCACCAAATCATCAACCTTACTAACAATACACACAATTTTGGAACAAGTAAAATTAGTTATAATCCATCCCTTTATGTTGTCATTTTTGTATTTCTACAGATTGGCCCCTGAGGAAGGGACTTGGTCCCAAAATGCATTGGGCATGAGAAACAAAGCCAGCAATTCGGAAGTGGATTATATGTATATGTGTTAATATATGTTTCATGAAAGGTCTATATGTGAATATCAACATATAGAAATGAGTTACTAAATTTCATGTAAAATTCAAGTGATAAGCAAAAAGTATAAATGCAAATTAATTTGATGAAATTGAAAAAAATGTTGATATTGATTTTTGTGAATTGTGCACATTGGTTTCAAGTACAGTTACTTGAATTAATGATACATATGATTAAGTAGCATGTCACACAGCATGGATTCCAATGTAGCACCCAAATGAAGAGAATGAACAGTCATTGTTATTCTTATCAAGGTAAAAAATAGGGAGTGCACTGCATACTTTTTCTCAATCTCAATTGATATTAGCCAGAAAGGAATAAAACGTCATATGGTGTGAGTACCATATATTTACAGAAACTATGAAATGCTTCAAAAACTAGTGGTGAGCCATAATTAAAAGAGATTTGTGCAGCTATCTACGGGAAACGGTCAGAACAACCTGGGCTCAGCCACGCGTGTCTGAACAACGCAAGTGCAACCACGCATGCCTTATCCACGCATATGCCTTAACCAGGCATATGAGTGGTTAAGGCAGTGAGCGGGCTAGGTGCTGCAATGGGCGGGCCTAGAAAGAGAAAGGATTGGGAGAGGAAGCGGTGAGGTAAGTGGGGCTGAGTTGTGGGGGGTAGTTTTTAAGGCTCGGGGTCGGGTAGTTTTTAGGGCTCACGGGGTATCGGGATGTTTTTAGGGCTCGGGGGTTGAGGTAGTTTATAGGGCTTAGGGGAGGGCAGGGTAGTTTTTAGGGCTTAGGGGGGCAGGGACGTTTTTAGGGCTCAGGGGGCTGGGGTTGGTTTTCATGAAGTTGGTGGTAGTTTAAGGTCTCAGGGCGAGGGCTTGGGGCTGTTTTAGGGCTCAGGGCAGGGGTCAGGGATCGGGGTACTTTTTAGGGCTTAGAGGGGGGAGGGATTCTTTTAGTGCTGGGGAAGAGATTGGTTTTCAGGAGGAAGGTGGGTAGTTTTAGGTCTCAGGGTAGGGGCTTGGGGGTCGTTTTCTGGCTCAGGGAGGGGGGAAGGGATCATGGTATTTTTGGGAATTTGAGAGCCTTTTTAGGGCTCAGGGTGGGTGGCTGGGGTCGGGGGCCACACTTACCTGATAAGTCTCAACCACGCATGTCTTTGCCATACATGCCTTAACAACGTTTTATAGGCATGCGTGGTAAAGAGATATGCATGATTAAGACTTGCATGGTTAATGCCGCGTGGAACCAGAATGCTGGTAATCGCATGCGTGGTTCCATCACACAACCCTAGTTACATATGTTAAATGTAATATCTCATGTGATGTTATCACAATAACTTGTCTTTAGAATGAAAAACTACATTTCTATAAATAATTGCACTACTGGCAGTTTTCTGCCTATTCACAGCAACAGAGTATATAAGTTGCAAGAAATCGGAATATTAGTTCTGCAGGATGTGATGAGGCACCAGCAAGTAATAGGTCCACAATTTCCCCTTCATAGAATCAAAGCACCCCATTGTGGCACTTGACTCTCTCAGGGTGGTTAAACAGAGCAGTCCAAAGCCTATTCAGGGTGGGTGGTGTGGACTGGTAATCATCATTCGCAGGCACCCAATAATAACACTCAATAAATGATTGTGCAGTCAGTTCTTTTTCTTTGAAAAAGGATAAGTACATTTATTGCACACACACTACTGAATACATTAATTTGCAAATATATACACCAGGTAGAGAGAAATAGCTTAGGTGACATTCTGAAATCACATTTGACCCCGAATATGTCATGACCCCCAAACTTACAGCACCCCCACCTATACCAGTAAGAACGTCACAGTACAGGGGAGTATCACTTTAAATAAAACATGCCTGTTGGCTTTGTCAAAGGATCATCACCACAACATATAAGGAAAGTCTACTGGTTTGTCAAGGGGTCAACGCATCAAAATATAAGGCAAGCTTATTGGCTTCATCAAGGGGTTCACCACATTAAAATAAAAGCCCAATAACCACATGCTAATAATCACCATTATCATATCACCATACTAAATAATTATGTTTAAACGTAATTATTATTACCAAAAAAGCATTTCAATGTTAATCAAAATCTACTGTCCAAAGTATATTGTCAATAAAGCATTTAAAACCAACATAACAAATGAGTCTTTATTATATATCTTTAGGCCACATACGATGCAACCACAGAACTGGCACCTAGCTATTGCTCCATTCTCAGGCTACAGAACAAACGTTCTAGTCTTAGAAGTGCTTAAAATATCATGAAAGTTCACCTCAGGTAATGCATCCTGTGACCCTGGAGAGTTAGGGTCAATTTTAAAAAGCACTCCCTCAGCCCCTGAATACTTCTTTGTGAATGTTGGTGGTGTCCCTCCTATCATGGGGCCACCACAAACAATAATACCGTATGCAAATAGCCCCTCCTGGGGCATTATAGGGTACTCTAGTGGGGAGGAAAATCAATACTTTATGAGCAGCTCTCCCTCGGTTCACAGGTGAACCGCGCTGGCTTCCTTTTTCTTTGTTAAAGCGGGGGTGTCCTGTCCCACCTAGGGAACCCCCAGGGAAATTTAAATGGTGGGCACTGCGGGGGGAGCCCCAAGGCCCCCACAACCCCGGCTAGTTCCCAGCACGCTGCTCCTATGCAGGGTGGAAGCCAGCAAATTCTTCTGTTCTGCTTCTGCCATGTGGGAGCTCTTTCCTAATGCTCCTGCAGTGGGGAGCAGCGTCTTTGTTTTGGGGCCCAGGCATGGGGCCCCTGGTACTGGACTTCGAGGCCCGGGGCTGGGGTTCTGGGCCCCATCCATGTAAGTACAACCCAAAGAGTCCTGTGGCGAGCCCTAGCCACCTGATGCCTCTACAATAGGCTCCTGGCCTCAAAAGTAGCGCATTTTGTGAGGAGCTGGTTCCACTGGTTTCCCCGCCACCCCTGTACCAACCCTCCTGCACAGCATGCTAGCGCAACCCAAGATGGTGCTGTCAAGAGATCTCTGATCACATCTTCTCTAGGGGCCTCGGCTCTGCCCCTAGCTGACATCAATGCCAGGGACTATCCCACCAAAGCTTCAAAGGGGAGCGCCATCTTGTTTTGGTTCCAGAAGTCTGGGCTTCCTTCTCTTCATTCATTTGGAATGGGCTGTCCCAACCCTGGAACAGTGTGACAGCTTATTAACAGGTGCAGACTTTTTCCATATCTTCCCTCCTCAGGAGCTGAGTGAAGAGCAGCTAATTATTCCTTTTGTTTAGGAGGTCGTAGTTCTCTATGCTGGGGAGCAGAGTAACTACCTTAGCCCAACATGGTGACAAAAGGCCTAGAAATTGATCCTGAGGTGAGCCTGAGAAATTTGATCATTCTGGATGACCCATAAGTTGTACATGTAGACTCTTGGGACTTGCATATTTAATCTTGGTGCACATATGTGACCCCATTTGATACCATACTGGAAGTTGTAGGCCTAAAGGGAAGTGAAACTGCACAGTAAGGCAGATTTCCACCTATGTGTATAATACAGTGACACCGCAGATAAACCCGTAAACCTTACTGACCTTATCTATGCGTGCCCACTATCATTATAAAGCCTATCCCAGGTTAACATCTAACCTTGTCCCTTCTGCACCAGGCTACCTGTGCTCAGTTACTGGGCTGAACACAACAGTAGTCTCACACGTGCAGACCGCACACACGTGCACAAGTGTGTGTGCAAGTGTTCATGTGTAATCAGCTAAGTGTCTCTTACCCTAGCTGCATCGCAGTGACCTTATCTTAAAAGGCGGACACTGGAGGTAACCAGATGCAGTCCATTTACCATATGATTACTGTGGGTGAGACACAAGTAGTGAGACACCCCCCCCCAGTAAATAGTCAAAAACCAGGTTATCAAGAAACAAAAAACATCTGAGCATACTAAATGGGCGGAAACCATTTGCAACGTAGCTGAATTTCAAGAAGGTGTCATAATATACCAAATCACTTATTATCACATTCTAAAGTATCCAAAAGGCAAAAAGGGAGAGTAGAGTTTGCAGCTAATGTGTAGTATACTCATTGTCAAACCTGTCCATCAAGATGCATCTTAAAAAGGCATGGGAATCTGTTGAGTGCCTAAGAAATCCATTCAACAGATACATTCAAGCCCTTAGTGACACTATCAACTCTCCATATCCAGTGATTCTCAAACAGTAAGCTGATAGTCTGTTATTGTGGCAGACTAAGCCCTGAATGACTGTAACCATGTTTATGCTGAACGCACTTTTCTAGCAGTGCGCCACTTGTTGTCGAATCCTAGATTGGTGCTGGAAAATCCTATGGCATACTTCTTGTGTCATTTTTCCAATATCCGGTAACCAGCAAGGATACTGGATGCAATAGATGACATTCTTAGTGTGACAATTTGAAAAGTATTTTATATGCTAGGTCACACCATTCACTATCTTCATACTGGAGCATGCCATACAGTTCCAACACCTGAAGTGGGCAGTGATGGGTTGCAAATCAAAGCCTCAGCCTCTCCATTCCAAGGCACTTCTAATTAGCGCTATAAAGGTTCAACATAAGGATTCCTATCAGTATTAACTCAGTTGTGTAGATGGTAGCCTATCAGTCCTACCAATGCATTTTCTTAAGTGAGGAATTTGAATTTTTATATACCCAAATCATAATATCTGTTACATGTGATATTATAATTGTGCTATGTGGTTTCAGATTACAAACAATAATTCCTCCTTAGGGGGTCAATCATACCAGTCTCCAATTGGCATATTTAACTTTAGAGTAAAGCTACTATATATGGTGTCGGGAAATATACTACTGGCATGGAAAGTTAAATGTCACCTGTGGACTGCAGCAGATGGTGTGCTTGCTACCAGGCTGCTTCAGGCCTATATGTGTAGTGTGACTGCTGTAGCTTTTAAATCAAAGTGCGCCGGGTATGCCCAAACGTGGGTCCCAGGCTCACTGTGCCACTGGATTCAAGCTAGCCTGGCTGATGAGGGGTGATGCCCCGAAACTGGTCCCAGGATGCTTGTTTCTGGTCCAGGCAAGACCTGGCTTGGCAGTTCGGGCTTGTCTGTTCCCATGAGGCACAGGGTCAAGACTGATTTGCATATGGCTGGGTCTTATCTGGGGTGGCATAGTGAGCATAAGAACGATGGATTTAACCCAGATCTTTTGACTGAGGTAATGTTTGATTTGCTCTACATTCCGTCCATCATCGGTGTGTCTTTTTTTGCTTTCTTACCCTAAATGCGCCGGGTATGCCCAGACGTGGGTCCCAGGCTCACTGTGCCACTGGATTCAAGCTAGCCTGGCTGATGAGGGGTGATGCCCCGAAACCGGTCCGAGGATGCTTGTTTCCCGTCCAGGGAAGACCTGGCTTGGCAGTTCGGGCTGGACTGTTCCCATGAGGCACAGGGTCAAGAGTGATTTGCATATGGCTGGGTCTAAAGTGGGGTGGCATGGTGAGCAAAAGATTTAACCCAGATCTTTTCACTGGGGGTAAATGTTTGATTTGCTCTGCATTCCGTTCATTATCTGTGTGTCTTTTGTAGCTTTTAAATCAGCAAGTAAACCTGTCAAATTAATCATTTTCCCCAAAAAGGAACCCTACCCCTACTTTTAAGTATTAAAGGATTTTTTTTTAAACATTGGCTTGAAATGTATATACTATACACACACACAGATATAGATGTGTATATATGTATTCAGATGCACACATTTACATTAAACATGTGTGTATATATAAACACACATATGTACAGATATACATACACATTACATATGTACATATATATATATATACACACACACACACACACACACACACACAAATATCACAAGAGATTCGGTTGGAGAGGTGGCCCTCCCCAAAAAACTACTATATGACAAATTGGATAAATCATACAGAAAAGAGCTTTCAAAATGGTGGGAGGCTGTCTCATTGCAAAAATACATTGAATACGAAAGAGTTCCGCAAGGATTAAGAATTTTCATAGTCCGCTCTTATCAAACTCCTGACTGTGATATGTTTGAAGAATGGGCAATGAATTCACATGAATGTTCACTCACCATGCTGTGTATTTTGGTCAAATATGCATGGAGGACAGAGAAGAGAAGTTACTTTTGAAGATTGACTCGATAGTTATAGAATTAAGGAAGGTGGTGGATCTAAAAGAATATGAGAAGTTAACTGCCAGGATGGAAAATCTGGAAGAAGAAATAAAAATGAAAAAATAAAGGAAATTCTATCCAGATTCTAAAGATTATTTGAATGGTTAAATAATGACTTTTGCAAAAATACTGAGAAAGGAAGTAAAATCAGTAGGTGGCACGGCCTATAAAGGACAATCTATTACATCCCCTATACTGGAAGAAATTGCGTAAGTACAACAGGAGGAGTCAGGAAAAGGCAGTAGTGCTACAGATAATTACACGTCTGGTGGATCTGACATTTAAAGCCCCAAAAATATTATTTTTAAGGAATTCCAACTATTGACCTGAAGTTTGTTGGAACTTGAGCCGTATCGAGGTACAGCAAGAGAAAGAGGAAGAGGAGGATGAGGAGGAAGCAGAAAAAATACAAAGAAAACAGGAAAAGATGAAGGCTTCGTGTGAGTAAAGACAAGAGCCCAGACAGCGACAAGGTGACTGAGTCAGACATCAATGTGGTAAATCTATTTGACTTGACTCGTTCCAGAACTCACATTGATGTTGTTTCTCTAAGTTTATCTTTTATTCTCCCACCTCTCACTTTGATTACACCCAAAGTCGCATTGATCTCTTTAACTTCACAAGGAAGTTAAAGTTGAGGAAATGGTATGAACAAAAAGTAACTAATACTACCGAAGGGTAATATTGTTGTAATGTGTTCACCTTCCTGTTTGAATATTGTTGATGTTGAATTACTATACACATTCTGTGAGCTTGATAAAAATGTTATATGTAATGAAGATCCATGAATGAATTTAGGTAGTTTGGGGATTCCCTTGGATCTAAGCTGCCCAAGCGTCTTTTGTCCTAAATCTGTAATTCTGCCTACTTTGCCATTTGACAATATTGATGTGTTTGAGAAAGGTGTCATCAAGGATTTGAGGAAACTCAGATTCAAAAGAACTTACAAGGGTTTTAACCTGTCCCGGGAACATCGCAATTCAATAGCTGAGTTACAGTACAATAGTGAAATTGTTTTCAGAAAATCAGACTAAAGGGGTAACACTGTGATTTTATCTAAAGAAAAATATCTAGCAGAAGATCACAGACAATTAGCTGATTCATCAATCTACATATCTTGCAATAAGGCTGATATTGACTTACCAAACAAAATATATTGTGAGAAACTGGTAGATTGGTGCGAGCAAGTTCTTCTCGAGTGGGAAGAATACCAGTTCCTTATTAATAAACACCATAAAATACTGGCCTTATACCTACTTCCAAAGATCCACAAGGATCTAATCAACCCTCCAGGGAGCCCAATTGTCTCGTCTATTGGCTGTCTTCTTGAAAATACCTCTCAGTATGTTGATTATTTATTGAGGCCGTTTTGGAGACACTCCTCTCCTATGTTAGAGATAGTGGTGATTTTCTCAGAATCATTGATGGGATCACCTGGTAAAATTATTATTTCCTATTGGGCCTGGATGTCAGCAGCCTCTATACTTGTGTCCCCAATGACTTAGGCGTACAGGCTTGCTGCCACTCTTTGAGAGCCAGATTCCTATCATACCTGCTACACACTGAAATAATCCTTGATACAATCTAGTTCTGCTTGAAAAACCTTTTCTTCATCTGTGATGAAAAGCATTATCGTCAAACCCAGGGCACCCAAAGGGGAATCGCTTCACCCCCAGCTACGCATGTCTATACATGGGTTGATGGGAGGAGTAGTTTGTGGCTAACTGTGACAAAGTCATCCTTTTGGCCCTGATCGCCCCCATGTTTTGCTTGAGACTGGTAGTAACTAACTGATTGTGCCCTGGGCTGTGCTTACCAGACCCAATGCTCTGCTTTAAAGGTATATGGTGGTTAAGTATAGTTACAATTGGCAATGACAGACCCCTGTAACTGCATAGTATATAATAAGGCAAAGGGGATTCAAACTACCTATAAGTCCCTAGTATATAATAGGGTAGGGAGGCTTAGTGGTCCAGTAGATTTCTAGCACTGGAGTATGCACTGCTGTGTTGCCTGGTGTCATTTTAAAGGCAGCCCTGCTTTGCAGACTGTCTTTAAGATTAAATTATATGCAAATTCGACTTTTAAATTAAAGGTGCTTCCAAAGTAGTAATCTACCTTATATTTACATACACGTCAATGCTCAAGGTCTCCCCTAGGTGCCCCAGGGGTAGGGTGCCATATAACTATAAGCACAGACAATATAAAAGTTATTTTATAAGCCCTGGTGAGGAAAAACTGCCAAATTCATTTTACCCATTGATAACTAGCTCCATAGGCCTACATTGGAATATTTTATTTATGTATAAATATTGACAGGAGCAAGGTAAAAATGTCATTCAAGGACTTAAAATGATACTTATGATAAATCCAACAACTTGCTACTGTTAAAATTATAATAACTATCGCAGAAAATAAGTTATTAAACTTTCTTTCTTGTAAGCCAAAATCCAACCTTCTGGCAGCCCTCTCCTGATTGGCTAGCCTTCCAGGCTGAGCCAAGCTGTCTTAATAAGGTGTGAAATGGCCTGCTGGAGAGACAATGGATTTCCCATGGGGGGAGAACTGCAGCTGCAGAAGTAAAAGGCAGGATGAGGGAGGGGTGGCCAAACTGGTCTTCAAAGAGAGACTGTCACTTTAGGACAGCTCAGGCTCACCCCCATATCCTGCAACCCCAGCCACACAGGAGCCCCTATAATTTGATTAGGGAGAAAGATGGAAAGGGAGAGTTAGGAAATCTTAGCCACGCCAGTGGGTTGGCTTACCCTGATCTAACATTGAGGAGAGAATTTCTCCAAGTTAGATTTTTAAAGAATAGTGCTTTATGGGACAAGAATATGCCACACTTTAGAGGAAGTGGTCATACGCCTGGGTGGTACCCTCCAGCCCATTGGTCAGGGGTGCCCGATGCTTGCCACCCAGGAACACAACATAAATATGTAATAGTTGCCAAGCAACTCAGATCTGCTGACAAAAAGAAGGAAAAGAAGGACTGCCCTGCTGGAAACCTGATCTGCACCCCAAAGATCTGCACTCTAAAGGACTGCACTTGCTGCACATTCTCGGACTGTAGCCCTAAGGACTTTTCCTTGCTTCAGAAAGGATTAAGGAGTGTACTCCCTGTATGCTACCAGTTAACAGAGCCCACCTTCATCATCTGGAGTGCGCCAAGTGGACATTTAAGGATTTGACCAGGTGCATTGTGGGGATTGTAGTCCCAGCATCCCAAGGACCATCTCAGATATTCTAGTCCCCTGGATTGGAGTTGTGACACTTTGAATCCTCAAGTAGACCTTCTTGAAGAAGAGCCAGAAGTTTGGTGAACTTTTGGGAAAAAGCTCAAGAAGGTGACGGGCCAATCGACGAGACCCAGGCTAGCGACGTCAAACCGCTACTCGGCCTGAAATCCAAGTTTGCTGAAAGCTCCAGAGGTCATCGATGAGACTTCCAGGAGTTGATCGCACTTCACCAAGCAGCCTTCATCGCTGCTGGAGAGACCCACTTAATGTCGAGAGAAATACCTCCAGAAAAGTTTCTAAGTGCGAAGGTAAAATTTTGACAAGCCCTCCTGCTCAGTGTATCCAACCAGGGCTCCTCTGAGGTCGACCTCAAACGTTGTCTTTGTTTCGGTCAAGCGCAACAAGATGTCCTAATTTGGTGCTATAGGTTTTCAAACACTAGAAAGTGTTTATTGTTTAAATATTCATATTTCCGGTTCCCCACATTGGATGTTTGTTGTGTTGGTGTCTATTTGCTCACAAAAATATAATATACTTTTATAAATTGGTGTTGGATTTTTATTGTGTGCTACATCTTACTTATTTAATATATTTGTGTTTTTAAAATGCTTTACACACTTGTCTCCTAAGCTAAGCCTGGCTGCTCATTGCCAGCAAACATGGGTTGAGCAAGGGATTCATTTATTGAGACCCTAACTGAACTTTTTACTGTGATTGTGGCCTTATTACTTGTGGTAAGTCTCTACATATCCCTACTAATAATCCACATTCCAACAATAACATTCATCATTATAATGAAGATGTAGTGCTTTGTGCCAGATATATTGACAACATTTTCGTTATTTGGAAGGGGTTCAAACAATTAGCCCTCGAATTTGTTAGGGAGCTTAACAAACATAACTATAATCTTGGTTCCACCAGCAACATTCACAACAGTACTCTTGAATTTCTGAATTCTAAAATTGAGATAAATAACTCCAGCATCGAAACCAAGCTATTCCAAAAATGGAACAGCTGGAAACATCTGTTACATGCCACAAGCAACCACGCCAAAAATGCAATCTGCAGTGTTCCCTGTGGGGAGCTGATAAGGGATAGGAGGAACTGCAGCATCAATGCTGCATTTGAGGAAGAAAAGAAGATCATGATGGATGAGTTCCATACACAAGGTTATAACTCTGAAACCCTAAAAAAGCAGCAGTCAGCAAGGTGGATACATTTAAAGAGGAAGCTTTGCTTGTTGCAGGGATAAGCACTCCCAGCGACACTGAACCAGTGAGATTTATCACTACCTACAGCAAACAGGCTGATAAAGTCAGGGATGTGTTACACAAACACTGGCATGTCCTCCAAATGGATGAGATCATTTCCCAAAATTTGGCAGCTCATCCCAAAATCTCCTTCAGAAGGAGTAAGTCACTAAAGGACATGCTTTGCAAAAACATGGTATCCACGACAGAGGATTAAGGGGAGAATTATAAGAATTTGCTGGTTTTATGACCTGTAAAAATTGAAAAGCCAGTAAATCCAGTAAAATTGAGCAAACTTTTACTATACCGGATATGAACCAGCAGTTTTAGATTTTCAAGGGCTTATCCTGCAACTCCGACTTCTGTGGTTATGCCCTGAAATGTCTTTGCAACCTGTACTACATTGGCAGTACAATCCATACGTGTTTTGGAACGCATGATGGCGAGCACCCGATGTGATAAACAATACCCAGTTGCAAGGCATTTCAGGAAACATCACTCATGTGATAGTAACCTTCTGCAATTCTTTCCATTTGACCAGGTCCCTATGAATATCTGGGGTGATGGCAGTACTGTCATTATGGAGGAGGGAATCTCGGTACATAATTATTTTCAGCACTCTGCACCCTTTAGGGTTGAACATGGATGAAGCAATTGCTGTACATTTGGGCTAACTACTTATACAATTTATCTGGAACTACAACTTTCTGATCGATCAGGATCAGCAGGAGTATGTTGCCAGTTTTAGTTTACCTTCCCCGGACGTCATTAATGTCATGGAAAAATTCGAGCCAAGCTCTTTGGAGCAGGTTCAGGAGATGCTGTCCTGTGCGAAATCTGGCTCTTCCATCGACTTGTGTCCCCCCAGGATAATGTACTACGTAGCCTAATGCATCGCACTGTCAGTAATGGCTCTTTACAATCAATCGTTAGCCTCCGCCAAACTCCGGGCAGAATGGAAATCTGCCAAAGTGTCCCCAATTTTAAAGAAACCTGCTGCCTACCCTGAAGTCCTCTCTAACTCCAGTCCGAATTCCCTGCTTTCTCTGCTAGGAAAATCACTGGAAAGCCACATAAACAAACAAATGGCTGCCTTCTTGGATGAATATCAGATCCGGAACCCCTCACAATTGGGTTTCAGAGCGATGCACAGCACGGAGACCGCACTAGAGGCAGTCATCGATACCATCCGATTGTCACTATATGCAGGCACACCAGTCATGTTTGTACTCCTGGATCTGTCTGATGCCTTGGATACGGTCTTCCATTCAATCTTAATCCGCCGACGCAGAAATATACATCAGGGCGCTACATTGGCTCAGGGGCTTCCTTAACAACCTAACCCAAGCCATCTGTTTAGACTCCTTTAAATCGCGCACTTTGCTAGTTAATAAAGGAGTCCCACAGGGTTCCTCCCTGAGCCCAACAATATTTAATGTCTACATAGCCATCCTGTTGCAAATTATAAGATCGTGCAGGTTTGAGACCGTATCATACGCTGAAGACACCCAACTTCTTATCTCCTGTGTACAAGACCTGGAAGTGGTAACATCTCGGTTTGCTAGCTGCATGAGAGAAGTCACTGATTGGTCGGTGGATTGGTGGCCCGTGGAATTTGGCCATGCCCCAATTCCAAAGCAGGTTGTAAAGAATCTGGGTATCAAGCTCGACCAAACCCTCTCCATGAAGGACCACGCTAACACTACCTGTGGCACTTGCTTTGCCACTATGCGCCTCATAAAAAGTCTTTCCTTGGCTTCGTTCTACTTCAAGAAAGACCCTAATTATTAGCCGCCTCTACTATGGAAATGCACTATTAGTGGCAGTTGATAACACCTTGCTGTTCAAACTGCAGGTAGTGCAAAATGCAGCAGTATGATTGATCTGTAACCTTCTCTCACTGTTCTCCTCCGCACCCATTTTAAAACCTTTACGCTGGTTGACCATCAGAAAACGTATCATCTTCAAGTTCTGCTGTTTGACCCATAAAGCACTAAAGGTCTCCCTACCCACCGATCTCCATTCCAGAATCCGCCTCTACCAACCCACTAGATTGCTCAGGTCCACAAATAAAGCACTCCTAAGGATACCTCTCATTTGCACTGCCAGATTCGGGGTCGTTCCTTCACATATCTTGCTCCATTCCACTGGAACCTACTCCCTTTGCACTTTCGCTCCTGTCCTGACTTCCCCATGCTTGAAAAACCTTCTGTTTTAATTCTTCTATGCTGCCGCTGAGTAGCAAGTACTGAGATACGCCTCGGGGAGTGAGTCGCCGTGCAATTTAAGAGCAGATAACATAAAATAACGTTGTTAATTTTGTCCATACAGCTTTTCTGCAGACCTCCGCTTTTAATCCCAATGTTTTTTTTCATTTTTCGTTTTATTTTTTCACACAGGTTTAACTGGGAATCACTGAAGAGTTAATAGGCGACTACTTAAGCTACGCAACAACTTTTCTTGTTTATACTCTCCGATTAAGAGTTTGAGCTCCTGCTATATAAATGGGGGAGGGGGGGTTGCCTGAATTTATGTTGTCAGTTTGAGCAAGAGACAGTTAAAGATAGCCCAGGCTTTATACGAGGCAGTGGTGCTAACTATAATATGTATTCATTACTTTCATTTTTCAGAAGTAGAATATGATTTATGTTTTGCTCTTTAACTCATTAACTCAATTTCAACTTTATTTTTATTTTAGTAGTCACATTTTTCTTTTATTGTATTGAGCATCCAGATAAGGCTTATATTTGATGAAGTGCCCACATAGCAAATGAATATCGAGACTACAGATTAAATCTAATGTCCCTTGCAATTAATTCCGTAATACCTAAATGTTCATATTTAATTCATGTCATTTGCTACTGAGATACTGGCAACAAGCCTACATGGGCATTACTTTGATGCCATTAATTATTACGAAAATTCTTATGGTTGCTTTAGTTTGATTTATGTTATATTAAGAGATTAACATGTGGTCCCCCAATGACAAGCGGAGAAATATTTGATTGAGGCATCTATACTGTTTTTTAAGCTTGAGGTCTGCTGGATTTACTATTATCTAAACCTTCAAAGATGGCGCATTGAAGTGTGAGAATAACATTCAGAAAATGTGTAACTCTTGCCACTTAATGAATGACATTATATACAAGCCCACGGGGGCGTTGTTTACCGAAGTACCATGAAGTACTATCGAAATGTTTATGCTTTCTTTAGTTCAATTCATTTCTTTGTAGTATCAATGGCACATGGCTCCTAATGCTGAACCATAAATTAATTCAACATATGTGATGAACTCATGTATTGTTTTACCTTATGTTAATCGTAATCATGGAACTTGGGGGTTTTATTCACTATTTTTAAGCATTCCAAGATGGTGCTGGTATTAAATGCAAGTAATATTCATTTGTGCACATATTTTTTTTAAATGTCCGTTTTCACTTATGAGTGATTACTCATGATCAAGACAACAGGGTATGTCGAAACGTGTTTAGTATGCTTGCCACAAATAAAGAAGAGAGCTGAATTATAACTTAACTGGAGTGCGCATGCCTTTCTCTGACACTGGCGAAGACTGTTCAGTCCATATATATATATATATATACATGTGTATATATATATATATAAGTATGAGTGATGTAATATGTGACGTCATCAGCAGTGCATTGCGGGGGTGAGTTATAGTTAACTCAGCTAACTATAACGGCTGAATTTCTCTGGTTTTGTACGAGTGAAATGTCAGAATAACTATAACGTCCCTGAAACCTGTGGTTTTTTCAGTGAATATCTAAAGTTTTTTAAATGCTAATTTCTAACTATAACGTCCCTGAAACCTGTGGTCTGTTCAGTGAATTTTATATATATGCATTCAATCTCCTCTCACTCTTACAAGGAAGGAATCAGCACTCAGGTTGTAGTTTGGAAGTATTTAATTTGGAAAAGACGCGATCCACGCGTTTTGGCTCGTCCGAACCTTGATAACGATACAATACGTCATTGTAGCTTCCTTATTCAAATGTACAAATGCCTCTAGTTGCCAACATTAACAAAGGACTACATATTACATTAGTCCAAAAAGCTGGCGGCCATATTGGCGTGGTCACGATGTGAAAATTCAGGAATGCATACAATAAAGAAAAGAAAACAAGTGTTAATATGCACACAATGTCATTTCAGCATATCTTGCCCCGGGACTGCCGCACCTGTATGTTCGTCAACATGACTTGTTCATAATAAACATACTTAGGATTGCAAACATCAACATAAAAAATGGACTACACATTACTTTAAAGTGAAAGGCTATCGGCCATATTGATCTGGGCACTTTGCGTATTATATTGGTTCTTGCACGAAAGAAAAGAAAAAAAAGGGGTGTTAATATACTCACACTATCCCTAAATAAAGTTCTAGCGATTATAGTTCCATTCCATTCACAGCTCATTTGAGATGTCATGAGTGATGTCATGAGTGATGTCACTGACCATGTCATGAATGATGGAATGTCTGAGGTCATAAGCAGTGCATTGCGGGGGCGTAAGTTATAGTTAGCTCAGGTAACTATAACTGCTGAATTTCACTGGTTTTGTACGAGTGAAATCTGAGTCTAACTATAACATTCCTGAAATCTTTTTTCAGCAAATTTCTAGTTTTTTTTAAATGTTAAGTAAGATGCCTATCACAATGGATGGTGGGGGGTTGGAAGCAGGGCCTGGCCTAGCATTGTGCTGGCCCCACCTCAGCTTTCTGCTCCTGCCTCCCCTCCTACGCTTTTGCCATCCATTGTCCAAGTCCATGCCCCTGCTCCCTCATTACAGCCCTGTGTGGCCGTTGTTCTGCCACTGGCCTTCCCACCTTCTCTGAACAGTTAGCTTGCTGCCCCATCCACTTCCTCCCTATCCTCTGTTGTCTGAATCCATGCACTAGCCTCCTCCCTCCTGCCATGCATGGTCTGATGTGCTGCCACTGTTCTCCATTTAGCATGATGCCCCAGTCCACTCCTCCTGCCTCCATTGCCCAATTCTATGCCCCATTATTGACCTCCTGCTTAGCCTCTGTGCTTAGCTTGCTGCCCCTACTCTCCTTCCCCCTGCCCTCCGATGTCTGTGTGCATGCCCCTGCTCCATCTTTTTTGCCCATCATGTTCCATGGACCTGCCCCTCCTATCTACTCTGAGTGTTCTGTTGAGCTGCCACTCCCCTCCCACCTGCCTAGCATTGGTCAGATGACTGTAACCTGTCCCTGCCACCTCCACCCTGCCTGTCCATGTTCCATGCCCCTATCCCCTTTCTCCTGTCCTCCATGGTCCATTTTACTGCCACACCCTTCTGCCCTCCCTGGTCTGTTGTGCTGCAACTGCTCCTCCTGCCTGCCCCACGTGGTCTGTTGTGAGGCCCCTTCCCCTGAACTCTCTTGTCTGTGCCCAGCTCCTACCACTCCCTTCTATCCTCCATGGTCCTTTGTGCATGCCCCTGCCCCCTCCTTTTTGCCCATCATGGCCATTGTGCTGCCACTAACCCTCACGCTTGCCATGCATGGTCTTCTGTGCTGCCATGGCCCCTCCCACCTTCCCTGTGTGGTCAGCTAGCTGCCCCTGACCCCCTCCCACCATCCCCCATGGTTTGTGTGTATGCCATTATAGTCTCCATGGTGTTTTGTGCTTCTAATGCCCATCCTGCCTGACCTCCATGATCAGCTTGCTGCTCCTTCCCTGCCCCCTTGCCCCTTGCCCTCTGTTTTCCATGTGCAGACCCCTATTCCCTCCCTCCTGGCTTCTCTGTTCCATTGTAATGCCCCTGATCCCTCCCTCCTGCCCTTTATGGTCTGTTATGCTGCAGCTTTCTCTCCTGTCTATCCATTATGGTCAGCTTGCTGCCATTGCCTCTTTCCCCTCTGTTTTTTGTTGTCCATGTGCATGGTCTTGTCCCCTCCTTATTGCTTTCCATGGATTGTTGTGCTGCACTGCCGTCCCACAGGCCCTGTGTGGTGTATTGTGCTGCTGCAAACCCTTATGCCTGCCCTGTAAGGTCAGTTTGGTGCACCTGTCCATGTCCCTTCTGTCCTCTGTTATCCGAGTCCATGTCCCTACCACAATTCCTCCTGCCTTCCATGATCCAATGTACCATACTTGCTAACATTTTGAACTTGGTAAGAGGGAGATTTTGAAAAAAAACTGGGGTATTGATTTACCCCATTGACTTGCATTGAAAAAGAGGAGATTGTAGACAGGAGACAGATAAAATAAAGCCCATTTGGGCTTAAAAACATTGGGTGTTTCCTGGCTGAATCGGGTCTGTTGGCATGTATGGTTGTACTACCACTGCCTCTTCCTTCTGCCCACAATGGTCTATTATATTGCCATAGCCTCTCTTGCCTGTCCTGCATTGTTGGGTTGTTGCCCCTGCCCCCCTTTCCGCTGCCCTCCATAGTCTGTTGTGCTGCCACTGCCCTTCCTGCCTGCCCAGTGTGGTCAAATTGTTCCCTCTGCACCCTCCTACCTGCCTTCAATTTTCCGAGTCCGTGCCCCTGATCTCTGCCTCGCAACAGTATCCTAATGAACAACTAGATTGCTAACATTCTATATTTATTACAAAAGTGTGGCACGCCTGATGTCATCATGATGTAATCAAAACTGTAATACCTAAAGCATTTCCTTTAGAAATTATAAAAATTAGAGGGTCTTATTTGCATCGAAATTATGGTTAGTGCTCTAAAAAACTAAAATGAGGACATATTTCTGAGTTCTCAAACAGCGACAAAGCACTTTTAAATTATTTGTTATCTTTATGTTTTTGTATCTAGTTGACCACTTGATTAAATGTTGCACTTAGGGGAGAGGATGTGGTGTTACTTCCAGAGCTGCAGACTTTGCAACTGGGGAACCAGGTTGGAGTTTCTGCTTCAGCTCGACATTCTGTGATTCTGATCAAATCACTTAATCTCCCCATGCCTACAATCAAAATGAATTTGTCCTTGTTTGATGTAACCAATGCTCATGTAAAGCACTCCAATACCTGACCAGTCAGCACTATATAAAACTGCAAAAAAACAAAAAATAAAAAGTGTTTTCCACACTTCTGTCATCGGGCTATACGTGGGCTACATCTGTGTGATATTTGTGCTATATTTGGGCTCCTTTTTCTCTGGTGGCCATCTTGGGAGACTTCAATTCAATAAACTTTATTCAATCTGATTTAGAAACATAGATCATAAAAGTGTACATAAAAACAGTAAATCCTCTTTCTTAATACAATACAATGAGAATTAATTAAAACAAATAGGTAAAAACAGGTGTTACAAAGCCCGGCTCAGAGCAACTTCAGTTTAACAGAATAGTAAAGTTCAATGTTTCGCAAGATCAATCTCAAGTGCTTTGTGCAAAATATGCAATAAGGGGTCCAAGTAAGATGCAACGCTCCAATACCTGACCAGTCTGCACTATACAAAACTATAAAAAAACTAAAAATAAAAAGTGTTTTGCACACTTCTGTCAGTAGGCTATACGTGGGCTACATCTGGGTGATATTTGTGCTACATTTGGGCTCGTTTTTCTCTGGTGGCCATCTTGGGAGACTTATTTGTTATGAAGTTTCCTAATTTCCTCATTTACTGCAGTCTCCTCAGTAGGAAATGCTTTCACTTTTTTACTTTGATTCCATCAAGAAGGCATTCAGATGTGTCACGCATTTGCCATAAATTCAAGAACGTTAGCACTCTAGCTGCTCATTAGATCACTGTAGTAAAGCTACTGCTCACCAGAGAGTTAACTGGAAGTCTGCTGCTGGTATTGAAAGTGCATGTTTCAGTTCTGCATGTCAGAATTTTTTTTTTTTTTTTTAAATCTTTTTATTTTTATTAACACAGCTCAGAAGAACATATATTATTCCAGTACATCTGTGGTGTGACAATTGTATAAAACATCATGTGACAACTCTCAGCAGGGACAAAGATCCGGGGAGACCACTCTCTAGCCCAACTATGATCCATCTCAACACCTCCTCCTCTGACGGCCCAGGGCCTCTGTATCTCTTCCATGGCCCCCACACTTTTCCCCATTTTTTGGCGCACCCCCTGCTCTTATATATGTCAGAATTTTTTGATGAAATAGAAGAGGATTTGAGAAGTCACTCAAAATGTGCCCTAATTTTTCTTTCTGTAGCACGAATCATAATTTCTGTGGCACAATGAACCCCCTCATTTTGTTCCTATTTAAATTAAATGTTTTAAGTATTACCAGTTTAGTCCAATCAAGATAGCTTCAGGTGTGCCATACTTTTGTCATAAGTAAGACTGTTAGCGCTCTAGTTGTTCTTTAGAACACTCTGGGACGCTGCAGTAGAACACAAAGGAATCAACTGACAGTCTCTGCCCTTGTTGGATGTACATGTTTTACTGAGAATATCTGACTTCATTCTCACATGACTGAGAACGATAATGTGAATTTACAGAAAATATGCTATCATTTCAGCTTCTGGAGCACCTTCCAAACCTCTATGGGAAAACAATGAGAAAATAACATGATTCATAATATCCCAGTAGAAGGCTTTTTCACAGGGTAAAATCACCTTATAACACACCACAATTCCTAAAATTAGTATGGTACCATCAACAAATGATTTATAATGTAACTAAAGTCTGTCATCGCCCTTTATACATTCTCCTTTTGGTGACCCTCAAAACCTTCCATTCACTACAATGCATTTTAATGGGGTGCTATCATGTATATTGGTCCCAAGATGACTGCCAACATTTCTTGGATGAAGAGCTGACAGCCAATCAGATCTCACGATGAGATGTGTGGTTAGGCTCCGCCCAGATATCAATATTTCTTTTTCCTTTAATATTTCAAAAATGACTGAACTGATTTACACAATTTAAAGCAAAGAGTGCACTCTGGACCAAGAGCTACCTTTCTCCCAGATGTGGTGTAATTCCGTTCAGCAGTTCTGGCTGTAGCCGCGACAAAAGTTTCCTAATTAAATTAACATGGAGAAAACACATTTTGGGACCCCCCTTTTTTCTCGGCCCCAGCTTGACGAATCACCCCAAAACTTTCAAGACAGGAGCTGACGGGAGTGCCCCATTAGTTTTGAGAATTTCACAAAGATTCGTGAAACGGTGCCAAAGATATTGGCAAAAGAAAAAACGCTTTTCCTATGGAAGCAAGGTCCTAACTATAACTACCTACTGGCGACCGCCAGTAGGTGATATATATATATACATAGTTTTAGAATTCTAAGCACTAATACAGGATTTTGCACCAGCACACGCACTTTAAGTCATTAGGTTTACATGGGATTGTTTACATCAATAGTACTGTATTGCGAAATCTGCACCCATCTGAATGTACCACGTCAATGGTTTTTACTGTTTTCATGAATACCCCAGTTTTAACTATCAGTTTTTAGAGGTTTTTAGCAAATTTCAGTACTGATTTTAATGGTGTGACAATTTTACCATCAACATACTGGAATTTTAAGTAAAGCAACCCGTTATGGTATTTTACCTGGACACAATGTATTTTAACAGAGTTGTATTGCTTAGGTCTTGGAACAACCACTAAATCTGTTATCCATTTCCATGATTTTTGAGCCTAATGCACCTGTCACTTTAAGTAAACACTGGTTGAGCAACAAAAAAATGTGAAAAAAGGTATAAAAAAACTACCTACCTGACAGAGCGTGTCATGTGATCAAGGCCCTTGACGGGCTGAAACGCGTCATGGCTGTAGAGGTCGGTGAGCAATAAAGAATACTTGCTGCACTATTTCGTGGTCCGTGCTCCGTTTTATTGGGAAAGAATCCAAGGTGGTTGACGGAGTTGTCGCTATATATATATTTTACAAATAGATTTTAAATTTACAAAGGCACATTTGAACTTACTAAAGTATAACAAATACTCGCAGTTGGACTCTGTGTTCCATCATGCATCGCACTGAGCATACGCCCATTGGGCGGCAATTAATTGAAAGCGGAGCACGAAGGCAAGCTGCATGGTTCAGCCTGATGGCAGAGTGCTGTCGAGTGACGTCCCAATGCTTCAGGGCACATTGTTGGGAAAAATTATTACACACGGCAGCCTGGCCGTGGGGACGAGCACCATCGCCAGCAGGGAGAGAAGTGTCAAACCAGCTGGACGAGGCTGGAGTTCTGCACTGTTCAGGACGGAATCAGCACAGCGCTCGAATGCAAATTTAGCCTGGCTAACTGGTTCACTACCTACTAAGGAAATAAGGAGATTTTAAATTTACAAAGGCACATTTGAACTTACTAAAGTATAACAAATACTCGCAGTTGGACTCTGTGTTCCATCATGCATCGCACTGAGCATACGCCCATTGGGGGCTGATACACCAATAAAAAGAAACCGGAAATAATGTGACTGCGAGTTTCGAATGGCGTTAGTTAATAGCCCAGGAAGAAGAGGTTGAAATACCTTGAAACGCGTTGGCAGCAATTAATTGAAAGCGGAGCAGGAAGGCAAGCTGCATGGTACAGCCTGATGGCAGAGTGCTGTCGAGTGACGTCCCAATGCTTCAGGGCACATTGTTGGGAGAAAATATATATATATATATATATATATATATATATATATATATATATATATATATATATATATATATATATATATATATATAAATATATATATAGATATATACACACACATATACATTCACACGTACACAAATTATTGCATACAGTGCAGTGGTATAAAGACCCATGTTTCACAGTTCACAGTGACCCATGACACATAAAAAAATGTATAAGTCCCTTTGAAATATGGGTTTCATCCTCATAATGACAAGCTCCAAATCACTTTACAAAGCTTTTGTAGGGCCACCAGCATTATGCATGACCAAATTTTGCGTCTGTGTTATCTAAATTGTTACATTATGTAGCTCTTTCTTTGTTACTATTATTTTGCCCCAGATAAACAATAAACAGCATATTTTGTTGACATCTGAAAAATAAGCGACAACTTCTGGCAAGCGCAGTAAATGCATAATTTTTGTGAAACGTCACATCCCAGGAATTGCATAGTTCCACTGGTCGGACCATCTTCAAAAGAGCCCGTTCAGCAATCTCTTCATTCTACAAGCACAAGGTATCTCTTTTTTAATTAACAGCAATAGATTCTTTTCTAGAATTCTACATTGTTAACTACCATATCATTGCTCTCTTCTGTTTACGGAAGGCACCTTAATAGCATTATTCGGTATTTGCATATGTGCCCTTTGGCATACCATTTTTTTACCTTTTTTCGTGCGAGGAGGAGCCATGACTCATGAGAGGCAAGGCCTTGAGTAGGTAATGCTCCTCCCCTCCTCTTTCAACAATGGTAATAAATAGCATATTACACTTAACGGATCAGCATCAATCAATCAATCAGGCGTTTGTTAAGCGCGACTACTCACCGTAAGGGTCTCAAGGCGGTGGTGGTAGGGGGGGGTGCAGGTTCCAGTCCATCAAGGAGGGGGTCTGTCGAAGAGCCAGGTTTTGAGGTTTCTTGCGAAGATGGGAAGCGACGTTGTCTGTCGGAGGTGAAGCGGAAGGGCGTTCCAGGCTCTGGCCGGGAGGAAGGAGAAGGAGCGGCCTCCCGATCTGGTCTTTCTGGTGCGGGGGACCATGGCGTAGGAGAGCTGGGCTGATCGTAGGGTCCTTTGGGGTGCGTGGAAATTGAGTCGGCTGTTCAGGTATGCTGGTCCGGTGTCGTGGAGGGCCTTGTGTGTGTGGGTGAGCATCTTGAAGGTGACTCTGGCCTCGATGGGGAGCCAGTGGAGTGTGCGCAGGTGCTGGGAGATGTGGCAGTGTCTTGGCAGGTTGAGGACCAGTCTTGCGGCGGCGTTCTGGATGTTCTGTAGCTTGCGGGTGAGGTTTTTGTTTATTCCGGCGTAGAGTGCGTTGCCGTAGTCGAGTCTGCTGGTGACCAGGGCGTGAGTGACGGTCTTTCTGTGTTCGAGGGGGATCCATTTGAAGGTCCTACGTAGGAGGCGGAGGGTGTGGAAGCAGGAGGATGCGACGGAGTTGATCTGGCGGTCCATTTTGAGCTCGGCGTCCAGGATGATTCCAAGGTTGCGTGCGTGGTCCGTGGGGGTGGGTGGGTTTCCGAGGGCGGGGTGCCAACAGGTGTCATTCCAGGCATCGGGGTTTGGGCCCATGATGAGTACTTCTGCCTTGTTGGTGTTTAGTTGTAGGCAGCTGTTTTTCATCCATTTGGCGATGGCTCCCATGCCTTCTCGAATGTTGTGTCTGGCGCTGTTGGGTTCGTTGGATAGGGAGAGGATGAGTTGGGTGTCGTCTGCGTATGACACGATGTTGAGTCTGTAGGTTCTGACGATGGGGGCGAGTGGAGCTATGTAGACGTTGAAGAGCGTAGGGCTGAGGGAGGACCCCTGAGGGACTCCGCAGGTGGTTGGTGTAGGGTCTGAGAGGAAAGGGGGGAGTCTGACCCGCTGCGTTCTGCCGGGGAGGAAGGAGCGGATCCATTTGAGGGCCTTGTCCTGGATCCCTGTGTCGAGGAGTCTGCGTATTAGGGTGCGGTGAGAGACTGTGTCGAACGCCGCTGAGAGGTCGAGGAGGATGAGGGCTACTGTTTCTCCTTTATCCAGTAGGGTGCGGATGTCATCTGTTGCAGCGAGGCGGTAGTGAAGGAGGGGGCAGTCAGCCAGGACCACAAGCCCCAGCAGCCTTTGCGGCCGTTGCCGCCACTTTCCATGCCCGGAGGCGCATAAATCCGACGGCCGGGCCCCGCAACGCGGGAGACCGTTATTGTGGTGAAGGAGGGGGCAGTCAGCCAGGACCACAAGCCACAGCAGCCTTTTCAGCCGTTGCCGCCACTTTCCGTGCCCGGAGGAGCATTTTATAATAGAATAATATTTTCTTTTAATGTATGGGAACTTTTTAAAATATTAAATTAAATCTGAATATATTTTTAAAAAGTTGACATAAATGAATTTATTTTAACATTAGTTCCCATGGGGTTCTATTTTAAGCCCCTGCTCCATTGTTTTCTATTAGAGATAGTTGCAGTAATAGTAGTTGCCCATTTATGGTGCTGGACTTACTCCAGGTCTGAGCTGGAGTAGGTTCACTATTGTTTTGGGTCCTTTTTGGCTGTAGTAATTTTAGAATTGCAGTTTGTGAATAGTAAAGAGCATACTCATTTGTGGATGGGTGTCTGTCCCTCCCAAAACCCATACTTAGCCCTTTCTAGTAGTAAGTATTCCCCATTATTTACCAGCCACTGTCCATGGTTCCTGCCTCATTTACTACTGTGTAATTGTACTCAGATGTGGTGTATAATAGTGTTATAGTAAAACCATATATGACTGCTAGGTATCTTTTAATGTGAATGAGAATGACATAATTGAAATTATTTTCAAATTTGAACAACCTTGTTAATAAAGCACAAAAAGTCTGATGTATCCTAGTCAGACTGGCAATATCTGCAATGTAGGAGACCTTTTAATAAAGCAGGGTCTCAACTGTATGTTAAGATGTGATGTGATGTACAGCCCTTTTGAACATCTCATAATGGTTATAGTTATAGTCCCAGTTTGAAGACTGCTTGTACTAGAATACCCAGAGGGGCTTCTTGTGAGAGAGGGATACACCTATCTTAATCAGTTCAAAACTCCTAGGGGCTTATTACATGTTCGGTGGTCTCAAGACCGCTGAACCTGTGGTGGCGGTCTGACCACTATAGCGTAGGTGGTCCGACCACCTGATTACGAGTCTGGCGGTCGAACAGCCACAAGCCCGCCACAACATTTCCAGCACCACCTGGATCCTGAATCCGGCATTGCTGGTGGTGTTCAGAGTTGGGAGGAATGGAGGCCGAGCCCAGCACTGCAGTCCATTTTCCGACTTGCCTTTCCACAAGCCTGTTCATGCCGGTGAATCTGTCATGAAAAAGCTTGCGGAACGTAAAGGAGAGGGCCCCTGGGCGTCATTGCCCATTTTGTTATGTGACTGGGGGCACATGTTGTGCCACCCTACACCTGCACTGTCATGCGTGCACTTTGTGGCATGCACAGCATGGTGCATGCCAGCATGACAGTGCAGGCTCTGCTGGGCTGCTGCATTGGCTTCAAGCTCACTGAGTGAGCAGAAGCATGCAGACAGCCAAGACTGCAGCTTTTCACATCACTGACCAGGCAGCCCAGTCGTAATGCTGTGGTCTCAAGACTGCTGGCATTGCGGTCTTGTGGTGGATGCAGCTTCGGCAGTCCAGAGGTCGGACCGCCAAAGACATAATAAGGCCCTTAGTAAGGTAGGATTCAGACCTATTCAGTACTGTGTCTGCAAAACCCATGCAATCTCTCAAAGTATGTATTAGCAGGAAATGGTTAACAAACAGTGTCAGAGACACCTGAAAGATAAATAAGGACGAGAAGATAGGATTCACCATTACTATGGATGCATCATGTATCATCAATAGTTTTTAGAATAGCTGTTGCAATGGTACAGCAAGCTTTGAAGATCATTTAGGAGATTGTTATTGAAGAAAAGAAACTGTTTCGATTATTTGTTCTCACTACTTTTGAAATCGTTAGAAAAGGGAAGGGAGGCTGCAGACTGAACAGATATTATAAGGGTTATCAATGTTTGCAGTCCAAGCCCATCCACTGAAAAAGTGATAAGTTAATAGTGTGGTAGGTCCAATAGGACTGTAAGTGTGTAAAAAGATATTTGGCTAGGCTAGCTGAAATAGGGGTCAGAGAATTGTGTACAGGGTTTAGTATCACAAAAGTTCAGATTGAGATATCTCCATGAAGCAGAAACAATAGCAAGAGGATTTTCTGCACATGGTGGAAGAGTTCTTAAGAGAGGATAGATCAAGGGATGATTCCATATTCTTAATTTCTAGAAAAATTAAAGGAAATATTTCAGATTTATTTACAATTAAATCTCCAAAGTGAAGGAGGAGGTTAGATTGGTGGCAGATTTCAATATCAAATATTTTTTTAAGATGATTTTAATCTGAATCCTTCTAGATGTAGACTTAGCATTGACAATATGTGTCATAACTTCTGCACCAAGAGTGAAGTTATTCTAGGTAAGAAAGCTGTGTAGAATGTAAAAAAGCAAACAGTTCACTTATGGTAGGCACAGGAAAAAATTTGCATATCCTTTTGCTTTGTATCTCTTTATTAACCTAATACGTTTGTCCAGTCGGTCATGTTCTTCTATATATCATATATATTTAATCCCTGTTCAAACACTAATTACACTAAGGTGAGTATTCGCCAGTGCTGTGCATTTTGGGAAAGTAAGTCCAGTCCCACCCATGTGGGTTCGTTGCCAGATTCTGTGCGTAAAATAAAATTCTCCTGTGTTTTACAGCTTACACCAAGACATGCCACAAAACGAGTCTGCCTCCATGAATCCGCTTGCGCTGCTCTGAATGAAACTGCTGCGGCCTGCAAGGGTCCCGCGGTGGTGCACATAAATAGAGGAAGTGCTCGTTGCTTTCTGTGTTGTGCTGCCTTTGAGAAAGGGATTTTATCCCGAAACGCGTCCGGCACTGGAGGATCTGGACTGTTTTTATTCAGCTCACCGAGGCTGCACACTGAGTATCAGGTTCCTGTGAAGGAGTGCACATCGCCTGGGGGCAACTCTTGATGTATTTTGTAACGGCCGGCCCGGCCGTCATGTGCACCACCGCGGGACCCTTGTGGGCCGCAGCTGCTTCATTCAGAGCATATATATTCATGTTAATTAATAATTTTCATATTGAGAGTTTAATATTTTTTTTTATAAATTCATGGTGTTTATTTATGTGTGATGCATTTGAAGTTAAGTACTTTTCCTACTTTTGCTTAGACTGCAGTAGGAATAGCCAAATGAACCTCTTTGCAGTCCAGTACTTTCCTATAAATATTCATGTTATTTAAAAATTTTCATATTGAGAGTTAAATAGTTTTTTTTTTAATAAATTCATGTTTTTTTTTTATATATGTGATGCATTTGAAGTGAAGTACTTTTTCTACTCTTGCTTAGACTGCAGTAGGAATAGTCAAATGAACCTCTTTGCAGTTCAGTACTTTCCCTACTGTGGCCCTGTTTGGAGTGGGAATGGTAAATTTAACCCCTCCGAAGTCCAACACTTTCCCTACTGTTGCACTGTATGGAGTGAGAATAGAACATTTTACCTCTCCAAAATCCAACACTTTCCATACTTTTGTGTTGTATGGAGTGGGAATAGTGAATTTAACTCCTTCGAGGTTCAACACTTTCCATACTGTTGTTTAGACTGGAGTGGAAATAGTCAATTTAACTCCTCTGAAATACAACGCTTTCCCTACTGTTGCACTGACTGGAGTAGGAATAGTAAATCTAACATACAGAAGTCCAACAATTTCCGTACTATAGGATAAACTGGAGTGGGAATTGTTTCTTTAATATTCCTAATATCCAATCATTTTCATGATATTGCGATAATAGATTTTATGGGATTCGTTGTTTTTCAATATTTTCATTCTGTGTTTTTATTTATTTTATTTATTTTAGTGTTTCTAATATTCTTAGCAAATGTGTTTTGGGGGTTTTAAATTTTTAATTTTGTATTTATTGTTGTCTATAATAATATATTTGATCTCATTGACATTTTTATATTTTTATGGCTTTATTGTGTATGCATTTTATATATAGTGTAATATAATTATAAAAAATATTTATTTTGCATTTTATTATTTTTTTATATTTTAAATGACTGACGATATATATGTTCATAGTGATACATTTAAAATATTCATTCATATAATGTAAAATAATTATGTTACACCATGTATATATGTGTATGTGTTGATATAAACATCTTTATGTGTTTTTGTAAGTATATATAGTATAAACTATTAGTGGAATTTATTTATATTATATTAAAATTTCTAACATGTGTTACTTCAAACTCTATATTTTAAAAAAAATCTATATTTTTGTATAATTTAGATGATATGTGTGAACAATTTTTTTTCCCGATATTGTTGTACTTACCATTATAAGTATAGGACCACGATATTCTGAAAAACGATATTTTTGACTTGATATTTTTATCAACTACTTTGTTTACCACTGTATTGTGTCAGTGATCCGTCTCAATGGCCACTTGTTCTTGCATCCTCTACTCATAACTACACATTTGCTCATTTTATTTTTTGCTGCAGTAACTTTATACTCGTAAAGTTGGCACCACACTGTTTCAGGGGGTTGAAACATGCAAGTCTACACTTTCTACTAAATTTACACTCAAAAAAAGGTGAACTGCCAATACGAGTATATTTGCTGCAAAGTGTAAGAGAAAATTAGCATATGCAGATTTACTCGTGTATAACTTCACGTTTGTGAATAGGTCCTTAGTTTTTGGCCATCTCACACCTCCATTACTCCACCACAGTAAAAAAATGTCTGGAGTCTTTCAATATACTAGACCATAAGCTAACCATCTTGAAAGTGCTAAATTGATTTGTTTCATGTTAGGGAGTCAGCTTGACCTACACAAACATTAACAATATTGTCAAAAATGCTAGTTATCAGCCAGACTTTCAATCTGGAACAAGAATTCAAGGTAGTAGATTAAACCTTGTTTTATTTCAAGACTAGAATATGGACATTTTGTTCTTGTAGGAATTGTCAAAGATTCACTTTGCTCCATTAAATTTACCCTTCGTCTGCAGCCATCTTGTATCAGGATGTGTATTGCCCTTGTACTGCTTTCTTTGAAGTGGCTAACCATCACTGGCAAACCTATCTACAAATTGGCTTGTCTTGTTAGCAGTCTTGTACACTGTGGTCAGTATTACTGTTCACCTAGGAACCTAAAGAGGTCAGGGGGAACTTGCTACACATGTAGCTATGACACACTCCTTCTCAAGACCAGAGCTGTCAATAAAACAAAGTACATGGATTCAATCATTCTCAAGCTCGGCACCAAACGTGTGGAATTCTAGCCCTCCCCCTGTCCTGGAAATTGATGCAATTCCCCTTTTTACTCCAAATATGACTGACAAGGACTTTTCTATAATAACCACTGCCCTTGCTTCTCCCCTCTATAACTTCATACATTAGGCCTGGGCAAAACGTGTATTATGCTTGAGAAATTTCATTTAATTCATAAATTTCATGTTATGTGAAATATCTTGAAATTTTCCATAGGATTTGATTTTATATTCCAACAGAAATTCTCAAACATAAAATGGTAACACAATGGCAGAGAGCCATTTTCTGCTCAAGCCAGTCTACTGTTGATATCTCACATGACTTTTGCCCTTGCAAACAAACGTTATGCGAGACACTGGTAAATTACATTTTGCATGACTTCAAAAATGTACATTAAATTTCATAAAATGAACATTTGGGCTCACAGTTACTACTAACTATCTGTTTTTGTACTTTGTACTTCAAAATACCGCAATCATCCAAACCTCTGCCTCCATATACGGAGGTATCAATATGGTCTTCAGACTCATTTGAGTAATCTGTTAATCTTGTTGTATTGGAAAACTGGGCATGTTTAATTCCTAGTTTCTTGGTCAGAGCTAGTACATAATAATAATAATAATAATAATAATAATAATAATAATAATAATAATAATAATAATGAAGCAGCTTATAAAGTGCATAGCTACTCCCGGAGGAGTGTCCCAGCACTAACGTTATGTCAATGCGTATTATGCTGCTCACATGTTTAACATCTGGCACAGGTAGCATACAACCTCAGTCCTTGGGCTTTTATGTGGAAATAAATTGCATTCTGGGTGTTGTAGTCTTAGTTTCATTCCTTTTAGGTACTTAGAGTAACAAACCTGATACCAATGATGTGTTAGTTTAAAGCCCAGAACTGGAAACAGTATTTGTGAAGACATTTAGTGAGTTGGTTACCGTAGGCCAGATTTTCCTATTTCAACCAGTTCCATGCATAAAGGTAGAATTCTACACACAAGCAGGGTGCCTGCCCTGCTCTTCAACATAGTTACCTACTAAAATACTTGCAGCTGTGTTTACTTTGAAAGTAAAATCTACAAATTGGCCACAGCAGGACTTTCAGGATGCTGACTTGGAATATCACCTAAGCGAGAATGTTGTAAAAACTCACATATTCACCCACTCATCTATCCATCTATCTATACATTCATCTCAGTGACTTAAACACTCACGCCAGAGATCTGTCCATAACTTATATGTCACTCATACCTTAGCAGTACATGTTCTGTGAAAGATTAACTCTCTGTTCTGTGGGAAATAGAACATTACACATATTGCCTTCTGTGAGAGGGAGAAGCTTTCTTTGCTAATGATATACAGTCTTAGTTCGGTGAAGAAGTAACGTTTGAACTGCTGCTGTCCAATTTGAATCTGTCCTGTGATGGAAAAGGCTTGTGCTGATGCTAACATAGTTGTATCTGCCTTTTAAAGTTGAGATGCTTGCACTGTTTCTCACCAAGGTGTACTTGTTCCATGAAAAGGGGTGTTTCCAATGCAGTTGCCACATCCCATAAAAATACAAAGGCTATTTTGACTGTAGTTGCCTACCATGCCCAAGCCAGTTTAAATCTTATGTTGGACCCAGGGCAAACATTAGTTACAGGTCACTGACCCAGTGACACTGGTTTTGTTAACATTTTCCCAGCTTGACCAGACTGTGCGCCTCCACCTCCTTTTCTGTGATCAGCGCATTTTAGAGCACCTTGAAATAATTTATTTCAGGATGTGCTCTGTACATAAACCACTCTCTTAAATGGTTTAATAGGTGATAATGTTGCTTTAGCTATAACAACAATAAAGATACTGTATAGGTGGACAAGACAAATGACTAGCGTCTTGGGTCATGAATAAAATTGTCATTAGGGCAGAGGGGGGTAAAGAATGAGATACCCTTTAAGGATTGGAAATTATCAATGTCTAATCAGGAAACCTGATTTTAATCCTGGATTCAACACTTGACCAAACAGTGTGACCCAAGGTGATTACTTTTCTCCCTGTGCCTCCTTTTCCATGTTCATCACATCTAAGAGCACCTTCAATAATTCAGTTCAGGATGCACACTGTACAACAGGCTCTCTTGTGTATGGTTTACCGACCTAATATTGCTTCAGCTATAAAAAAAGGCATATATGAGAAACAAGACAACTGACATTCCTTTTGAGTCATTAATAAAATGGTCATGGAAGAAATGGTGTGGCTAGCCAATTCTAAAAAAAGCAACTCTGTGAAATGATAAAATCGAAGGTGCTAAAGTGAAACGATCTAAAATACACTTTATGTAAAAGTTTGAAACTCATGTGTAAAGAAAATGGCAGTCAGTGACACTTTCAGCAGGGCCAGAGGTCCAGGATGAGCTAAGAGCCATTCTCCTCAGCATTCATGGTGCTGCTTTTCCAGACAAGAAGCAGCACAGACACGGCTGAGGACAATTATGTGACCCTGCCGTCACTGCTTTACTACCACTGCTCTATTGGCACTGGTTGTGAAGATGGGGATACTTTGGTGTTGGGCACATGGTTTGTGGTTTCAAGGCCTATGCATTCCCATTCTCCACTTCGAGTCAGCTGCAACTGTGGCTTGGAAGCATGGGCATCGCCTCTTTCATACCACTGGCTATGATTACAGTGATACCTATATTCTAGGGGAAGATACTTGACCTAAAGCAGAAATATTCGAGAACCAATGGAAAAGAGAAGTAGAGTCCATTGCCCAGCCCTCCTGCTTTTAATCTTGTGGTAGGGATACATCAGTAAACAACATGTTTAGCTCACCCACATACAACTTTAATATAGATCTGAAAGTTTAACAAAGGAAGAACATAACATTTTACATAAATGACATATTCGCACCCAAACTAGGGAACCCATTACTAGGAGACTAAACAACCAGTGAACAGCACCACTCTTGAATGCTTCAAAGTGCAAGATATGGAAACCACTAATGTAGCATACAACACTAGGAAGGTGTGTGTTTATCATTCTATATCAGTATATGAATGTATGTTAATTCCATCAGAGGTTTGGCTTTTTTTCCAGAAGTACTTCTTGCATGCTTATGGAAATCGTACAATGGTCATTTAATGCCTCTCACTCTTTAGTGTGTTTGTTACCTGTGTTGTACCTGTTCTGTAAGTGTGAGGAAATCTTATGTTCCTTCTACTACCGCCACCTGTCCTTAATTTATATGTGTTAGGGATAAGATGGCCAAGCATCCAGGATTTACTGGGACAGTCCCAGTTTTTCACCAGCTGTCCTGGCAGATTTTGATAAAAAATGCTCATGTCCCGGTTTTTAGAGGACTGACTGACTTGAAACAGGAGGAGTTAGGTTTTTATGTGCTCAACAGCAGGACGAGTTAGCAGCTCTCATCAGAACACAATTTAATTAACACTCATGTAATTTAGTGTCTTAGTTCTTCGCTGTCTGTGTTTCTATGTTGATGTGCACTATGTTGTACCTTTATTGTGATGTGAAGCTCAGTATAAAACTTTTCACTACTCATTAGAAATAAAACTTTTCACTGCGCATAAGAAAAAACAATTCACATTGTCAATGCTTGTTTTAATGAAGGGTGTGAGTAAAAGAGTGACCCACAAGCATTTTTTTAAAATTGAGTAGTCTTTAAAAATTTTAAAACAGCTGGGCTTTGTAACATTTTAAAACACAGCTGCCAAGTGGCCAACAGCACTTTGTATGCTGGGGTTTGGAGCTCATGGTGAAACTGTTAAAAAGCAAAACTACAAGCCCCACAATGCAACGTCGTTGTTGGGGAGAAAAAAATTGATTGGATCCTGTGTCATATTGGTAAAGCTCAGAGTTGCAAAATGCAAACTTTTAGTTCCTGGCTTTCTTCTCCGTTATTTTTTAGACAATCACTTGTTAAGCTGCCCAGGTGCGTGAGAGGGGTAACAGGTGCCTTTCAGATGCAATTGCAAGCAATTCACAGTGAGCGGGTCAACATTAACAATCTTAAGAAAGCATGCACAAGGCACCAATAAGCAGAACAGTGCAGCAGCCACTGTTAGGCGTTTCTAGAGACACATAGAAAAGAAAAATAATGTCCTGTCACTGATATTCCCAAACATATACATCCTCGGCCGAGAATGCGGTGCACTCTCATAACGACTGTGAAGTGTCCAGCTTGAACAAGTGCATAATGCCTGCACTGTGCCCATTCCAGGCAAAGCACCATATTTATGCATCTGCATTACTAAACACAACCAACAGTCGTATTTCGTGATCATTGTTGGTCGCAGTTTATTGCTTATTACATATGTCATACATATGCAACTCCCCTGGACACCTTATTGGGGCCGGGGTCATAAATCATCATCACAAGTTATTGCAAATTGAGTATCATACAGTGTCAGTTGGACATCATAAATCATGAGTCATTAATCATCGGGATATCATAAATCATTCTGTCACAATCGGGCATCATTTTGTTGTCCTAAATCATTCTGCATGATCATCATAAATCATCAGCCATAAATCATGGGTCATAAATCATCGGGGTATCATAAATCATTCTGTCACAGTCGTTCATCATTTTGTTGTCATAAATCATTCAGCATGATCATCATAAATCATCAGCCATAAATCATTGGCTGGTCATAAATCACTTGTTTGTCTTTTGCTCATTTGCATCTCCTAGGGTCGTAAATCACCCTGACAGCCCGTAGATTGTTCTTGTTGTTTTCCACACCCCTTTGCGTGTGGGGGGTAGCCTTTCCCTGGAGTTAGGCCCCAACTCGCTACCTTGCTAGTCTCTTTTGTGCCCTGTAATCTGGCGGGGGCTGGGCTGCTAGCGCCGTCTCTGTTTGCTACCCCCTTTGTGTCAGGCCTACTCACCCTGCCGTAAGGCTTCCCAAATTGAGTGGCCCTCCTTCTACACACCGCCCTGTTGGTGTGTTTCCATAACCAAACCAATGCACCTTTTGTTTCCGTGTTTTTGCCCGCACTGCGATGCTGTTTTTACCTAGGTGTGGGCGGGTGGGACTCGAAATTTTTGGCGCCGCTCCCCCAGCTCCACGATGTTGAAGTGAGCTGCACTAGGGGGGAGCGTCGCCTTATATCCCCCTTCCTCTTTTCGGCCCATTGCACTTGGAAGGGGGAGTTCCCCTGATTGGGGGATCTGAACCCTCATCTGGCCACCCATTGGTCCGATGACCTGGCACCACTCAGGTGCGAGTTTGCCGTGTGGGTAGCACTCCCCACCCTGCCTCAGGGCGCTTCCCGGTGGTGCGAACCAGTTCCTTGTCGGGCTCTGGCTGCTATTATGGCGCCGGCCCTCGAGGCCCCCTTTGGGGGCAGCTTCTGCTATAACGCCCGCACTGTGCCCATTCCATGAAAAGTACCATACTTATGCATCTGCATTAGTAGACACAGCCAACAGTCATTGTATTTCGTGGTCATTGTTGGCCGCAGTTTATTACTTATTACATACGTCATACATATGCAACTCCCCTGGACACCTTATTGGGGCCAGGGTCATAAATCATCATCACAAGTTATTGCAAATAGGGTATCATACAGTGTCAGTTGGACATCATAAATCATAGGTCATAAATCATCAGGGTATCATAGACCATTCTGTCACAATCGGTCATCATTTTGTTGTCATAAATCATTCTGCATGATCATCATAAATCATCAGCCATAAATCATTGGCTGGTCATAAATCAATTGTTTGTCTTTTGCTCATTTCCATCTCCTAGGGTCGTAAATCACCCTGACAGTTTGTAGATTGTTCTTGTTGTTTTCCACGCCCCTTTGCGTGTGGGGGGTAGCCTTTCCCTGGAGTTAGGCCCCAACTCACTACCTTGCTAGTCTCTTTTGTGCCCTGCCGTTCTGGTGGGGGCTGGGCTGCGAGCGCCGTCTCCGTTTGCTACCCCTTTTTTGTCAGGCCTACTCACCCTGCCGTAAGGCATCCCAAAGTGAGTGGCCCTCCTTCTTCACACCACCCTGTCGGTGTGTTTCCATAACCAAACCAATGCACCTTTTGTTTCCGCCAGGGAGGCTTCCGTCTTCCTGCGGATCCCCGCTCCCTGTGTCGTCCGTTTTCACCTCCTGCTGCTCTTTATGTGCAGCCTGCCAATGACATTGCCCTAGCTCGAGTGCTAGATTACCAATCTTAGCTGTGGTTCCGGGAGGCCGATGTCTGGTAAGCTCCAACGGTAATCTTCCCCCAAATGCAATGGTGTGCTCTGCTCCATCCTTGCAGTTATGTAGTGGCACACTTGTGTCCTATTCAGCCTCTTCCAGCACTGTCTCCGCTCACCATGAGTCATAAATGAAATCAAAATTGGGAGACAGTCAGATACCGATTATGGAGGCATGAAACAGCACACAGTACCAAATAACATCATCTACTTCACAAACGCCTCTGGCAGGCTCCCCCAGGTAAGTACAACTGTCTTCTCTCCGTATACTCCTTTTTTGAGTAGCTTTGGAGCCTGTGTGCATGCCTGAGAACATGTGCCTGTTCCGATGCAGAGGGAGGTGTGTACCTACTGCACATGTTTTATTATTTATTTATTTATTTCTCTTCTGTTAGAGCCATCCTCTACGCCGCTTGTGCAGTCACTTCAATGTGACCCATTATGGTACATACTCCTCCTTCCTTAACTCGCCCCACACAGCGCACGCCACTTAAATTTGTTAGAATGGAAAATTATGCTTTCACATTGTTTTACGTAAGTTAGCATTCGCGGCGCCATTTTGTGTAAGGGCGCCATTTTGTATCATAATCAAAACTAATCCTTTGCCATTTCCGAGAAGCGGCCTTCTCTAGGCTATGTTTCTTCGGAGTTGAGTTTTGCTACACTAATGAATGCACTGTTCTTCTTAGTGCATACCTTTCCTGTTAGATATAGGTATTTTCCCACTTGTCTAGTGGTGGGTACAGGCAGAGTGACCTTGAATAGTAGGTAATGTGTGCCTGGCCTCAGAATCGAAACTTATTCCTTTGTAATTTACCTTCCAGCTGCATCTCCCTGGAAAATTCCATGGTGGGCGTGCTTTCATTGGTTTTGAAGTGTACATAATGTATTGTTATGCTTACTGATTCCAGTCCCTCTGCAGCACTCCTAGCGACTGGGCAGTCAGGGCTCCGCTCTGAGTGTACTCTTAATAAACTGCTATTGGTTTGTATTCTTTACTGTCTGACTGACTCTTCATTTGGTATGGAAGGCTGAGAGGTGGTCGTGAGTGACCCGAGTGACCCTAATTGGGTTACTTCCTTCAGTTGTCGCCCGAACAGGGACTCCTTCGGGTGAGTGACCCATCCCTTTCCGCAGATGGGGGGAGGTTGAGGCCATCGTCGGTTCGGACGGACAGATCAGGGATCCCTGCACGAAAGAGTTCCTGGTACTCGCAGCTGCCCCTTCTGTCCCGCCGGACGGTGCCTCGCCCAGTGGTCATCCTGACTGGAGTCCTGAATGGTGAAACCCTTGGATCTGACCGTTTGGTCTGAAGAGTCGGCCGTGGAGAATCAATTTGTTTGACCTGCATATATCAGGTGAGTTTGTTTTGGTTCTCTGTGGATATGGTACCATTTTGGTTTGTATTTGGTACAGTCTAAGGACCGTCTTTTGGACAAAAACATTTGGAATTGTTTTGCCAGGCATAAATAGTGAACTTGTTTTCTTTCAAGAATGCCTGGTGTCAGTAAACCGCTTTCTTTGTGCTGTCGCTGTTGTTCTGCAGATGCTTGATTGGAAGAAGCTCAGCCGGCGCCTCCAGAAGGCACTCCAAATTTTGATATGTATGTGAAGCATGGTCTTGGCCCTATTATGTTTAGTACATTATGGCACAAATATACGAGGGACACTGCTGACATGCAGTGGCCGTTGACGGGCACTTTTGATGAACAAAAGAGTGAGTATTTACAAGAACAGTTGTTTAAGAGAGGAAGTAGGCAGTCTATGTTTGATTCCCTCAGAACATGGCAGAAAGCAGCTAGACAGAGGCGATTGAAGGCAGAAAAAGAGGCCCGGAAAGGGAAAATGCAGACATTGACTCAGAAGGCTGTAGCATATGATAGGGAAAAACAGGAAAAGGGTGTTGAATGTGAAGATAAAAGATTTCAATTACAAATTGATCAATCGTATGTGGTTCAGGAAGAAGATGACACTTTTGTGGAAGAATTGTTAGATACTTGACCCCCCCCTCCATAAACCCCACAAAGAATATATCCCACTGTTCCGGTGCCCTCACAGCCGCCCGTCACGGTTGCTTCCACTGTCTCTGTCTCTGTATCTACTGCTGTTATTTCAATGGCTGTGGCTTCGGCTCCTCCTCCTCCTCTTCCTTCTGTTTCTTTGCCATCTGTGGCAACTGTGACTGTTGGTACCCCTGCCCCCCCTATTGTCTCAGCATCCCTCTCACAAGTTCTTTCACCTGCGACACAACAATTAGTGACAATAGTGCCTGTTACTTCTGTTGCTTCTCCCACTATGGTTTTTCATCCTCCGACATTAGTAGGTAGCGGAACGCCGGAACGTGGATTTGAGGATAGGGATTGGATGAAATTTAAGTAACACATGGGACCGTTAGTGCGATCTGATGTGGGAGATGATGAGAAACAGGTAATAGCTAATCAGGCTGCACAGTGGGCTTGTAATCCTATTTACAGTGTAGAGGATGCCTGGGCGACTATGAGAGATTTTGAGCACATTATACAGCAGTATGCTCTTAAACACATGTGCGCAACTTTAATTGGTCTTTGGCAACAGTGTTTTGAAGCAGAAGCACCTCAAATTTTATATGACATTAGAGATCGGGTGTATATTAGTGAATTAGGGCCAGAACAAGTTTTTGCTAATGTCACGCCAATAATAGCTTATAGGGGAAGACTGCATGAGAAAAGTCCCAGGTCGGTGTCTCAGTTTCCGATGCAGGACGTTCATCCCATATATCATCCAGAATTGCCGGAATTAACGGATGGGCGTGGTAATATTACTAGGGCGAGGGTGGCTGCCCGTTTTCACGAGCAATGGGTTTATACTCCATGGAAAAGAAGTGAAGTTTTGTCCCTTAAGAATCTTTTGTCTGATCCTAGGAAAAATCCTACTGCATATTATAAAGAATTGACTGAAGCTGCCTCTTCCACTGTAATGACTCTTGCCTATATTGAAATGTTTTTTGGTTTACTGGTTCCGGTTGATATTTGGAGGCAGGTGCACACGCAAGATCATGTTTCGGAATTGGGAGGTACATGGGATCAGATTAAAGCATGGGACCAGGAAAGAAAGCCAGGTGATAAACCCCGGGAAGAAATTTTAGCGTTGCCAGGCCGTATTATTACGTTTTTGGATTACAGTGGGCAGGATTTGTCTATTGAGGGAGGTGTTCGGTTGTTTGTTAATAGATTTGTTTCTAATCTGCTTCCTGAAATTGTGACTTGATTGCAGGCCTCTGAAAGTACTTGGTCCACCGCTTCCCCTTCTATTATTTTGAATATGGCGCAGTATTATGAGCATAGGGATAATGAGGAAAAGGAGAGGACAGAGAAAAGGCATAAGGATTTAAAGACGAAGGTGTTGTTACAGCAGGCTTTTAGAGGGAATGGAAGAGGACGTGGTGGTCTTGCCCAACAGCTTCCACGCATTAGTAGGCAGCCAAATACGACGCCTTTGGGTCTGAATCAGTGTGCGTACTGTAAGGAGGAGGGACATTGGTGTAGCGAGTGTCCTGTACTTTTGCAGAAGGTAACAGTCCCTAGAGGACGAGGTACCCATGGACGGGGTCATGGAGCTGGTGGGGCTGATAGGGCACAGAGTGCTGCAGCATCACAGGGTCATTCTGATAATAATTATTTTGATGACCCTCGGGATGGACAGTACTATCATGATGATTATGATATGGAGGAAGTGAAAGGGATGTCTTACAGCTAGGACAACCAGGGACAGAGTGGGGGACCAGTTCCGATACCTGTAGATCAGCGTTGTCCTTATGTAACAGCGGAACTGCAAGGTTCGACTAAGGAATTTTTGGTGCACACAGGTGTGACGAAAAGTTCTGTTTCTCGAAATATGGTCCCTGGGGTGGCTCTGTCTGGCCATAATAATGTTTCGGTAGGTTCTTCTGGTATACCGGTTGTAAGTCCCATTTCAAGACCCCTTGCATTGACTATTGGTCCTTTCACTGTGGATTCGCCATTTTTGTTGACATCTAATTGTGGAGAAAATTGGATGGGTTTGGATTTGTTGAAGAAATTGCATGTTACTATTTATTGTTCCCTGGCGGGTGTCTCTATGACAATGGGTCCAGATATAACACGCGCTAAACAGTGTTTGTCCAAAGATGCACCTCTTCCTGTTGAATTTGTTGATGTGCCAACCACTCTGTGGGCGACAGGCGACACAGACGTGGGACTACTGCCGATACCTCCAGTCTCGATACAAGTTAAGGATGGTGCTATTTTGCCCGGTATCCCTCAGTATAAAATACCACAGGCAGGAGAGCGAGCTTTATTGCAAATTATTCAGGATTTGATTAAGAAGGGAGTGGTAATAGCCCTATTCTACCAATTCTTAAATGGACGCCCTCAGATTCCCTTGATGAACATGAAGATGTTTACCGTTTTGTGATTGATTTGCGCGAAGTTAATAAAATAGTGGTACCCCAGTTTCCAGTGGTCCCTGACATTACTACTCTTTTGACAATGATTCCTTCCACTGCTAAATTCTTTTCTGTCATTGATTTGAAAAATGCATTCTTCAGTATTCCTATTCATCCAGATAGCAGATATCTGTTTGGGTTCACCCTAGCTGGCAGAAGCTTTAGGTTCTGTCGAGCTCCTCAGTGCTATACAGAGAGTCCGAGCTTTTATAGCCAGGCATTAAAAGGTCAGTTGGATTCCTTGTTTCTTCCCACAGGTAATGTATTGATACAGTATGTTGATGACCTCCTTATTGCTTCCGATACTGAACAAGGTTGTAAAGACAATACAGTTAAATTATTGCTACATTTAGGTCACCATGGACATAAAGTTTCTCTTTCTAAATTTCAGTATTGTCGACAGGAGGTCACCTATTTAGGTCACCAACTGTCGAAGGAGGGTAGGAGATTGACCCCTGAATGCATCAGTACCATTGTTAAAATGCCCATCCCACAGACTCAGAAAGATGTGCGTGCTTTTATAGGTATCACTTGCTACTGTCAGCAGTGGATACCTAACTACTCCTTACTAATCAAACCTTTGCTTGCACTAACCACTAAAGATGTGCATGAGCCGCTGCCTTGGATGCCTGAATGTCAACAGTCCTTTGAGCAATTGAAAACTGCGCTTTGTTCAGCTCCAGTACTTGGCACCCCAGACTATTACAAGACGTTTGTGTTGTTCATCCATGAGATGGCTGGTTGCCCGCTTTCTGTTTTAACATAAAAATTTGGAGATAAGCAATGACTGTGTGCTGATTTCTCTGCTGTTCTTGACCCTGTCGCAAAAGCCCTCCCGATCTGTCTAAGAGTGGTCGCGGCTGTGGCCGCCTCAATAAGACAATCGGCTGGACTCATACTTGATACTGATCTCACAGTCATGGTACCCCATGTTGTGGATACACTTTTGAAGAAGACAAAGACACAGCACCTCACCAGTGCACGTCTGACTGATTATGAATTAACATTGTTCGCTAAACATATTACGATCAAAAGATGTGCCACTCTGAATCCAGCCACGTTACTGCCCCTCCCTTCTGAGAGCGATGAGATTGATTACCATGACTGTATCTTCCGAACGGAAGAAGAGACGAAAGGACGGATAGACTTGACTGATGTTCCCTTATCTGACCCACAAGGGGAGCTATATGTCGATGGCTCTTGTTTTAAATTAACAAATGGCACTACAACTGCTGCGTATGCTATCACTACGCTGCGTACAGTAGTTGAGACATCACAAGTTCCTTATCAGTCGCCCCAAGCTGCTGAGTTTGTTGCCTTAATACGAGCTTGCGAATTGAATGAGGGACTGGTTGTCAATATTTATACTGACAGCCAGTACGCCTTTGGAGTCGCACATAACTTTGGGCGACTCTGGGCAGAGAGAGGGTTTCTTACTTCGAATGGCACACAGATTCAGCATGGGCACCTTATATTGAGACATTTGTCTGCTTTGACACTCCCTAAGAAATTGGCCATAGTAAAGTGTAGTGCCCACCGGAAAGTCACTGACGATGTAGGTAGGGGAAATGCTTTTGCAGATCAGACAGCTAAGGAAACAGCCCAGACTAAAATGAAAAGAATATTTGTAGCAGGTCCCACTAGGTGGGTGCCTGAAGTTACCATGTTTGAGAATACACTTGAGAATGTGAAGGAGATACAAACTGAGGCCACAATAGAGGCATTAGCAATGTGGGAAGAAAGTACAGCACAATTGAATGATGAGGGATGTTGGATTGATAAGTCAGGGAAGCAGAGATGGATGTTGCCAGATGCATATGTTCTTCCTGTGGTCACAATGGCCCATGGCCCGGCCCTTATTAGTGCTAAAGGTATTTGCAAGTTGTTAGACCCTGTATGGCAGAACGATAATATTTCAAAAACAGCTGCACATTTAGTGAAGTACTGTATGGTGTGCATGATGCACAATCCTGGAAAGGGTAGCCCTACACAACCCAGTAATTTTGCACCACCCACTTTTCCTTTTGAGGTCCTTCAGATGGATTACATCGAACTAGATAGGTGCAATAATTTGAAGTATGTTTTGGTGGTTGTCTGTGCATTCAGTAAATGGGTCGATGCTTATCCCACTAAAGACAATACAGCCGTTACGACAGCAAAGGTACTCCTGAAGGAGTTCTTTCCTCGTTTCGGCTTGCCCCGTTACGAGGGCGTGTTTGGACGTCCGGCAAATGTCTGGGGCGTCCTGCGCCCTCGGCGGTTTTCAGATATTGAGTAACCGTTGTTGATAGACTATCTTTGCCAGGTAACTGAAAGTTTGCGTTCTATTCACCAACAGGTCCGGGAAGCCCTGCCAGCTACACCAGAGGGGCCCGCACACGATATCCAGCCTGGCGATTTTGTACTGGTGTGCAACTTCCAGTAAAAAAGAGTTTGGAGCCATGGTGGAAGGGACCAGAACAGGTACACCTATCTACGCACACAGCTGTTAACATCGCCGGCCGAAAGAACTGGGTGCACGTGACTCATTGTCACAAGATACCTCTACCCTTGCCCTATGATCAATGAGTGAGGGATGGAGTAGGGGACTCCGAGTGTGAGACGGTGCCTCAGTTTGTTCCCTTCAGCGATGCCAGGCTGACCTGGACCAAAATGAATGAGGAAAATGATGAAGTGCTGAATGCAGCGGTCCCTCCGGAAATACGAGCTATTCAGGAGCCGCTTTTTGCTGATCCCTCTGTGCCTGGAGTCACTAGGTACAATTTGCGCCCTCGGCTGAAGAACGGTGCACAAAAGGAGAAGTTAGATTAGTTAGGGATGGACTGTGTAAGTTAGGGTGTACTTTGCTATAGTACCAACGGAGTTAGTTTAGGGTGATGTAAGATTTGTGCACTGTTTGAACATTGGACACGATAGATCGAAAGTATCGCCTAGGGGGTACATTATCCTGGTCGACGTGGGAACCCGAGCTTAGGACAGAGCAAGCTCCACCACCGGTGCTCAAGAGTGCCAACGTTTTGATGAAAAATAGGAGCCTGTACCAGTGAGGCTCTGACGGACACTGGGAACTTGTATATTTTTCTTGCTGGCATTTTGCCCCCTCGCTTTATCATTTGCTATGCATCCCTTTGGCAGAATGGTTGCTGATGAAGAGCAGCCAGTGATTCCCCTTGTTCATACACGCATATTGTGGTCTACCAAGAAAAAGATATTATGTGCTATTCTTGGGATTCTACTGCTTTTGATTCTGGGTGGGGTGTCCTGGGTTCTGGAATGTGATCAGGATGCACCGTCATGTACTGAGAATAAGGTTGTTTCCCAAATCCGCACAAAAAGGACAGCCCTGAGTAATGTATTTCTAGACACCCATAAAAGATTTTTTGGAGAAGGTACAGCTTGTTATCCCAGCAAATCTGCTACAAGTTTATGGACTGCTTACCCATTGTCACTTGTCAATTATACGTACATTCGCCCAGCCCACTTTGTAGAGGTAAGGGGTGAGTTTGGTATGGGGTATCCTGGCCCTTGTTTGTATTATAGAAAGCCACGAGGAAAGGGGTATCTGGAGTGTGATAATAACATGTATTGTGATAATTTGTACATGAGAGAGCAGAACATTACCTTGGTGGGCTGGCATTATCAGGATCTAACAGTAACTCAAAAAGCTGGCTACTATCCCGCATGTTGTCCAATAGTACATAGTACTGATGCATTTCTGTATGTCAACTGTTCTGGAATAATATTGTTCAAAAATACGATGTCCCTAGTGAAAAAGAAGGATCCGGGTACTTTTGGAATGAACACCAGATATGCTCCTGTAGATTATCAAGGTCCACTCCATGCACACCCAGGATTTTATTTTCTGTCTAATGGTACTTGTTCGAATGTTTATAATGGTACGGATGATGTTGCTTTAGGAATGGTACTCCCTCTGGGCATGCCTTGCAAGTACAGTAAGCCAAATGTAAGGTGGGTAAAAAGGACTTTAACTGCAGAGTTTTGTGATGGAGTAACAGACTTGGGAGTCAACAATCACAGTAATAGGATCCCTTTTGGGTATATTTTCTCCTCCATCATTACCTTTGGTGGTACTGCTATGGCCAGGGGTAAGAAAGCTAGAGAATATTTTGGATGTAAGCTGCAAATATTATCTAACTCTACAGTTGCAGCTTTACGTGACATCACCACCCAATTGGAAAGTATGCGAATATATTCCGAGCAGACTAGATATGCTGTTGATTTTATTCTAGCTAAGAGTGATGGTGTGTGCGCGGTAGTAGGAGACCAGTGTGTAGTCAGGATCACTAATATGGAAAAGAACATTACTCAACACATTTTAGACATCCTAGAGAATGTTAAAGGAATGGAGAGTGGGAATTGGAGTTGGTCACTTTTTGGTAGTTGGAGTTGGATCCTTGAAAAGGTGATTTACTTCATTGTGATATTGATCTCTTGCTGTGTCCTGGTCCAGTGTCTTCCTTTATGTTGCTCTTATTGCACCACCTTTCTCGCTCCTAAGAGAATATCGATTCATGATACTAATGCAACAATTATGATTCAAAAGGAAGTAGAAGACCTCATGCAAATAGATGGAGGTATCTTTGAGACTTCTTCCCTCCTTACTGCCTCCCTTCCTGATGCTGAAGACATGGAGTGCTCTTAATACAGTTCACTAATGATTTATTGATTTTGCCATTATACAAAATGTTTAGCTCATGCTAAAAGGAGGGTCTGTTAGAATGGAAAATTATGCTTTTGCATTGTTTTACGTAAGTTAGCATTCGCGGCGCCATTTTGTGTAAGGGCACCATTTTTTATCATAATCAAAACTAATCCTTTGCCATTTCCGATAAACGGCCTTCTCTAGGTTATGTTTCTTCGGAGTTGAGTATTGCTACACTAATGAATGCACTGTTCTTATTAGCGCATACCTTTCCTGTTAGATATAGGCCTTCTCCCACTTGTCTAGTGGTGGGCACAGGCAGAGTGACCTTGAATAGTAGATAATGTGTGCCCGGCCTCAGAATCGAAACTTACTCCTTTGTAATTTACTGTCCAGCTGCATCTCCTTGGAAAATTCCATTGTGGGCGTGCTTTCATTGGTTTTGAAGTGTACATAATGTATTGTTATGCTTACTGATGCCAGTCCCTCTGCAGAACTCCTAGCGACTGGGCAGACAGGGCTCCGCTCTGAGAGTACTCTGAATAAACTGTTATTGGTTTGTATTCTTTACTGTCTGACTGACTCTTCATTTGGTATGGAAGGCTGAGAGGTGGTCGCGAATGACCCAAGTGACTCTAATCGGGTTATTTCCTTCATCTTAACCAAGGATAGTCACTTTTTTTTTTTTTGGGCGCAACAGGAATCCGGGACACAAGCTGCCTCCTGGGCACCAACTACTCCCCCAAAGGGGCCCAGTTAATTGACTGCCGTGCCCCCAGAGCCTTTGTGAGGCCCCCCTTTGTTGGCTTGTTCCCTCACTGGTTGGATTTCTACTGCTATTTAAGACCCTTGTGAGTCATGCGTTGGGAGGAGGGACATTAATGCTATTATCGTTCTTTAAGCAGCAGGGTATTGCAGCTCTGGCTGCTTAGCTTTACCCATGTGAGGGCATTACAATAGACCAGGCACTGGGGGTCGCAACGTGGTTCCTGTGTTCCAAAGTCAGCCACTCCGGCCGCTGCTTCATGCATCTCCCCTTTGCCCGTCTCAGTGAGTTCCTGGCCTACGCACTTACCCTCTCCTATTTTTAATGGGACCCGGTAATTTCGATCTTCTGAGCTGATCAGATAAGTTACTTGTGTTAGCATTTTTTGCCTCTATTCCAAGGTCTCTAGATATCTTCTTCACTTTCCTTGCAACTCTACGGGTTGTTAAATGCTATGGCGTAAAGCGTGTAACGGGGTGGGGGGCATGTATATATTTTTTTGATTGGTGCATAATGTAGCGCCGCTTCTTTATTCAGTCGAACAGAGCATCATTTCAACACCCTCCTTATCCCTTTTATTACCTGAGCAAATACAAATGAAGTAATTACCCCATTGATTTATGAACAGACTTTATTCATTTGAGCAATCATTACTTTGTACTGCAAAGAAGCAGTTTTTAACCTTTGGCACTGTACAATACACTTGTTTTGTTTTGATCTAAATTGATTGCTGAAGGATTATTCAAGCTTCATTAAAATGTTGCTGTATTGACATTCGCTAATGTCTTTTAATTAGTAGTTTCATATTCCAACACTTGGAAAAGGCCATGCACAGATTTGACGAGGTAAAATTTAATAAACATTTTTTTTTTTTAGAATTACAAATTTTTTTGCAATAAAGTGAGTCAGTGCCTGTACTTATGTTTGCACTGTGCTCATACCGCCCCTCTCCTCTCTACGGAGACATCCACCTCGTAATGCAAACAAGTACGTCATTTCTGAAGCCTGAACATACCTAGATTCAAATAAGAAGAGATTTCTGGAAAATCTCAAAGTAGGAAATGAACGGTGCCTGGAGTATTTGGTCATTTGCTAGCGTCAATGTGTCCCGACTGCCAAAACCAGTAACCATGATTAATTATCACCAGGCTGTGTTTTTCTATCACTATTTGCCTTGCTGCCTGCCTCATGTCTCCAAGTGCCCGGGCTTTTCTTTGACAAAAATATATGATGGCAAGTCTGCACGTGTCTGCCAGGCTTGTCCCCGAATTTCAGAAGTCTGTGTACTAAAATAACACAGCGGCCACCGGGGCTGCTTTGAAACAAGGAATGTTCAGGAGTGCACAGTAATTATGTGCCATTTGAAACGCTGGGTTGCTTGGCCTGTGCCTGGGGTTGTGGTTGTGGTAGATTTGTAGCACTTGCCCCTGTAGCCGGTGCCACACATTACAAATACTGCTGTGGCCCATAGCAAGCTGCGGATCACCCCTTTTTTTTTTTTTTTTTTTAACCTCAACCCCCATGGCTTGGGATATGCAGATTTATCTAGCGCGGACTCGGCCAGAAGGCATCCGAGCGCTTTAATCGAGCACCCGCCCCGTTACCCCAGGCCTTGTCCCTTCCTGATAGGCCCCGGGGGGGATTAGCGATTTGTCCCGATTCACAGGATACTAGGCCATGGAAATCCCCAATCTTGCGTTCTTATATATACCTTGTTTCTTTTTTTTTTTTTTTTTTAATTAGGATTTTTGTAGCTCTAACCAGTGCGGGCTGGCTTGAGGGCATCCGAGCGCCCCACACCAGCGTCGGCCACGCAAGGCCCTATCCAACCCTGTCAGGCCCGGAGAGACCAAGCGACCCGCTCCGAACCACTGTGACCGTAAGGTCCCCCCCTTTTTTTGGGGGGGGGATCCAACCAGCGCAGCCGATAACAGAAGTATTTGGTAAGCGCATGTTCACCCAAGGGCATCTTGGTGCTGAATAACAGATGTTTATTGTAACCCAACAGTACTCATTTAACCGACCTCAGAAGGATGAAAGGTCTGGGGGGAGCCTCTGACCCTGAGATCGAACACAGGCTCCTACCATGGGCACATTAGTCCACTAAGCCACCAGACCCAGACTTCACTGCTTTACCTCTACACAACACAACACATACATTTTAGTTTGAGTGGTCGCACTTTTTTTTTTTTTTGGGACAATCTTACCGCGATAGATAGCGAATAGTCTCTGCTCCATAACCCTTAAAGTGAATTCAATAGATAAATTATGAACAGAGCAACACTTCAGTGAGACTGAGAGAAGGCATCACGGCTAGCTTCGTTGGCACAAAAATGAAATAAATAAATAAAAACACCTGAATTTGTAAGTATTGTCATATTTTTAAATGACCTGTGGAGAAGAAAAAATTAAACATGACAGGAAGGCGTGTAAAGTTTGTGTCGTCACCTGGGCTGTGCATCCTGTTTCCTTGGTTACCAAGGGCTCTTCCCAAGAGCTGCAGTCTAGAAATAGAGTCGACAGTCCCAAACAACCCTAGACGTATCTAAACACTCCCTGCCCGGAGGCCTGGGTCAGGCGGCCTAGGTTAGGCTTCAAGGTTATTACTGCAAAGGATTCTGGGAAGAGACCTCAGCTCAGTCATGGATTAAATTTAGCCGAGGGCCACAACCTCCGAAAGAACCTGGATTTAGAAGTCTGTGGGAATTTAGGAGTGAGCTCTTATGGTCGACAAGTACAACGTTGACATTTTCGCAGTACTTTCACAGAAGGTTTTCCCGACGCCAGAGGTTCCCTGGTGCAGCTGACAAGACATTTGGAAACACAGCAACAATAAAGAGCCCAACACATGCAACAAGAGCCCCTCAAAGGGGAACACGCTGTGATCTCCACCACTGAGGCAACAACAGAGCAGAGGCTTTAGGATTGGACGGGCATTAGACCAGGGCTGCTTCAAAGATGGTCCATTTGGACTCCCGCCACACCTGGGAAGCCCTCTGCTGGGCTCGCAAACTACCAGGGCCAGCGGTGCTTCCAGAACACTGCAGACACGCACAGCTTCACCGCCCAAATTCAGAAATATCACAGGGACGCCTAACTCGTCACAAAATAAATGTGCCATCCGAAGCAAGCACCCTTTGCAAATGTAAACAAATAATAAAAAAAGTAATCTCTTGCAAATCCAGGCTCAGCACTCGCGTGCTCCTCATTGCCTATTGAGCCCTTACCTTGCCACTGCTGCTGTCCTGTACAGCCCGGTTCATCGCTAGCGCCAAGAGCCTCTTCCTCTTCCACCGTTGCCTGTGGAGCTGGGGGTCATGCCCGCGTCTCTTGACCTCGAGCCACTGGTCCCCTCTGCCTCGGCCTTCCATTTTCCGGTGGGGGCCGTGCCATCCTCCGTCTCCTGGTAGCTGGGTTCCTTGCTCTCTGCTCGTCTCATCTCATGGTAGCTGGGTTCCTTGTTCTCTGCTCCTGGTCAGGGTCACTCTGCACTGTTCTATGGGTCGCAACGGTGCCTCGCCCCGCAAGACGGTAGACGCGGTGGATACTTTGCAAGGCCGCAGCACGGCCGTCCTCGAAATGTTCTGCGCCGCTGCCCCAGCTCCACGATGTAGAAGTGAGCTGCACTAGGGGGGAGCGTCGCCTTATATCCCCCCTTCCTCTTTTCGGCCGTTACACTTGGAATGGGGGGGAGTGGGTGCCCCTGATTGGGGGATCCGAACCCTCACCTGGCCCCCCCATTGGTCCGGTGACCTGGCACCCCTCAGGCGCGAGTTTGCCGCGCTGGTAACGCTCCCCACTCTGCCTTAGGGTGCTTCCCGGCAGTGCGAACCAGTTCCTTGTAAGGCTCTGGCGGCCATTATGCGCCGGCCCTCGAGGCCCCCTTCGGGGACGGCCCATGCTAGTACATGCTGCTCCGCCAGGGCTGCCAAGGATTTTGTGGTTTAAATTGCACTTTGCTTCAGAGGTGAGCTTGGAGTGTAATATACTGAAACGGTTATGCCTTTCCTCATAAATAAGCTAATAAAAAAGTCACCAATTAAAGTCTTTGAAAAACATGCATTAAGAGTCCTCAGGGAATTGAAGATCATGCTATCCACTTGTTTAACATCAGGGTCCATGATCCATGCTTTGAATAACTTATAACAAATAGTAACGAGGGACTAATATGCAGAATTGGTAGATATTTAATTGCACCAGTAGAGCTTTGAGCACCGTCACTCATTCTTTTACAAATCAAGGGCCAGATTTACAAGGAACTGACGCATCTGCATAGATGCGTCAGTTTCCTTGCGTCAGCGTCAAATGTCCTTGCACCACCATGGATGTGCTGTATTTACAATACAGTGCTCCATGGCGCAAGGATTAACAGATGCGTTAGAAATTCTGACGCATCGGTTGGCACAAAAGTCACGCATTGCTGGAGTTGTGTCGCAGGCACAACGCAACTTCAGCAATGTATTTTGAGGCCTATACTTACTGTACTCCGTCACTCCATACGCCTGTTTCAAGCAGGCGTAAGGTTTTGACGCAGTGGCCCCCTAAAAGTGGCGCAGTGAAATCTTGTAGATTTCACTGCGTCACTTTTACGAGGCCTTCCTGTGTGGGAATGCCCACCCTGCATACATCATACCTGATGCAGGTATAATGTGACGCAGGGCTTTACAACCTGAAGCATCTCCCTAGATGCATCATGTTGTATGTAGGCTGCATTGTTTGCGCCGCCGTTGTGTCAAAAAATGTTATGCAATGGCAGCGCAAGGAGGTGCAAGGGGCTTGTAAATCTGCCCCCAAGTACTGAGTACAACTTATTTTATTGAACGGCTGCTTAGTCAACATAGTTACATAAAAGTATTTGGTAAAGCGCATGGGAATAACACACCATTTCTTTGTTTAATGTCAGACTACTTTGCTTTCTATATACACAAATGCCGAAGCACACAAGAAGCAGTCCATAACGTATGTGGGTCAATGACCATAGCAGTAATCAAAAGTAGTCCATTCCAAGTCTTCCTTTCTTTTTATTTTCTTATTTTCTTCTTCTCAATATGATACAGCAAGCTGGCAGCCGACACGTGTTTCGTCCTATGGACTTTTTCAAGGCTGCAAATAATGTACACATATTTAGAACCACATAATCAAACATGTTATTAACTTAAAATCAAGAATTGCGTCCCATGTGGATGAACTCATGTATGACCAACATCGTTTCAGAACCATATACCATTAAAAAAGATCAAAGATCTCAGTAGACATAGGAAACAGACAGAAACCAAACACCTGGTTCGTGATGTGCCAAGTTATGAAATAATATAGAAAGGGCGTATACGTTCTTTTACCAATTACAGTACTTTGTTTTTCATGTTATTTCTTCAGAATAAACTCAATAAAAAAATGTAATCCAAAAAGAAAACAATAGACTAGCACTCAAGTGGAATTAAACTTTTGTTGCCCATGATCATTCAGATTGAAGTACAAGCATTGTTGTGTTTCTGCTTTTAGCCGTTGCTAAACAGCAGAGGGTATGTTAGCTGAGAGACCTAAATTCTGGGTTTAGGGTCCTGGCAGCTTAATGCCGATTAATTCCATAAAGGATGGCTGTCCAAGTAGTCCTTGTGATACTGACTATTTACAAATATTCCCTCGTGTATGTCCATGTGGACTTCATCCCAGTCTAGTCAGCCCCTTGATCTGGTCGTCTCCTTTTTCCTTTGGACTCTCTTCATATTGTCTTCCATTGGCCATTTTCTAACCTCTGCCATCGGCCTCCACCTTTTCGTAGTCCTCCCTAGTATATGGTGATAGGTTTGGTGCAAGTCCTTCCATTCATGTGGCTGTAGGGGACATGTGAAGCTCTTGTCGCTAGCCACCATATTCTTCTTATCTCTTTGAGGGTGGAAGAGGAACTTCTTTGGAGTGGTGGGTTGATAAGTGCAAATTGTATACCAACAAGGTGTTTTTTTCTGATTGTGAAGAGTTGGTACAGCTTCCTTTTCTGCCTAGATACAGAGGAATGATCACTGGGTTGGTCTATATATCTTGGAGCAGAGGCATGTTGCCAGACTATTACTGTTGAAGACTTGGTGCCCTGCAGACCAGTGCACTTGGGGACATGCTGTGTTTTTTTTTTGTGAGCTGCAACATACTCTTGTGAACTTCTCAAGCAGGTTCTTTCTCCCATCCCTTCCAATGACCATTCTAGAGAGCTTTCCATTAACTCCCACTCTCCCCTTACTTCATTCTTTTACTTCCTTCAAGTTCTGACCTTCACTGTGTTTCTCTACCCGTCTTATTGTGCCTCAAGTATGTCGTCTGTCCCCTTCCATACAAACACCTTCCTTGTGTCAGTTTCCTCTCCCCACCGTACCAGGCTTGGGTTCCAGTGGTTTGTGTCCCCCACAACATCTTGTGTATAACACTACACAGAACTATTGAACCAGTACCTCCTTTTTCTGTTACCTCACTTCCCATTCATAATTCTTGCTTGCACCATTTCCTCCCCCATCATGGCCATACTGATCCATGACTCTTGTGATCTGTCCCTTTCCCTTCCTAACACACCTCTTCCTTTTTTGTCAAAGTTTTGTTTATTCAACATGACTGATATACAACACAATACATTTGGAGATCGCAGAGGGAAAACAGATAGTACCTCGCTCATTCAAATGTCTCTAATTTAGGTCCAGTTCCTCTGTATGTGAGGTCCCCATACCTCCCTCCCCTATTTCGTGTCATGGTCATTTTAGTACAATAAACATCAATAAAAACATAGATAAGCAAAAGAGGGAAAAAACAGCCCCCCATTGCTATGAACAACACCCCCTACCCCTCCCTCCCTCCCCTTCCCTGGTGCTGGTTGAATACTTATCTACTCGCCAGAGGGCAGTCGGAGTCGTATCGAATAATGGGACTGGGCTCAAGTTCTATTTCACTAACCCTAAAAGGCTAAGTGTGTATCCGGATATGTTTGATCAGGGGGTATGACCCTACTTAAAGCTGGAAGAGATGTAAGTCTCATACGGAAGGCGGGCAAACCCCCGAGGGGAGACCGCTCGAGAGAAAGGAAACCAGCAGGCCCCATTTGTATTCAAAATTTTTATGATCGTCTCTGAAGATGTCCGCTAGTCTCTCCATCGTAAGGACTCTCCAGAGGTGTGAGGGCCAAAGTGACAGAGCTGGAGCCTCCCTCTTTTTCCAGGCTGCCGCTATCATCGTTTTGGCAGCCCCCAGACAGGCCCACATTATAGCTTTGTCTGCTTTCGTCTGATGCTCTAGGTCCGGGTCCCTGATGCCTAGAAGAACTTCCGCAATAGAGGTCGGTATGGGGTAGCCCAGCATGTCTTTGATATGAGTGGGAATCTCCTCCCAGAAAGGCCGAATAGTGGGGCAATCCCACCATATGTGGCGGAAGTCCCCCAGAAGACCACACCCGCGCCAGCAAAGATCTGAAGAGTTAGGGAAAATCTTCTTGAGTTTAGTGGGATAGAGGTACCAATCAAAGAGAGTCTTGTAATGGGCCTCCCTTAGGGTCACCGAGTGATTGTTCTTGGTACTATCTGACCACAAATGCTTCCATTCTTCCTCTGAGATGTCCCTCCCAATTATTTGTTCCCAGAAGGATTTGTAGCGCGCTCGTGGGGCGTGTAGTCCCGAGAGCAGTAACGCGTACAGAAAGGAAATTGCCTCCTTCATAGTGCCCGCTTTCTGTATCCACCGTTCTATCAAGGTGTGCTCTCTTGTGGCCGCCTCCCTCACCCGTGGCTGGAAAATCCAATGTTTAAGTTGGAGGTAGTGGAAGTGTTCCGTGTGGGGGATCCGAAAATCTCTTTGGCAGCTATCAAAGGTAAGCACCTCAAAGTTGTGAAACGTGTCTGAAACCATCCGGCAACCCCCTCCCACCACATATCAAATGGGCTCTCTCGTGGAGCTGGTGGAAAGTTGGGGTTGAAGTGAATGGGGGTGTATGGTGATGAAAAGGAAGTCAGCCTCCCCTCTCTCGTGACTTCATCCCAAACCTTGAGCGTAGTGCGTGTTGGGGTGCTAATATACGCATTGGCGGGCCTCTCTTTTTTCGATCTCCATGGTATATCCCAAATCGATCTCCCCATTATCGCCCTGTCCATGTGCAACCAATGTTTATCAGATTCTCTCACGGACCACTCCGCCAGCACCCTCAACTGGGCCGCCTTGTAGTACACTGAGTAACGCCACCCCTCCCTCCTTCCTTGGACGACGTAACACATGGAACGGGAGTCGAGCTCTTCCCCCCGCCATATGAATTTAGTGGTAAGCGAGCGAAGTTTGGGCAGTAACTCGTGGTCTAGGTCTACCGGGAGTGCCTGAAACAGATAAAGCAATTTTGGAAGTAGCGTCATTTTAACAGCGTTGATCCGGCCCACTCAGGAGATGAATAGTGGCTTCCAGCGTTTGAGGTTTTGCTGCATTTGGATCAACATTGAGGGATAGTTGGCCTTATAAAGATTCTCTACTCTCGGGGTGAGTTGAATACCTAAATACTGAATGGAGCTTTTGGCCCATTGAAAGGCGGACTGATCCCGCAATTGTTGTACATCTCTCTCGGGAATGGTAAGATTTAGTATGAAGTATTTCGAGGTATTGACTTTAAAGCCTGCTACCAACTCGAACTTATCTAGTTCTCTCTGAAGCGCTTGTAGTGAGGGGCTTGGGTCAGTCAGCGTCATTAAAATGCATCTGCAAAGAGCGAGGCCTTGTGTTCCGTACCACCGAATGGTATACCCCTGATGTCAGGATTAGCTCTAAACTGGACATCAAGGTGTTCAATGCTGAGGGCAAATAGAAGTGGGGATAAAGGGCATCCCTGCTTCGTACCTCTGCTCAAAGTGAATGGAGGCGACTGCGACTCGTTGACCTGTGCTCTCGATTGTGGTTGCGTGTAGTTGGCCCAGACCATGTTGATGAACCTATGTACAAATCCAAATTTTTGTATGGTTAGAAAAAGTAAAGACCAATCCACCCTGTCAAAGGCCTTCTCAGCATCTAATCCCACCAAAAGAGCTGGAATTTTGAATTTAGAGACTTTTTCAATCAGATGTATGGTCCTACGAATGTTGTCATGTGTCTGTCTACCCTTTATGAAACCTGATTGATCAGGGTGGATTAGTGTGAGCATTAAGGTGTCTAGTCTAGGCTAATATGGCAGAGAAGAGTTTAGCATCAGGGTTTAGCAGTGCAATGGGCCGTAAGAGGCACAGTTATGTGGATTTTTTCCAGGTTTGGGAATAACCATGATCGCTGCTTCAGCCATAGACTTTGAGACTGCAGACTCTTCTGCTATTGCATTAAATAAAAAGGTGAGGTGTGGTGTAAGCTCTGCCGCGAACATTTTGTCAAATTGAGCCAGTAGTCCGTCCGGCCCCGGGGATTTGTGTATTTTGAGTTTTGATATTGCTTTCTCCACTTCCTCTTCAGTGATAGGCTCATTTAACCGATCTATCTCTGCTGGCGATATCCGCAAGAGTTCCAAGGAGTCTAAGTATTGCTGCTGCAATACCACATCTGGTTGCGTCCCTGTATAGAGGTCTCTGTAGAAACCTCCAAAAATGCGTGCCTTGTCGTCGTCTTTATGGGCCAGCGTGCCGTCTTTATCTCGTATGCCCCCTATGTATTCATGCTCTCTTTTCTCCCTTAACTGTCTCACCAGATGAGTTCCCACCTTCCCTCCATGTGCATAGGACACTTGCCGGAGCCTTATCAGTGTGTATTCCACCCTATTTGTGTAGATTGCTTTGACTTTCTCCTTCAGGGCATTGAGTTGTTGCTGTAAAACCTGTGTAGGTGTTTTCTTGTGATCCCTCTCTACTTTCTGCAGTTCATCCTCTAGTGCTAACCGTTCCTCAGCCCTCCTTTTGTTTAATATGGAGTTAAGTTCAATGCATTTGCCTCTGAGGACGGCCTTGAATGCGTCCCAGTTATTCTGGGGTGAGGTAGCCTGGGGTTGATTTAATTAAAAGAATTCTGAGATCGAACTCCTCAACTCGTCCCTTAGGAGTCTGTCTCTGGTCACCGAGATTGGGAAGTACCATCTACGCTTGGTTGCTCCATTGTGTCCCCAATACAGACTAATGGCTATCAGGCTGTGATCTGAGATCGTGATTGGGAGTATTTTTGCTGCGTCTAGAGAGCCTAGGAGTGACTGGCTTATAAAGATGTGGTCTAGTCTAAAGTATGTCGAGTGTACATGTGAAAAGAAGGTGAAATCTTTGGTTGTCGGGTAAAGCGTTCGCCATGCGTCCCGGAGACCTAAAACCTGTATTTTCTGCTTGGTTCCCTTAGAGAAGATGCTTGCAGCCGCCCTCCGAGCGTGTGTGCTATCCATCTCAGCCTGCCATATCAAATTAAAATCGCCCATAAGTATCGTCGGCCCCTCTGCAAACTCGCCAATCTAGGTCTAGGAGGGAGGTCAAAAACCCTGTTTGTCCTGTATTGGGGACGTATGTAGATATAAACGTACACATTCTGCCTCTCAGTTTCCCCTTTACCATTATTATTCTTCCATCCCGATCCGTCTTAATAGCCTCAGTTTGGAATTTTGCAGAGCTGCGAAACATCAGAGCAACACCTTTCTGCTTCGAGTTAGTGGAAGATCTATAAATTAAGGGGTAGCTCTTCGGTTTTTTTGAGATGAGTTTCTTGCAGCGCAACCACTTCAAATTGGTGGTCAGTAAGGTATTTCCAGATTTTTTGCCTTTTAAGAGGCGAATTCAGACCCTTCACATTCCATGAGGCTATTGAGACCATATTGCAGATTCCTGTATGTTGTCCCTCCAAAGTCTTCCCCCTTTGACCTGCGGTATCACCTCGGCCCCCCTAGGTGTTCCCCGTATTTACTCCTGCCCACAGATACACATGATCCTGCAAAATCCCACTGTAGAGATTGTCCTTCCATCCCTCGAGCCCACCACCAGGTACTCCCCCCCCAATTTAACAGAAAAAGAAAGAAATCCCAAACAACCATATGCCGGATAGCCAACGGGCCACCATCCACCTCAATCTTGAAGAAACAAGGTATGTTAGTGGGAGACTCGGGCTGCACCCAGAGCCTCGCCCGGAGTATGCTTTCCAAATAGAGTTCCAGTTAGAAAGAAATCATTGACAGTTCGGTCCAGCGCAATCAGTTATGGCTGACGAAGGTGCGGAGGTTTCTTTCCTCAGCACTCGGCCTGTGTCCATCTTGCGACTCCTCATCTCTCTATCCCCCAGCGTGTATTGCGGTCTTTCTTCCGAAGGTCGTTTTGGCTGTTCTAAGTCGTCATTTCACATGGGCTTGATGATGCGCCATTGCTGTCTCGGCCGCACTGCTGTGTCCGAGCCTTTCGTAGGCCCTTGGCTGCTTTCATCCTCAGGCATAGGGAGGCCCAAAATGCAAAGGCCCTCCTCTAGGCCCGAGACATGTTGCGGTTTGTTGTTCAGTTCGAAGGCAAGGCCAAGAGGGAATGCCCATCTATAACGTATATTGTCCTCCCAGAGTTTCGTTGTGATCGGCCTAAGTTGCTGCCTGCGTTGCAACGTGGAGGGCGCCAGGTCCTGTAACAGCAGACATTTGTACCCCTGAAAGGCAGTTTCTTCATTCTTCCTTGCGGCTTGTAGAATCGCTTCTTTCGTTTTAAACGAGTGTAGCTTAACGAGGACATCTTTTGTGCATCGGCGGTCGCCCAACTGCAGGTTGCCTACGCGATGAACCCTGTCGATCTTAATCTTCAGCTGCCATGAGCTTAGAATCTCTGCAAAGAGCCCTTCCACAAAGGCCTCCAAATCCGGTCCCTCTGCGCCTTCCTCTAGGTCCCTTATGCAGATATTCTCACTCCGGGATCTGTTTTCTAGGTCTTCCGCCTTTAGGAGTGCCTGTTGAAGCTGAGTCTCAAGCTCTTGCAGCTTTCCCTGTAGCCTGCTGGTGCGTGCATCCAGCTCCTGTGAGTGCTCTTTTATCTCCAGGACCCGGGAGCCCACAGCGTCCACATCATGTTGGATGGTCGACATGCGTTCGGAGAGGTCTGTCTTCAATTGTTCTATGGAAGACCGCAGATCCTGCTTAATTTCTGCGCATAGTTCAGATTTAAAGTCTCTAAGAGAAGCCATCAGGTCCTCCCTAGTGAGCGCCATTGTACTAGGGTGTCCCTCTTCGCCTTGCACCTGCTTTTTCTCTGCAGCAGTGAAGTATGTGGAGACCTTGTTTGTCGCCTTTTTCGGTGGCATATGCGCAGCTCAGCGCGCTCACTTCGCTGGGGCAGTGAGCTTTCCCTCCGGCATGCGGCTTCTTTGCATAGATGAGGCATGTAATGGTGTCTATCTGGTGTGTAGAGGCCAAGTCAGCAGCACATTGCCTTAATTGTGAACCAGGGCGGCCATCTTAAGCTCAGGCATGGAGTGGGGGTCTGTGTGTCCTATCCCTGCAGGCCGCGCTCTTGCTGGTGAGTGTGGGGGGTCAGGGTCTCTCCACTAGCCCCTTTATCGGTCACTGCTCCTGTATTTCAATGACCCGTGGCCCCAAGACTTTTTCAGGCTCTCTCCTTGCGGGCGCCATTTTGGAGTCAGGCCGCTAGTCTCACCCCCATCGAAGATCTAAGCCTCTTCAGCCTCATAGGAATCTGCTGGGGTGTCATCCTCCCGGGCCGCCCCCGTGCCGTACTCCGCTGCTCTTGCTGGTCCCCCTTACCTCCGCTTCCTCAAGGTGCCGGATAGGTTCGTCCCTCGCCACTCACGAGTACACCGGGCGTCTCCACCCTTATGCGAGCGCCGCATCGTAAAGAGGTAGTATTAGCCGAGATTGTGCCTCCCGGTGTGTCATGCTTGCCGAGAGTTCACGGGCGGCTCCGATCACTGCCCGGATGCCGCGAACGTCAGGTGGGGCTTATGCACAGTTCGCGCATCCCGCGGGTGCTGTTGCTGCCGCCATCTTGTCACCTCAGGCATCTCACGGCCTCGAGTTCTTCTGCCCGTATTACGGGGATCTCAGCAATGTCGTCGCAGATATAGCCGCTCCGCTTGCTCCCGTGACTATCCTGGGCCGATCTGGTAGATTTAGAACGACTATTGTCAGGTTAATGCGTCTCCGAGCGTTGCGAGGCTCCAGAGCTGAAGTGGATTGCGTCCACCCAACCATCTTGCCTGGCCACGCCCGCACACCTCTTCCTTTTGACATTTCCACCCCACTCATACCAAGCAAGGACCTCTGTGGCCATTCCGTCCACATATGCTGTGCATATTGCACTTCCCCTCGTCCTAATGAACTTTGACCAAAGTAATATGTGCCTTCTGTTTTCTCCTTGTGCTCTTTACTTCTGTTGGTTCTTCCCTTGGCCCTAAAGACCTCCCACTTCTGCCATTCCTACCATTCCTACCAGGCCTTGGCCCATCAGATCTGTCCATTCCCTTCCTACTTGTACCACTTCCATGTAATATTTCTTCCTTCTCCATGCCAAGACCTTCACTACAGGTGTCTCTCTTTTCCAACTCTTCTGCACCCAATTCTTATGCAATGTTTTGTCACACATGTACCTTACTCCCCCTAACTTTACTTGACATAGTACGCTACAGTCTGTCCCTATCCCTTGCTTGCAAACTTTTTTCTAAACCTTACTGGTCATTGACCCTTTGGTCAATATGTTCATAATGAAGTATTTTGAAGGCACCCCTCGCTGCTTCCTGGAATGTGGCCTATGACTGATTTGCAGAGGTTCACCCATGCTCCTGAACTTTCTGAGATGTGTTACTAAAGACTGCATGAGCCACACAGAACGTGCATGTTATCAGCTTCTTCACATGGTATATTTAGCAGTTCTGAGTTAATGAAAATAACTGTAGAATCATTTTTAATTTAGAGAGACTAGCATGGTGAGCAAAAGATTGATGGGCCAGAATATCCCGAGCAATTGCCAGTGGTTAGACTTTTTGAAAGCATTCTCCTCTTGTGTGTTTGATATTATTGAAAGGTGCTGACCCTAAGGCAATTCCATGTATATTATTAGCAACAGGTCTATTTTGGTCGCAAAACCCCACCTAGCCATCAAGTTCAATGGACTGGATTAATAGCAATACTTGTTAGATAAAGACAAGCAAACCCCCATGAAAATTGCAGCAGCAATTTTTCTGCAAAAAATGTGAAGTTAAAAAAACCTAAAAAAACAAAAGTTGCCAGACCCAGTTAATCAAAACTGGATAACCTAGAGAGGCATTAGCCTTCATGAAAATAACATCAGAACATGAAAAAGGAAAGGTCACCCCTCTCCTAAAATGCAAGCCCTCTGGAAATGTGGCACCTCTTTAGTCTACAAGAAGTGCCTTTAAAGGTCTGTCCATATGTGAAAGTATCTGGGAAGTTCTGCAAATTCAGGTTAAGTTGATTGTTGCAGTGGAAGGTTTGCTTTGCTGCCTTCACCACAGTGTTTTTCTAATGGTGGCTTTAGAAACAAGGGTAAACTGTTGTTGCTATTAGTTTGATACAGTTCCGGATTACCAAATAGGGAAAGTAGGTACTGACCTATGGGTCCCACTCCTTTTAGGGGCCCCATGACAACGGATCAAAATATTATTGATTTGGTCTTGAAAGAAAATTACAATCAAGCGTTCTTAAATTGTTTCCAAAAGATAGAAAAAAATGAATCAACTCAAAGAAACGAAAACTTTATATTAAAGACTCTATAGAGCAAATACTGCCTTAATGTAATGTACCCATTAACAACTTAAAGTACATAAACCAGAAACCCTGCATCAGATTCACATAACAGTTTATCTCTTGAAAGCACATCTTCGGGCAGCTGTCGGTTTGTAAAAAAATCTGGTGCAAATTACGTCCGTGTAATGTACAGTAGTGATAGTCATCTCCTTAAATTAAAAATGTATTGGGAGAAAATTTGTGAGGGGGCCCCAAAATTTCGACTGCCTAGGGGCCTCCACACGGTTTAATCTGGCACTGGTTGGATAGATATGAAGCAGCTTCTCTAGAGGTCGCAAGATTCCCATGTCCAGAGTTAACACTGAGCCCTCTACAACCCAGAATCTGGGCAATCACAGAGCAGCGGGAGATCTGGCTTCTTACCCTTGGCTCCTCTCTGGAAAGACCTCCCCAGGTTTCACCGGGACAGTCTAGTAAATGATGTCACAATGGGCCTTAAACCCTTCTGGACATTATCATCAAACAAATGGCTTTCTGGAGTCTTTGTTGCTGGTGATGGAGTTTTAGGTTTCTCTTTTCAGTGGCGGATCCTAGTTTTGTAAGAGGCCAGCACTCTATTTCACAGTGCCACGAAGCAAGTAATGCAAATGTACATGTTAGACATCCAAACACCTTTATACTAAAAATACCACCATAATGCGTAGGGAACAGTAAGCCTCCATGCATTCCTCATACCCGAGAAGGCAGTGCTTGGTTGCAGGTCGACCGCCCCAGTCTGCTGCCCAAGATACTCTGCAGCCATTGGCCTGTTCATTGTAGTTAAATCCTTGGATTATGTGTATTAATTGCAGTGTAAGTCTTCAATAATAGTGCATGCCAGGACAATAAATACATCTGGCTGTCAGCATTAGCTTCTCTGGAGAGAGGGAAGGGAGAAGAGCAAGTGTGTGTTATTACATATATATATATGTGTGTGTATATATATATGTATGTGTGTGTTGGGGGATTTTTGCTGAGAGCAGATACTAGGTTAACGAGGTGTGATTTCGGGGATCAAGAGGTAGGCCCTGCCTTCAGAACCAGCAAATGTTACAGCTTTGGAAGTAAGATCAGTGGTCGAGGCCCCTGGGAGGAGGAATGATTGCTTTGCGTACAGCCTTGCAGCAGCTCCTGCAAAATGCCAGCAATTCACATTTGTTTGTGATAACATCAGTTTTTTTTCTGGAGAAAAAAAACTTAAGCAGAGCCAGGCTGGACTTTTATTCCATTTCCCCAGTGGCCTGCAGCCATTGGAGGCCAGTATTTAAAGACCAGGGACACTCCTGGTGGCTTTGCCATTATCACAAGCTCCCCTAGATTAACTGCAGCAGGCATGGGTAGGCTTCCCGAGAGAAGAAGGGAAGAGGAGGGTAGAGAGAAGGCAATCAGAGAGGGAGAAGAAAGAAAGGAGAGAAGGAAAAGAGAGGAATGGTTAAAAGAGAGCAATAGTGCAAGAAGACGAAGGGACAGGTGGCTGGTTTGACATTTTTTGCTAAGGCTTCTTTTGGGTCCCAGCCCTGACTGTAGGGGGGGGGTTCATAAACATGTCATGCTTTTGCAAACGCATGCCAATTTCTAGAGATCTAATTAGGAAGAGAGGATCATGTGCAATGAGATCAGGAATCTGTGATGCCATTTCAAACATGTCCATTTCTAGAGATCTAATTGGAAAGAGAGGACCATGTGCAATTAGATCAGGAACCAAGAATTGCAAGTCATGTATTTGAATACTGGAGAGGATGTGAAGTGTTTCATTAGTCCCAAGTCGATACAACAGGTACACATAGGAGTTAGCCAACAGGAATGGCAAGTGGGGCTATAGTTGTATATTAGTCCCTCATGCAGTTCAGTGCAAGCATTTGAGGGCAGATAAGAGGATATACCGAAACAGACAGTAGCATTATTTGAGCGAGGAATACTCCATCTGGCTGAGCCAAGAACTTATTGACAAAGTGTCAAGCCAATAGTTGAACAGGGTTGGATTTCCGTTCCACTCGATTTAGAGTGTGTACAGAGATATACTCTCCAAGTAGGCCTGACAGGATGAAGGAAGTGGCCCGATTAGGGTCACCCGGGTCACTAATGACCACCTCTCAGCCTTCCATACCAACTGAAGAGTCGGTCAGACAGTAGAAAATACAAACCAATAACTGTTTATTAGATACACTCAGAGCGGAGCCCACTCTGCCCAGTCGCTAGGAGTGCTGCAGAGGGACTGAAATCGGCAAGCATAAAGATACATTATGTACGTTTCGTAACTAGGCTAAAACACGCCCATAGTGGAATTTTTCCAGGCAGGTGCTGCTAAGCAATGGAAGACAAGAAAAAAAACAGTCTCAGCACTCGTATCGTACACAAAGCTACAAAGTCCAAGGTTGTTCCAGTCAGTCGGGCCCGTCACCAGACAAGTGGGAGAGGGCCTCTATCTAGAAAGAAAGGTATGCGCTAATATGAACAGTCTATTTATTAGTGAAGCAAAACCTAACATTGCAGAAACAAAACATAACAGAGAAATTTTCTCAGAAATAGCAAAGGATTAGTTTCGATCATGATTCAAAATGGCGCCTAAACAGAAAATGGTGCAGCAATGCTAACTTTACATAGGCACAAACACGAATATTTCTATTCTAACAGACCCTCCTTTTAGCATGAGCTAAAACATTTTCTAACAGCAACAAGGAAAATATAAAACCAGGAAAACAGGAGACTATGAATAAAACTCCTTATGAGCATTCCATATTCTCAGTATCGGGAAAGGAGCCTGTAAGAGGGAAGAATTCTCAAAAATGCCCTCATCTATCTGCATGAGGTCGTCTATCTCTTTCTGTACCATAATTGCAGTGTTGGTATCATGAATCAATATTTTCCTTTTAGGGGTGAGAATGGTGGTGTAATAGGAGCAACAGAAGGGAGGGCACTGAATAAGAGCACAGCAGAGCACCAATATTACAAACAGATAAATCCCTTTTTCAAGAATCCAGCCCCTGCCACCAAAAAGAGACCAACTCCAATTCCATTCCATTAACGTTCTCGAGGATGTCTAATATGTGTTTGGTACTATTCTTTCCCATATTTTTGATCCATACTGCACACTGGTCTCCCACTACCGTGCATACACCACCACTCTTGGCTAAGATGAAATCAACTGCATATCTAGTCTGTTCGGAATATATCCGCATACTTTCCAACTGAGTGGTGATGTCACATAAAGCTGCCACGGTAGTATTAGATAATATTTGTAACTTGTACCCAAAATATTCTCTGGCTTTCTCACCCCGGGCCATAGAGGTACCACCCAAAGTAAAAATAGAAGAAAGGATGTATCCAAAGGTGATCCCATTACTATAGTTATTGGCCTCTATATCGGTCATTCCCTCACAGAATTCTTTGGTCGGAGTCCTCTTAACCCAACGAACATTAGGCTTAGCGTATTTACAGGGCACAGCTAAGGGCAACACCATCCCAAGAGCGACATCATTAGTACCATTATGAACGTTAGAATAGGTTCCGTTAGGCAAAAAGTAAAACCCAGGGTGTGCATAAATCGGTCCTTCGTAATCTACTGCAGCATATCGGGTGTTCATTACAAATATACTCAGGTCTTTATCATTCACCAGGGGCATTGTATTTTTGTACAGCACTATTCCAGAACAATTGATATACAAAGTAGTGTCCGTACTATTCACGATAGGACAACAAGCAGGGTAATAACCAGCCTCCCGGGTAACTATCAATTCCTTATAATGCCAACCCACCAGTGTGACATTCTGTTCTTCCATGTAGAAGTTGTCGCAATATGTGTTGTTATCACACCCTGGATAACCCATCCCCAGTGGCTTTCTATAATATAAACAGGGACCTGGATAGCCAAAACCAAACACTCCCTTCACTTCTGTAAATTGCGGTGGAGGAGTATAAGTATAGTTCACAAGAGATAATGGGTATGCAGTCCATAAACTAGTGACGGACTCAGTGGGGTAACAAGCGGTCCCTTCTCCAAAGAATCTCTTGTGTGTATCTAGAAACCCATTACTCGGGGCTGTCCTCTTCTTCCTTGGTGGGGGAAGAACTTTAATCTTGGTACGTAAAGGCATATCCTGATCATTTTCCAAACCTATGACACCCACACAATATTATTAGCAGTAAAACCACAAGAGCAACACATGTTATTTTCTGTTTGCGGGTCCACACCATATTATGCTGGGCATCAAGAATCACTGGCTGCTCTTCCTCAGCAAACATTCTACCAAAGAGATGCATAACGAATGATGAAATGGGGGCAAAATACGAAAGAAATATACAAGTTCCCAGTGTCCGTCAGAGCCTCACTGGTACAGGCTCCTATTGTCCATCAATACGTTGGCGCTCTTGAGCACCGGCAGTGGAGCTTGCGCTGTCCTAAGCTTGCATCCCACGTCGATCAAGATGGTATACCTTCAGGGTATACTTCAGTCTTCCCTATCTAATGTTCAGACAACTAAAAAGAAGTACATTGAAATCCCTCACTAATCTCAACTAATGCTGTTGGTACTAGGCTTTGGTACAACCTATCTAACGCAGTCCATCCCTAATCTCTTTTCTCCTTAGATGCAGTTTCCCTCAGCCGAGGGTGCAAATTGTACCTGGTAGCCCCAGACACTATTTGATCCATGAATAAAGGCTCTTGGATAGCTCGTATTTCTGGAGGAACAGCCTCATTCAATACATTAGCATTTTCCTTATCCGTCTGCATCCACGTTAGCTGCGCATCGCTGAATGGGACAAACCGAGGCACCTGCTCGCACTCTGAGTCCCCGATGCCATCCTTAACCCACTGATCGTAGGGAAGAGGTAAAGCAACCCTCCGACAGTGGGTTGCATGAACCCAGTTCTTACGGCCAGCAACCTTCACAGCAGTACGTGTTACCAATAGAACCTCTTCAGGCCCCTTCCAACGCGGCTCCAAAACTTTCTTCCTCTGAAAGTTGCGTAATAGGACGTAATCTCCGGGCTGGATATCGTGGCCGGGTCCCTCTGGTGTAGAAGGTAGGGACTCACGCACCTGTTGGTGAATAGAACGTAAGTTCTCTGTTAACTGGCCAAGATAATCAAGCAACACAGGGTACTCAATGTCGGAAAATCTACGAGGACGCGGGAGGCCCTGACATTTGCTGAGTGTCCAAACACGACCTCGTAAGGAGACAATCCTGTCCTACAATGTGCTGTTGTTCTTTTTGACAAAAGAGCTAACGGTAAAGCATCTCGCCACTTTAACCCTGTAGTCTCTTGTATGTTTGCCAATTTCAATTTGAGAGTACCATTGTACTTCTCAACCAAACCCGCTGACTGTGGATGATTAGCAGCATGGAATTTCTGCTTCACATGAAGACCCTCACAAATCAATTGAATCACTTTTGCATTAAAATGACTTCAGTTGTCACTCCAGATAACCCGGGGCAAGCCGAAACGAGGGATGAACTCCTTCAGGAGTACCTTTGCAGTGGTAATGGCTGTGTCATCTTTAGTAGGATAAGCCTCAACCCATTTACTGAATGCACATACAACCACCAAAACATACTTAAGATTATTGCATCTCTCTAATTCGATGTAGTCCATTTGACAGACTTCAAAAGGAAAAGTGGGCAGTGCAAAATTACCGGGTGGTGTGGGGGTACCCTTCCCTGGATTATGCATCATGCAGACCATACAATATTTTACCAAATGTGCAGCTGTTTTAGAGATGTTGTCATTCTGCCATACAGGGTCTAACAATTTACAAATGCCTTTTGCACTAATATGGGCCATGGGCCATAGTAACCATAGGAAGAACATATGCATCTGGTAACATCCATCTCTGTTTCCCTGATTTATCAAATCCAACATCCTTCCTCATTTAACTGTGCTGTACTTCCCTGCCATTCTGCTAATTCTTCCATAGTGGCTTCACTTTGTATCTCTTTTACACACTCTAGGGTATTTTCAAACATGACAACTTCAGGGACCCACCTAGCTGGACCCGCTACAAACATGCGTTTCATCTTTGTTCGGGCTGTTTCCTTAGCTGTCTGATCTGCAAAAGCATTTTATCTACCCACGTCATCAGTAACCTTCCTGTGGGCACTATATTTGATTACGGCCAACTTCTTCGAGAGCGTTAAAGCAGACAAAAGCCTCAATATGAGGTGCCCATGCTGGATCTTGGTGCCATGAGAAGTAAGGAACCCTCTCTCTGCCCAGAGTCACCCAAAGTTATGCGCGACCCCGAAGGCATACTGGCTGTCAGTATAGATATTGACAACCAGTCCCTCGCTCAATTCACAAGCTTGAAAAAGAGCAGTGAGCTCAGCAGCTTGAGCCGACTGATAGGGGACCCGTGATGTCTCTACCACCGTGCGCAACGTAGTGATAGCGTAAGCTGCAGTCATAGTGCCATCTAGTAACTTAAAACAAGAGCCATCGACATATAGTTCTCCTTGGGGGTCAGATAAGGGAACATCAGCCAGGTCTACCCGTCCTTTCATCTCTTCCGTCCGGAAGATACAATCATGTGTGTCAACTGCATCATTCTCAGAAGGGAGGGGTAGTAACATGGCTGGATTCAATGTCAATTCATAGCCGGTAAGACGTGAACTGGTGAGGTGCTGTGTCTTTGTCTTATTCAAAAGTGTATCCACAACATGGGGTACCATAACTGTGAGGTCGGTATCAAGCACGATTCCAGACGATTGTCTGATTGAAGTGGCCACAGCCGCTCTTAGACAACTCTGGAGGGCCTTCGCAACGGGATCAAGCACAGCAGAGAAATAGGCACACGGACGTTGCTTATCCCCAAATTTTTGTGTTAGGACAGAAAGTGCATAACCAGCCATCTCGTGGACATAAAGCACAAACGGCTTGCCATAGTTAGGTGTACCAAACACTGGAGCCGAACAAAGTGCAGTTTTCAATTGCTCAATAGACTGCTGATATTCGGACGTCCAAGGCAAAGGCTCATGCACTTCTTTCGTTGTTAATGCAAACAAAGGTTTGGTTAGTAACGAGTAGTTGGGGATCCACTGGCGAGAGTAGGAAGTGATACCTATAAAAGTGCGCACATCTTTTTGAGATTGTGGAAGGGGCATTTTAACAATGGTACTGATGCGCTCAGGGGTCATCTCTTACCCTCCTTCGACAGTAGGTGACCTAAGTAGGTGAGCTCCAGTCGACAATAATGAAATTTAGAAAGGGAAACCTTATGTCCATGATGGGCCAAATGCAACAATAATTTAACAGTACTATCTCTACAACCCTGTTCCGTAAGAGAAGCTATAAGGAGATCATCAACATACTGCACCAATACTTTACCTGAGGGAAGCGACAAGGAATCCAACTGACCTTTTAATGCTTGACTGTAGATACTAGGACTCTCTGTATAGCCCTGAGGACCTCGACAGCATCTAAAGCTCCTACCAGCCAGTGCAAACCCAAACAAATATATACTGTCTGGATGGATAGGAATACTAAAGAAAGCATTTTTCAAGTCAATAATGGAGAAAAATTTAGCAGTAGAAGGAATCATTGTCAAGAGTGCAGTAATATCAGGAACCACAGGGAATTGTGGAACCACTATTTTGTTAACTTCGCACAGATCAATCACAAAGCGAGAAACATCATCAGCATCCTCAGAGGAACCTGAGGGTGCCCTTTTAAGTATCAGAAGAATAGGACTATTACAAATATTGCCATACGTTTCCTCCACTACTCCGTTTTGTATCAAATCCTGAATAATCTGAAAAAGAGCCCGTTCTCCGGCCTGCGGTATCTTATACTGAGGAATACGAGGCAAAACAGAATTCTCTTTGACTTGTATAGAAACTGGTGGTATATGCAATACTCCTACGTCCGTGTCACCTGTGGCCCATAGAGTGGGTGGGATATCGGCAAATTCAGCCGGAAGGGGTCCATCCTGAGACAAACATTGTTTAGTACTTGCATCCTGACCCATCGTAATATAGACACCCGCAGCAGAGCAATAAATTGTAGCATACAACTTCTTCAATAGATCCAGACCCATCAGATTCTCACCACAATTGGATGTCAACAAAAACGGAGACTGCACAGTAAAAGGACCAACAGTCAATGCAAGGGGGTGTGAAATGGGGCTTACAACCGGTACACCTGAAAAACCTACTGAAACATTATTATGGCTAGACAGGGCTGCCCCAGGGACCATATGTCGAGAAACAGAACTTTTAGTCGCACCTGTGTCCACCAAAAATTCCTTAGTCGAGCCTTGCAAATCTGCCCGTGACATAAGGACCACGCTGATCTACAGGTTTTGGAACTGGTCCCTCTCCCTGTCCTTGGCTGTCCCAGCTATAAGGCATACCTGTCGCCTCATCCATATCATAATCATCATGATAATACTGGCCATCTCGAGGATCATCAAAGTAGTTGTTATCAGAACGACCCTGTGAGGCAGTACCATTCTGAGCTCTCTCTGTCCCACGACCCCATTTACCAGAACCTCGCCCTCTAGGTGCTGCATCTTTCTGTAAAAGCACAGGACACTGGCTACACCAATGACCCTCCTCCTTACAATACGCACACTGATTTGGCCCTAGAGGTGTCGTTGAAGGTTGTCTACTAGTACGTGGAAGCTGCCTAGAAGGACCACCTCGTCCCCTATTATTTCCCCGAAACGCTTGCTGTAACAACACCTTCGTCTTTAAATCCTTGTGTTTCTTATCAGTCCTATCCTTTTCCTCCTGATCTCGATGTTCATAGTACTGAGCCATATTCAAAATAACAGAGGGGGAAGAGGTGGACCAAGTACTCTCAGACGCCTGTAAACGAGTCGCAATTTCAGGAAGAAGATTAGAAACAAATCTATCAACAAACAATCTAACACCTCCCTCAATAGACATATCCTGCCCACTATAGTCCAAAAACATGTCTTCGAACGGGGCAAAGAAATCAGACGCACTTTCATCCTTCTTCTGTCGACAAGCCGTCAGTTTATCCCAGCCCACCTTCTTAGGCGGAATAAGGGAATGCATATATGTAATATGCGACCTGGCAAAGCTAATATCTCGGCTCGGGGTTTATCGCCTGGCGTCCTTTCCTGATCCCATCCCTTAATCACATCCCATGTACCACCCAACTTTGCAACATGATCTTGAGTATAAACCTGTCTCCAAACATCAACCGGAACGAGAAGACCAAAGAACATTTCAATATCAGGAAGAGTCATTACAGTAGAAGAGGCAGCCGCTGTCAATCCTTTATAATAAGCTGTAGGAATCTTCCTAGGATCAGGCAAATGAGCCTTAAGGGCCAAAACCTCACTTCTTTTCCATGGAGTACAAACCCATTGCTCCTGAAAACGGGGCAGGCACAGCACGTCTAGTAATGGTACCATGCTGGTACGTCAACTCAGGTATTTCTGGGTGATATATAGGATGGACCTCCCGCATTGGAAACTGGGATACCTGAGTAGGGCTCCTCTCATGCAATTAAAGTTGTAACGTTCCCAAAAAGTTAGCCTGGTTCCAGATCAGCAGCATACACACGATCTTTAATATCAAATAAAATCTGAGGCGCTTCGGTCCCAATAAGTTGTTGCCAAAGACTAATCAGTGTAGCAGACATATGCTTAAGGGCATGCTGCTGTATAAAGGGTTCAAAATCTCGCATAACTTCCCAAACATCCTCCACACTATAAATCGCATTACGAGGCCACCGCGCAGCCTGGTCAGCTATTACTTGCTTCTCTTTATCCTCCACCCCAGATCGCACTAAAGGGCATATTCGCTCCTTGAATTTCATCCAATCTCTATCCTCAAATCTGCGTACTGGCGTCAACATTCAAAGGTGTGGGAGGATGAAAAACCATGGAAGGAGAGACAATAGAAGTGACAGGTACCATTGTCGCTGGTGCTTGCACCGGAGGGGAAAGAACAGAGGATACAGGAGTTGAAACAGTAGATGTGCTGAGGGTCACAGTTGCCAAAGACGGCGAGGGTAAAGAAGGAGCGGGTGGTGCCGTAGCCACAGCCGACGAAGCAACAGCTGTGGATACAGGAACAGCCGAAACAGATGTAACAGGCTGCTATGACTGCAAGGAAATGGCAGGATATATCCTCTGCAGGGCATAAGGGGGCGGGTCGAGTATCTAACAACTCCTCTACAAAAGTATCGTCTTCTTCTTTGGTCAAATAAGATTTATCTATATGCAACCAAAATCTCCTATCTTTACATTCAATTCCAGACTCTTGTTTTTCTCAATCATATGCCACAGCTTCCTGTGTCAATGTTTGCATTTTCCCTTTCCGTGCATCTCTCTTCATCTTTAACCGTCTCTGCCTAGCCTCCTTCTGCCAAGTTCTAAGGGAGTTGAACATAGACTGTCTACTTTGTTTCCTAAATAATTGCTTCTGTAAAAATCAAATTTTTTTTTCATCAAAAGTGCTTGTCAACGGACATTGTAACTCGGCATTGTCCCTCGTATATTTGTGCCATAATGTACTAAACATAATAGGGCCAAGACCATGCTTCACATACATATCAAAATAAGGGCTGCCTTCAAGAGGCGCCGGCTGAGCTTCTTCCAATCGAGCATCTGCAGAACAACAACGACAACACGAATACCAGATTTTACTAAGACTAGGCATTTTAAAAGGAAAACAAATTCGTTCTTTTTACCTAGCAAAGTAGTTGCAAATACTTTTACCAAAAACGGTCCTCAGACCATATCAAACTCAAACCACAATGGTACCATGTCCACAAAGAACCAAAACAAACTCACCTGTATGAGTAGCACAAAGGTACCAATTCTCCACTGCCCACTCTTCAAACCAAATGGTCAGATCCAAGGGTTTCGTCATTCAGGACTCCAGTTGGGATGACCACTGGGCGAGGCACCGTCCGCCAGGACAGAAGGGGCAGCGGCGAGCAAATAATACTCTTCGTGCAGGGATTCCTGAGCCGTCAGTCCGACACGACAATGTCCTCGGCCTCCCCTCCGTCTGCGGAAAGGGGATGGATCAATCACCCGAAGGAGTCCCTGTTCGGGCGCCAACTGAAGGAAGTGGCCCAATTAGGGTCACCCGGGTCACTAATGACCACCTCTCAGCCTTCCATACCAAATGAAGAGTCGGTCAAACAGTAGAGAATACAAACCAATATCTGTTTATTAGATACACTCAGAGCGGAGCCCAGTCTGCCCAGTCGCTAGGTGTGCTGCAGAGGGACTGAAATCGACAAGCATAAAGATACATTATGTACATTTCGTAACTGGGCTAAAACACGCCCATAGTGGAATTTTCCAGGCAGGTGCTGCTAAGCAATGGAAGACAAGAAAAAAACACAGTCACAGCACTCGTATCTTACACAAAGTTACAAAGTCCAAGGTTGTTCCAGTCGGGCCCATCACCAGACAAGTGGGAGGGGGCCTCTATCTAGAGAGAAAGGTATGTGCTAATATGAACAGTCTATTCATTAGTGAAGCAAAACCTAACATTGCAGAAACGAAACATAACAGAGACCTTTTCTCAGAAATAGCAAAGGATTAGTTTCAATCATGATTCAAAATGGCGCCTAAACAGAAAATGGTGCAGGGAATGCTAACTTTACATAGGCAATGCACAAACACGAATATTTCTATTCTAACAAGGACAACCCACTATTTTTAGCAGTCGCCCTTCATCCACCAAACCCTAAATAACGACGTCATAGAACAATCTACCCAATAAATATAAACTCAAAATCTAAACAAATATTCTAGCAGATTCAATATAACTATATTAATAAGATTATACATGTCTTCTAAAAGGAGGACTGTAAAAAATCGGGTTACTACTCGCAAAGGATGTGAGTCCTTCATTATTAATAGGTCTTTCAAGTTTCTCTTTATTGAGAACCAAGTACCCCATTGTAGACCTTAACTTTCTCAGAGCAGCAAAGCACAGTAGTCCAAGGCGTTCTCAGGGGATGTGGCGTGAGCTACTAATTCCAGATCACTGGTGTGCAACAACATCACTCAATAAATCATTGTCCAGTCATTGTTTTTTCTAATAAAAAGGAAAAGTACTTTTAATACACATAAACTACTCAATACTATGCATTATATACACATACATACAATCGGGTATATGTAATTACTGTTAGTGACACCCTCATATCATGTTATACACCTAGTGAGTCCTGAATCCTATAACCGCACTACCCCGCATCTATCTAGATGCAATATCACAATATAAGGGGGTGTCATTATCAATAAAGAAGGGCCTACTGTTATAATTCACCATTGCAGCACCATTGACATCAGTGTGGATGGTGCCAATATGCAATACATGTTATAACCCACCATTGAAGTCAAGGGGGATAGTACCAACATTCAATAGCATTCATTATATTGTAAATCCTTGCATTGTCAACCGTCAACATTGTTAATAAAACATTGAATTGAATGAGTTGTGTCCCAGAGTCTTGTTTCTACTTTTATTATGTTGCCATCGCAGCTTTAAGACCAACCAATCTCTCCAAGATTGTTTGAATCAATGGAAAGCCTCTCTTAGGGTCAGGAATTCAATCCCCAGAGAGAGTTATGGTGACTTTTCTTACAAACATGTCATAAGGTATCTGTAACCAGTGTGGTGGTTCTCGTGTCTGCTCAGTATACCTCAACATCTATTGCATTAGATTGAGATCTGCTCATCTTTTTTATTTTCCTATAACATTCCCTGCTCCCTTCTAAACCAATGACTAGTACTGCTTTGCATGCTAACACAGGATTTGCTATGATTTTGGCTAACATCTTGTACCCTGAATTTAATAGTGTTGTGAGGGATCCAGCGCGGCTAATATAAATTTTTCCTTATGACACTAATCCAGAAAAACACCTACACAACCTTGATCACTTGAAACTTATGTTGGTGGGGCCCATAACACCGCATACATACATTCATTCAATTTTCTGGATCAAACGCTAAGGAAAAATGAATTGCTGGTCAAGCGGGATACCTTATTAAAAATGACAGAATTATAACCTATACATTATATACATTAACTTCGGATCCTGTCAGTTCTAAACATCAAGGTACTCCGCTATTCGGTCGATGGACCAACTAGTAGAATCAGTTGATGGCGATTAAGTCCAGCTCAATCACAATTAAAACCTTTGACATTTATTAATCACAATTGTATTTAAAGAACCACAGACTCCTTTAGAATTAGCATATAGTTTTATCGAAATTCTTTAAGCATATAAGTAAAGTTCATTTTAGGCAAATACATTTATTATATCAGTAAGCATTTAAGTAAAAGGTTAAAAATAAAGATGGGAAATACTCTATACCCTTGGCCATAGGGCGATGACAAGAATGGTTCATCAGGAAAGAAAGATGAACCGCAGATCACAGGATGGACTCCCAAAACTGACTGACTGTCCCGCTAACCTCCTCGGACGCAATCTCCTCCCGGGCAACTCCCGCAACGGTCTCGTTCCTTCCCCAGTCAAAGTTCGTAGTCCAAAATGACAGAGTCTCTCGCAGCATCAGGATAGTAGAAGCGAATAGATCAACCAACCAAAACGGACAACATAAGAGCAGACTCTCTTATACCCTATTCTCTGACTCGCTACACTTAAAGTTGCAATCTTTAGGGGCAGAAATCACGCTAATTGGTCCATTGGAGGGGTGGTGATGGTCACCTCATTGACCTCCTTGTTCGAACAGGTTTGGGGACAATAACGCACACATTAAGTCTCATGATCACGATGTCCAAAAGTAGTCCAATTTGTTAATCCATTTTGTAACAAACTCTGATGGTCACATATTAGTTCATCCCCTGTCGCTCGATTTTCTCATCCGTTTCCATGCCTATATGCTGAACTCTTGGCACAATCCTCGTTGCAGGTCAGATTGGCCTTGACATCTCTCACTCCGGGCACAGGCCGCATACATGTGACTGGAGCCTTCACACTGCTCATGCGCGGGGGCCATTTTATCCAGCGCACGCCATCTCGTCCTTTCCCGCGGCCATTTTTGAAGCATGGCCTAGCAGGTCCGAACGAAACTAATATAAGAACAAACACAACGAAAATTAAAACATAGAAAATAAGCCTTTCTGTTTACCACCCGCCATTCTAAAGACCCGTGTTAGGTATTACCTAGCAGAAGCGACATTTAAAGCCATTTTACTTACCATCTGCATTCTTTGTCACGGTGCAATTTTACTACACAAAAAAACATGCAATTTACTCTATTTACTACTCAAATCACAATATTTATGTTATTTTGCTTCACATTTGTAAATAAATTAGATTTTGCAATGCCAGCAAGGTGCATTTGTTGATTAGTTCATGCGTTTCAAACGGTTAGTATCATTAATCGTTATGGGGTCATTAACTTCCAAAGGGGTACAAAAAATATTTTGTTTACCTTGCTCCATCAATTCCCCCCTTTGGTGATTTATAACATCACCACTAAAACCTATCCCTACAAAATTTATCAGAAAAATGTTTCTTGTCCACTTGCATTTGTTAATTTAGACAATCGTGTTCTTTTCATCTTGTCTTTTAGACCTTTTGTACATGTTCTCTTTAAACTCTTCCAATTCGATCTCTCCCATCTCCTGTTCTCTTTCCTTATTTTTCTCATTTTCTCTTTTTGCTTTATTTTGTCTTTTTCTCCTTTTAATACACACATATGCTAATCTCAATATCATTATTATCATTACTACTAAGGTCACTGGAATTAGTATTTTCCCAATTAGAGAACTACCTATTTCGGTGAACCATTTCCTTATTGAGGAAAAACCCTTACCAAGTTTCTCCCAAGCACCTTCAACCTCCAGTGGGGCAATTTCTTTATGTAAATCAGTAATGTTCTTTATATACTTCTGTATATTCTGACTTTTGTCTGGAATGTAAGTGCAACAAATTTGTACCTTCAGCATTCCACAGACTCCACCCTCTTTTGCCAAAAGAATGTCAAGGGCAACTCGATTTTGCATTACCATAGCTCTCATGGCAACCATTTCGGTATTTACCATCAAGAACCCTCCAGCAGTATTCGTTAATAAACGATCTACTACCGTAGACAATTTCCGAATCTTGTACGCATTCAAAGATATACCCACTGCTGGTATCAATGCTCCAAAAATGTCACCTATTATCTCTGAGAACCTTCTCCTACGGGTTAATGGTTTACCTATCTCGTGAATTCCTTTCGTTCCTCTTTCCACGTGAAAAATCTTTGGAAAGAACAGGCCTAGATAACATGTTCTGTACCAATGGTCCGGCAACCTATAATAGGCTCTATTTCCGCAAATATAATAGATCCCTGGAAATACTGGATCTTTTCCTCCTTTGAATCCCCATCCCCCTAGAATTTTGTATGTATCTCGGCACTCACTAGAACCCACGAAATAGTTATCATACATAGTGTTATCTCTACTAATACATAATTTTCCTTGTTGGGGCCAATCTAAAACCATAGCTGCATTCGTTTCACCTTTGTTATAACTTCCTTCTTCAAACGCCCAAGGTGGGGTTTTTGTCTTTTCTCCTGTTGCTTTTCTTTGAAACTTAAGCCTTCTGTCTTCTACCGTGTCTAAGAAAACCTTTTCTTCCTTTCTTAACCTACAAGTAAGATTATGTCTAAATGCATATTCTAATGTTAATTCTTTCGTTTCTAAGAAAAATTCTTCAAAAATCTTTGTAAATTTCACCTTATTTAGTTCAGGGACTACGGGAACTTTAGCAAAAACAGCATCTGTGTCAGTGTAGTAATATTCTAATTTACCTATTTTGTAAAATAAGCTAGCTAAAACACTACAGGTTATTCCATACGTCAAAGGAAGGTGATGATACGTCACACCTTCTGTTACAGACGCAGGTAACTGCATACATACATAACAATCTCTAACATCCATTGTTTCTACATATTCATATAAAAGTTTTGTGAAGACATTCTTGGAGAAATCTGTTATTGACTTATCCCTATGAAATTCAGTACTATCTATCAGTGTTGCAGTGTTCTTTATGTTAGATTTCTTGTCACTATTCGTGTCATTCATGATTGCAGATGTATTTTCTACAACTAATCTAAGTGGAATTATAATTGCTAAAATGAACCAAATAAGCATTAGTAAACTTGTACAATAGAAACACATCTTACACCATCTATGGAAAAACTCACATCTAGATCTTCTATTCTCAGTGTCTACCATGTTGAAATATTATCTAAATATATGTACAGAAAATGTGTTTCCACACCTCAAATGACTTTTTGCCGTTTTACTCTTTCTTTAAGTGTTGACTGGAATCAACTGCTTTTGGCGCACCTTTCGGTCTTTCAGAAATTTTCTTTGACTTTATCAGTTTGTGTGTCTAGTCCCGTTTTCTTTTCTCCTCTTCAGGAAGGGCGCAGTTCACTCTCACCCACTTGTTCACAGTCTTTGTCTGTGTTTTCGTAACTGCTATCCACTTCTTTAATGTCAGGTAGTGCTATGTATACCCATTCTGGTGACTTGTATTTCAGGTTAGGTCTTTTCACTCTTTTTGGTCTCTGCAACTGTCTTTCATTCGGTTTTCTTTGTTTTTTCTGACTTGTTATTTCATCTACTTGTTCTGCATTGTCTTTGTTCAAATTTATTAGCTTATATCTTAGTCTTTTAATTTCGTTGGGCCAATTGTCTCCTTTTCTTGACCTTTTCAGTTCACTTTCCTTTTCTCCTCGTTCCGCTCACCAAGTTCTCTTTCTTGGTCCTATTCTTTGCCTTCTTTCTTCTTCACTTTCTTCAGATTCTGTCTCAGATCTCACTTCACTTCCTTTAACTTTGAACTTTATGATCTCTGTCTCTTTGTCTGAATCTGAATCTCCTTGGGTTTCTTCTGCTTGTAATTCTGAGTCTAATTCTCCTCGTGTTTCTTCTGCAATTTCCTCTATCTCTCTGTCTGAATCTGAATCTCCTTGGGTTTCTTCTGCTTGTAATTCTGAGTCTAATTCTCCTCGTGTTTCTTCCGAAATTTCCTCTATCTCTCTGTCTGAATCTGAATTTTCTTGGGTTTCTTCTGCTTGTAAATTTGAGTCTAATTCTCCTCGTGTTTCTTCCGCATTTTCCTCTATCTCTCTGTCTGAATCTGAATTTTCTTGAGTTATTTCTATAGTTTCTGGAGGAATTTTCCCAAAGCTTGTACTTGGCTGTTCACCATCAGTGTCTATTGGCTCAGTTTCTCCTGTTTCAATATCAGTTCTTTGTTTTGCTGATTCTTCTGTTTGTTTTTCACTGGATTCAGGTTGGTCTGCTTCAGATGCCGAACTGGTATCTGATATTTCCAGATGTCGACTTACAGGTCGATCTTCAGGATCTGGAACTCTGATTGTTTCAGTTTCTTCTTTGGATGTCGAACTGGTACCTGATATTTCCAGATGTGGACTTACAGGTCGAGCTTCAGGATCTGGAACTCTGTTCATTTCAATTTCTGCTTCAGATGCTGAACTGGTATCTGATATTTCCAGATGACGACTTACAGGTCGAGCTTCAGGATCTGGAACTCTGATAGTATGGCTGGCATGAATCCAATTTTTCACACCTGCACACTTTACTGCAGTTGTTGTCACCAGAATCACTTGACGTGGCTTGTCCCAGCGTGGAACCAAGCAATTTCTTCTTCGGTGTACTTTTATGTGGACCCAGTCTCCTGGACTCAGATCATGAGCTGGTTTTCTCTCAAGAGTGGTCGCATCCGGCCCAACCTGATGAAACACAGAATGCACCACATCAGCCAAACCTTTGCAATAGTCCAGTATGAGATAATCAGTTATAGTCAGCAGTTTGTTGACAGGTACGTATGCTTGTCTCATTGCTCGTCCCATTATTATCTCATGAGGACCCAGACCTGTTTTTCTGTTAGGTATGCTTCTTATGCTCATTAGCTCCAATGGTAAGGCATCGGGCCATTTGAGTCCTGTGGCTTGACACATTTTCCCTAACCTATTCTTTATTGTGCCATTTACTTGCTCTACCACTCCAGAAGCCTCTGGTCTGTAGGCACAATGCAGCTTTTGTTGAATGTCTAGTGCTTCACATATCAGTTGGATAATTTCATTCTGGAAATGCGTTCCTCTATCTGTTTCTATTGTTACTGGAAAGCCATATCTAGGAATGAATTCTCTCAGTAGGAGCTTAGCTACAGTAACTCCATCATTCCTTCTTGTCGGATAGGCCTCCACCCAACGAGAAAACAAACAGACGACCACCAGGACATACCTCAATCTGTTACTCGGGGGCATTTCAATAAAATCTAATTGCATTCTGGTAAAAGGACCTCCTTCCTGTCCTATTGTTCCCAAACTCACTACTGTCTTCCTTCCAGGATTTATCTGTTGGCATATAAGGTATCTTTGGGAAAGGCTTTCAGCTATAGCCCTAAACTTTGGGTTATACCAGGTCTGTTTGAAAAGTCTGATCATGGCATCTCTACCTATGTGTGCCTGTCCATGGTACATCCGTGCCATGTTAGAGATCATGCTATCAGGCATAACTGGTCTTTCATCCCTGTAAACCCAAACTTCATCTTCCTCTCTCCGTCTGCAACCTGATTTTATCCAAACATCTTTTTCCTCATCACATGCCTCTTCCTTCAATTGTTTCACCTCTTCCCATGTTTCAACTGGGTTAGTAAACAGCTAGGGACATGAAACATTTTCTTTTTCCCTTCTCCGATTCATTGAGGTCATATTTCTGGCACAATATTGAGCTAATTCTTCAGCAAAATTGTTACCTACTGCAATGTAATCAGTTCCATTTTTGTGAGCAGTGCATTTTACCACCGCAATCTGTTTAGGCAGCTGTATCGCCTCAAGCAACTTCTTCACAAACTCACCATTCCTAATAGGAGACCCTGAGGAAGTCAGGAATCCCCTCTGTGACCAGATCTGTCCGAAATCATGGACCACTCCGAAGCCATACTGGCTGTCCGTGATCACAGTAATTCGGAATTTCCTTCCCAGTTTGCACGCTCGAATCAGAGCAATTAGCTCAGCAACTTGGGCTGAACGTATTCCTCTCAAACAGGATGCTTCCATTATGGCTGCCACCGTACATAAAGCATACGCAGCACTTAAAACTCCTTCATTTGTCCTCAGGCATGACCCGTCCACAAACATCACATAATCTGACTCTTTTAAAGGTTCATCTCTGATATCAGGCCTTGGCTTTGTGCAAAATTCAAGTACATCCAAACAATTATGATCAACGTCATCTTTGACTTCTGCATTTACTGCATCTGGCAGTAAGGTGGAAGGATTCACACTCGTGCATCTTACAATGGTTACATTGTATGCACCCAAGATCACCTTTTCATACCTAGTCAGCCGACTATGTGTCAGGAATTGTGTTTTTGTTCTGGTCAGGAGGATTTCAACTGAATGTGGGACATATACTCTCAAAGGATATCCCATCACAATGCCTTCACTCTGTTCCAGACTCACAAGTAGCAGCTACTGCTTTCAGACATCCAGGCAACGCTTTTGCTACCGGATCTAAAACAGCTGAAAAATAAGCTATTGGTCATTTCATCCTTCCATGCCTCTGCACTAATACTGAAAGTGCACATCCGTCTCTCTCACTACAATACAGCTCAACTTCTTTCTCATAATCAGGCATTCCCAATGCTGGTGCCTCATACAAACTTGTTCTCAGTTCTTCGAAAGCCTTCATTTCCTCCTCATCCAGTGCAATCGGATCTTTGACATCCCTCTTTGTCAATCGCTGTAAAGGTTTTGCAATAAATGAAAATCCACTTATCCACTGTCGGCAAGAACCACCCATTCCAAGGAACATTCTCAGTTCTCTTTGTGTCAGTGGGGCTCTCATTCCTTTAATAATCCTTATTCTTTCTGTTGTCACTTTTCTTATCCCTTTCTCAATCTTATGACCTAAGTACTGTACTTCACGTTGACAGAATTGCAGTTTTGATGGGGACACCTTGTGTCCTCCTTCTGCCAAATGATTCAGTAAAGCAATTGTGTCCATAACACATGCTTCTCTGGTCTTTGATGCCACCAATAGGTCATCGATATATTGGCCCATCACAGATTTTTCAGGCATTTTCAAATTGTCTAAGGATTTCTTCAGAATTTGATTAAAAATTGAAGGACTTTCAGTATACCCTTGAGGAATTCGGCTCCATGCCAAAATACGCTCTCCAAACCGAAATGCAAATAATGGCTGGCTGTCAGGGTGCAATGGAATAGAGAAAAATGCATGGCAAAAATCAATAACTGTGTACCATTCTGCATCATGAGGGATTTGATACAGTATTACAGCAGGGTTTGGCACAATTGGGCAGCAAGGAATAACAATTTTGTTTACCTTTCTCAAATCCTGTACTATTCTATATGTTCCATTTGGCTTTTTCAATCCCATTATAGGAGAATTACATGGACTGCTCATTATTTCTCTCCAAATTCCTTGTTCAATCATCTTATTAATTACAGGTGTTATTCCTTCAATAATTTCTGGCGTTAGTTTGTACTGCGGGGTATTTGGGTAATTCGTTCCTTCTTTTACAGTAATTTTTATGGGATCAACTTTTCCCATTAGTCCAATATCTTCACCTGTGAAATCCCATACATCAGACCTGACTGTTCCTTTCAATTCAGTAGGGATTTCCTCTGCATCGAACACAGGAAACATATCATACATTCCTGGTTCTAGTTCTGCCATTGTCATTTTATACAGAACATCATCATCTAGTGTCTGGAAAGCAATACCATCTGGAGTACAGTAGATGGTACAATTCATTTTGCAAAGCAGATCGTGTCCTAATAAATTTACAGGACTACAATCACACACCACAAAGCGATGCATATCTTTGAATGGACCAATTTCCACATCTACTGGTTTTGTAAGAGGGGTTTTAATTTGCCTGTTTGAAACACCTACAACTTGGATGTATTCTCCTGAGAGAGGAAGGTTTGGAATTTCCACTGATCTAACAGTAGAACGGGTAGCACCAGTATCCACAAGGAATGTAACATTTACACCACTCACTTTTCCATCCACAAATGGACCTGACTGATCTACCTCTATAGTTGTGCCAAGCACGCACTCCTCTTCCTCTCCTAGGCACCGTCATAAGCTTTCATCCGATTCATCTCCATCTTGCCGTAACCAATATTGTGAAACAGCAGCTGCGCGCGGCAATTTTGTTACCTGCTCTCCTCCGTAGAATCCTGCCTCTGTACTGTATCTTTTGAGGATTTACACTCTTTGGAAGAGGTGGTTGCGGCACCTGACACTGTTGAGTAACTACCTGCGGCTGTTGGTAACTCACCTCATTCTGCACCTGTGGATTTAATGGTTGATTCTCGGTATTAACTCTCAGAGGTAATTTACACTCGTTTCTCCAGTGCCCTAATTTTCCGCAATTATGACATGGCCATTTCTTTTTAGCTTCTTCTATACTCATCTGACCTTTTCCCTTACCAATATTCGGTTTGGACTTGGTCTGTCCTGCGTCACTAGACTGATTATTCATCTGAGCTTCTTTCTTTTCTGCAACCTTTACTTGTGCCCACATTGCCTTTTCCTTGAGTTTACGCTGTCTGCACTCAATATCGTCACTGCAATATTTTGCATACCGTAGTACCTCATCTACTGTGCTAGTCTGCCAACATAACATATGCTGCTTAATCATTTCACTTATCTCTGGCCTCAAACCATACACAAATCGATACACAAAATGACTCATGTCTTTTTCACTCAAATTCTCGTATCCACTATACTGTTTAGAAGCCAAAGGCAACCTTTCATAGTAAGCATTTACAGATTCTTTATTCTCCTGAGTTGTTCTATCAATCTTTACCCAGTCTGTTTCTTTTGATGGAATCTTATTTTTCAGGAATGTAATTGCCTGTTCATATTTTCTCATTACTTCTGAACTTGGGGCTCCTGTTTTTGCATCTCTAGGATATTCTTCCTTTGGCCAGTCAATTGTAATTTTACACTCTGTCCATAAATCTGCAGGAACAACAATCTCAAACAATCCATCCAGATCTTCCCACAATACTTTTGAAACCTTTACAAACCTTTCTACCTGTCTATACCATTCTACAGGCTTTTCTCTCAATCTTGGAAAATCATTTGTAAATGACAATATATCTTGTCTGGACCATGGGACGTGTACATAACCTCCTCCTGGAATTTCTCTCATTGGACATTCTACTACCGTTGGTTCTTTTTCTTTTACTGGAAAAGCCAATGATGCTTTATCAGTTGTTCCCTCTTTTCTCCTTATCCACCTACTTCTCCATTTGTCTACATCTCCCCATTTTCTCAGTAAAACAATTAGTTCTTTTATCTGTGTTAGTCGTCCTGAAGTGTTCAGATTTTCTATGTCCTTTTCACTGAAATCTACCCTGTACGGTTTCTGCAATCCTCTAATTTTTCCAAAATCTACTCCTAGTTCGTTCGCTGTTTCTTCCAATTTTTCATGCAAGTTCCTAGCTCTCCAAGTGATGCTTTTACACATAAACATTAATTCATCATCTTGATAGGACTTCAATCGATCTGTACCAATAGTCCCTAGAATCAATTCCTCCATATCTATCTTTAATCTGACCACATCCAAAGGTTGTGGTTCAGCATCCTTTTTCTGCAAACTCCTCACCCAATCATTTAATTCTTCTGCAGTCAGACCCACAGGGGTTTTTGTTAATTCTACCCTGTTTACACTTCTCTCCGGGGTTTCAGTTGCTGACTCAGCTCCTATAGGAATCTTATTTATCGGACTCTCATTAATTGTCAGATTTACAGGTGGACTTGTCCTAAATGGACCAACAGAATCTTTTGTCTCTCTATTTTCTGGAATTGTCCCTTCTCTTACTTTTTGCATACTAGAATTTAATGGAATTATTAAGGAATGTGCGTCCATCTTTTGATTTTCAAATACTGGGATTACTGGCCCTATAGTTACTGGCACAATTACAGCTTCCATATTTTTCGTCAGTTCTCTTATCTTTTCAGTCAACTCTCTTGTGGTTCTGGCTAGTTCGGCCGTATTACCATTATCATGTTTCACAGTCTGTGGTGTTTCTGGTCTATTAAATGGACTATTTATTTCAGAAATTTGTTCAGGGCTTTGATTTATTACAGTTCTCATTGGCGGTGCATTTGGTGTCACCACCACAGAATCCTGTTGATATGGAGGGGTCTTTTATTTAAAATGTCCTCCAGCAACTCATCCTGTGTGTTGCTAACTCCATACCCATATTTCTCTGGTACTGCATGCTTCTTTTTCTCCGTACACTTTTTCCCTGTAAATTCTTCAACTGTTCTGGTAGGAAACATACCATCCGTCATATTAGCATACCGCCATCGTCTCATCCTGTCTTCATGACTCACACCCCATACTCTTCCATGAATAAAATTATAATTCTTTGCACCTCTGTATTTTTCCCTTTCATACATCTCATCTTCCCATTCACCTAAGGCTTCAAATTGTATCGGTCTAGGTCTCGGTTCAAGTCTCATCATTTTTTCTCTCAAATTTCGAAGTACAGCTGTGCTAAACGAACCATTCACCGGCAATGCCAATACTCCATCGTCTTTGGTATATTTCACCCAATTTTCCAACCATATACAAGTATGATAGCCATATTTCACCATCATATAAGATGCTGGTGTTTTCGGCGGAGGAAGTACTTCTCCTTCCCTAGTCACAACCTTTTTCTCTTTCTTAAAAAGATTTTTAAGCTTCGCAAACCATGACGGTTTCTCTCTTTCACGTTCATTGTAATAAGCCATATTTCACTGTTGCTTTGCCGAAGCTAATTCACGAAATTCTTCACCAATCGGTTCTTTCTACCGCTCGGCTATTCTGACCTATCCCAGCGCATCTTACACCAACACACCAATCAGAAAGCTCTACATCACTCTCACACTAACCTATTCCAGTGCGTCTCACACTAACACACCAATAAGGAAGCTCTTCGTTCTTCCACAACTGGCCAATACCAGCGCGGTTCTTGTTGACGTCAGAACTACTCCTGTTTCTACTGACCCCTCCTTTACAAAAATTATCGGCACTTTTCTTAACTTTTCTTTTCAACTAAATCGATTAGTTACAACATAAAACACATTACCATTGTCTGTTTCTCTAAACAAAAGAGATAGTTTATTCCCACTCACAAGAATACTGTTTCGTTCGATAAGTGTAGCACTTCTCTCTACCTTACCCTTCTCTCAAGCAAGAGGTAAACCCGTTTCTCTGGGGATAAAACACATGTGGAAACTACACTGCTCCTGAGAATTAAGGCCAAAGTTTCACAAGAAAACCTGTTGCTATTTCACTCAAATGCAATTCATACGTGAAATTTCCCTCACATAACACAATCCTGTGTTATCACCAAATTTGAAATCAGACAATGCACAATTCCGTGTGCCCACGTGTAATGTTTAATAAAAAAGGTGCATTTGTTGATTAGTTCATGCGTTTCAAACGGTTAGTATCATTAATCGTTATGGGGTCATTAACTTCCAAGGGGTACAAAAATATTTTGTTTCCCTTGCTCCATCATGGGCCATATGATCACAATGCTTATTTGGTTTCAGGAAACTAGTTATATATAGAATAAGGTTCCCTCTGCCATAGATTATAAAGCTATTGCAAGTCACCAAGGAGTTCCATGACCATATAGAGGAACAAGGCTGAAGGCTGAGTTCCTTTTAAAGGTTATGTAACTCTGATGTTAGTTTTTTTTACTTTTATAAAAGCACAGTAGAAACTTGAAGATAGATTCTAACTTTTCTATAATTATCAACGGGTGCAAAATAAACATGTTACCATAAATATCTCCTTTCATCTTGCCAATGTACAACTGCAAAGCAAAGTAAAGCAAAGCAGAAGAAAGAAAAGCAATGTTTAGTATTTCCTTGTGTAAACAGCTGCTTTAATTATGCTCTGTAACCTGACCTGCCTTTCCTCTTGGCTGCTGGCTCTGGCAGCAGGCATTGTGATGTCAGAACTCAACTGAGTTCTGACATCATTTTGTTGATAATTTGTGACTAGATGCGCCACAAGTCGCTGATTATAAAGAAATTAGAGATGGGTTTTTATACAGGTATTACAGAATCAAATATAATATAGTTCTATTTAAAAAATAAAGGAAAGGGAGAATCCCCATTAATCTATTAAACAAAATAGTAAAAAATCAGAATTTTGAAATAAAACTTTACGTAGTTTTTAAAGGAAGCCATCCAGCAAAGAGGCATTATTGTAAGCTAGTTGTATGTTTAACTTAATCTAATCCATCGTGACTTCATCTATTGCCAATCAGTCAAATTCATATAACTAGTGACTGTATTAGGAAAACTGTTCATTCAGAGACGCTGATGTATTCTATGTGCATGGACACCAGTACTCTCACGAAATTCACTCTCAATCTTATGTGAGATGCAAGCAGGAGTATCTGCCCTACGGCCTTTAATCCAGATACCACTTTTGCTATTTGCCTGTTGGCTGAGATAGTTTCAGTGCTTAAAATGTGAAAGAATAAGTGCCACATCCAAAGTATTGCTCAGATACCCATTGTGAGAAAATGGGTTGTTGGTTTAGGGGGTTGAAACCCTACTCAAGCAACAGCCAGAATCCTTGTCAGGGCTAACCACCAAAATTAACTTGTGTTTAACCCTCTGGTAGCTTGGTGCAAAAGCAGCCAGGCTTAATTTAGAAGGAATGTGTAAAGTATTTATGCAGCACTAAAATAGCACTAAAATAGCAATAAAGTGAAAACACAACAAAAGAAAATCCCACACTAATTTATAAAAATAGAGTAAAGTTTAATATATTATTTGATGCTGAAGCGATAAAAATACAGTCAGTAGACCCGGAGTTATGAACTTTTGAAGTTTTAAATGAAAAATCGCACCTAAAAGGACAAAGTGCCAACCCCGGACATCTAGTCGAGAGAGACTGGGGCAAAGTTGAAAGTTATGGCCGGCCACAATTGAGAGCATTTTGGATATATGAAGTGGATTCGGGCCCGGTCTCTGCTTATCTTTGGACTTAGAAAACTTTTAGATGAAAAATGTCTGAGAAAGAAAAGTTCAGTTGGGCAAGGGAGCAGGCAGTGTCCGAGGAGGAGGATGATGTGACGATTAAGATTTCTTAATTCGGAATTAGTCTTTTGTTTGGAAGTTGAAAATCTCCAACGGGGTGATGCTTCAGGCTGTAGACGACATGGGCTCAATGAGGCCAGATAGCACTTCTGTGAGGAGCTGCTGCGCAGGATTTGCTACTGTTGAGAAGAACATAGCGGGAGCTGTTGAGGGGTCAGGCAGACAAGCGATGAACCTTGGGCGGATTGGTGTGCAGGTGGGTCCTGGTCTCCTCTCGGTTCTCAGAGCACTTTTTGGCAAATTGTTTTTAAGTCCTAAGTTTTGGATTTGGGCTATCTGGACATCTTTAATGCCACTTCCAAGGGTCCAGGACTTGAGGGGCATCACTTGGAGGGCCAGGACTCACTGAGACTGGGTCCAGGTGCGGACTCAAGATGGTTGGAGCCTTTCTGTCCCTGAGGCTCTCATCAGGTGACCAGCCAACTAGCCCTTGTAGTCATTCTGGAAGTCTTGGGTTCAAGCAGAAAAGCAGGAATCGAGCAGTGGGTCGGTCCTCTGAGAGCACAGGATAGGTTTCAGGCAGCATTGAAATCCTCTTCATGCAGCAGGACCGTCTTCTGAAGTACACAGCAGGCCACAGGCGAGAGGACAGTCCTCTGTGAGTCTTTCGCAGGTCCAGAGGTGAACTGAAGAGTGGGTCTTAGGGCCCTATTTTTATAATGTGTTCCCTTTTTGAAGTGATTTTCCCTGTGTGGAAGTGTTTGGAATTTCCAGCTTCCCTGCCCTGGTACCAGTCTGTCTGCAGGCACCATAGGCTAGTGTGAAGCTATTTGTGTGTGAGCTGAAGCAGGGTCTTTGAAGTGCAAATAGGGCCGTGCACAGCTCTGCACCCTATCCTGCCTTGGATGGCCCATACTACCAACACACAGGCTGTCAATTGTGTGGCTGTCTGGGAGGTATACACCAAGGTCAATTGACAACATCACCTGGTCATGCGACCTAGGAATAAGGTTCCAGGCACCAAATGGTTAGGACAGGAAAATGTCAACTTTCTAAAACGTGGCATTTTTACAATTGTGACTTAAAATCCAACTTTACCATTAATAAGGATTTTAAATTACAATTTCCTAGACACCAAACATCACATTTCTACCTGCACCCAACCACACGTTATCACTTATTAAATGTAATAAGGGAATCCATTGTTATCCTATGTGAAAGGTAGGCCTCACAGTAGTGAAAAGGAAATTTGTGAGTTTTTCACTACCAGGACATTTTAAAACATAAAAGTACATGTTCAACTTTTTAAATACAATGCACCCTGTCCTATGGGCTGTTGAGGGCTTACTCTAGGAGTGACATATGTATTAAAATTGGAGTGTTAGGCTTAGCAAAACATTGATTCAGTCAAGTCAAATTGGCAGGTTAAAACTGCTCACAGGCTGTAATGGCAGGCCGAAGACATGGTTTAAGGTGCTACTTAAGTGGGTGGCACAATAAGTGCTAGAGGCGCAGTAGTGGCATATAGTTTACCCACCCTCGGTATACAGTAAACCACTTTACTGGGGATGTATAATTAAATTAAATATGCCTATCAGGTGTAAGCCAGTTTTACCATGTTTTAGGGAGTGAACACAAGCACGTTAGCACTAGTTAGGAGTTGTAAAGTGCACAGAGTCCTAAGGCAAACAAAAGTGAATTTAACAAAACAGGAGGGGAGAAGGCAAAAGGTTTGGGGGAAGACCAACCTAAGGCTGACCGGTCTAACACCCGTGGTCAGCGCTATCAATGAATGGGATGCATAATATGAAGGCTGCATAGTCTTGATTTCACCTCATGCCTCTTTAATGAACCACCAGACACTCCCTGTTCCTTTATCTCACTCCTGCAGGTTCCTTTTTATCCCCCTTTTTCCCCCTTTGTCACAGTATTTCTGTCTTTTTCTTCATTTTTCTTTCTGTCTTTTGTATTTTTCTTTCTCTTGCTCTGGATCATAGTCTGATGAGGAAACATAAGTGCCTGTCCCCAAAAATGAGTGCTGATGGGCCCCACGTGCGACCACCAGCTCAAATTAAGCACTGGATAGTTTCCTGTTTTATATTTCACCACATACTGGTGTCGCCCATTGTTCTGTCATTAGCATTTTTGTAAATATCAGTCTGCTATGGCTCCTCTGGCAATTTCCCAAGATACTTATATATCGGGTGTGTTCTCTTGCTATTCAAAGTTGTCCTTAAAATTTGCAGACATATGAAATATGTTCTAGTGCTTTAGTTTGCATGTATGCTGTATTCTCGTAAGAGGTGAACATACCATATAATTAGACATCTTAGCATATATCTTTTTCTTGCATACAATTATCTTGTTTTTCTGGGGAGCATCTGAAAATATTTAGAAGAGGTTTAAGTGTAATGTGAAAAAAGAGAGAAAGTCAGTATCCATGAAAGATTTCTCTTTCTGGTGTAAGATAAGCTGAGGGAGAGAAATTAACAAATGGGGCTATTTTCTAAGAGGTATAAAATGCCCTGACCAAGTTCAGCAATTTTGAACTGAAATTAAATCTACTTTCACCCATAGATGCAAATAAAAATCTCTAAAACACAAAGTCAAAGGTTATTTTAACACCAAGCATGAGGATGTCAGTGAATTAGTGTTTTCTAATCCTATGCCAAATGGCAAGTTATTTTGGTATTGTCAGCAATGAGTCCTTGTAGGACATGGGTTCCACCCATTTGATCCCTTGAATTTTCACTTTTGCACTGCCAAGTTTTTGACTTTTACAGTGAGTGAGTTCCACCAATAATGTTGCTGTCAAAGTATATTATGTGTAAATGAATTGAGAGTGCTAACCGCCAGTGTCCTCCTTTTAAGAAAAGTCTACTGCTGCGCAGCTAGGGTAAGAGGCTCTTTGATGTTTACACAAACACACATCTACCCTCGGGATACATGTTTTTCCTAAGATTGATACCTCTCTGGACCCTATAGGCCTAAGTGGGGTGAAATTGTACTTAGGTGCAGATGTACACCTATAATGTGTAATTAAGGACCACAAGCTTTCAGTAAGCACTACAGACTTACACAATGAATGCCCACTCACATTAAAAGGCCTACTCTAGATCACTACCAATTCTTGAAAGGCCCTTTCTGTGAAAGGCTATCTGTGTGTAGATACCGGACTGCACAAAACGGTAGTCTTACATGTGCAGGCCACACACGTGTGCTCATGTGTGTGCACATGTGCAGGCAGCATCCAAGTGTAGATTCACTGTCCCTTTCATCCTATGTTGAGTCATTATGGTACTTTGAAAATGTTCGCATTTTAATAGCTCTGCTCATAATCAGATTCCAGGTCTTTGCCCCTCCTACTGAGCTAAAGTAATTACTCTGCTGGTCAGCAGGAATAACAATGGCCTCCCTACACAATAGATCTATTAACAGTGCTTAACCCAGTTCCTGAGAAAAGGAAGGAATGGGTAGGAACTCTGCAAGTGCTAAGTACCTTTTCACACTACACCTGGGCTGGGAAAGCCCAAGCCCACTAAAACAAAGTAGGTAGGCCAGACCTCTGGAGCCAAATACAGGAGGGGCTCCCCTTTGAAGTTTTTGTAGGAAGGGGGTCAAGCAACTGTGTCAGTGTAAGAGCACATCTCTAATTAATAAAAAAGGAACATTTAGTAGCATGAATAATTTTCTTTTGAAAGAAGATTGCTGCACTTAACAGAACCATATTTCCTAAAGTGGGCCAGACCAGGCCCTAACTCCATTTTGAAATGTAAAACATGACTATGCTTTTATTCTTACTGTCTCTCCACACACAGCAAAATGTTCATTGAAACATTATGTATTGTGATTCTGGTATTCCCTTTATAATAAGATGCTGTACTTTTTAAACTCTAAAGGAAGCTGATATATTACTGTTCAAGGTCCTTCCTGTTCTATCTGCTTAAAGCTCAGTGAGCCTATTTATTCATAAGGCAGTCATTATTTTACATGTGACAACAATTGTATTGTCGCATCGGATGACCAAAGTCTGGCCAAAGTCCCAAGGATTCGGCAGTCCAGAATGGATGGCAGGTCCTTCTCATTCTGGGGACCGTCAGCGTGGAACAAACTACCACTGGAGTTACGGAACATTTTAGTCACTTCGCAGTTTTGGAAGAAATTGAAGACATGGCTTTTTAATCAGGCTTAATGGTTAGGTCTCTCTACCAGTCAACATGTGAGGTGCATATTGCCAGGACACTCCCTGGAGTAACAGAGCACTTTACCAATGCCCCTTACCTTACATTACATGACAATAGGGCAAATGAGGATTAATTATTATTCATTTAGGGGATGGTGTTAGATATTGTAGCATTTGATTCTGTATTATGATTTGCTCAACATATGTATCCTTTTGCTCGTCTCATGCTGTATGACTTTTACTGTGTATTGCTCAGAGGGCTCATTTGGAGGTGAGTCGGATTAGATTGTCTGATTCTTAGAGAACAGACCGATGCCAGTCTGTCTCTCACTTAGAATTACATTATTTGACTGATTAACCAGTTTTGACTTCTGTAATGATCTGATCCTATATATAAACCTTTATGCTGACTCAAGAAGGCTTATTTAGTTATGTTGCTCAATTTACTGTCAATCCTAATCTATTCAGGGACGCATTTCATCATGCATTCATAAGGACAACACCACCCCTGATCCTACATAGGCACTTTATCATAGACTATCTGATAAAATAGCATCTAAATTAGTTGGGTCAGAGCTGAGGCTCCCAGGGAACGACTTTTCATAGATCATTTGAAGTTGCCATGTTGAAATGTTCCAGAATGCTGTACAAGAAGGTTAGGAAAGGGATGAAATGATGATGTGGCACCCTAGGACTGGCCAGGGGTGTCTGGCTGTTGGACTTAGCCCTTTCTGCTGGGTCATCTTCAAACAATTTGCCTTTTTCCCTCCAGTTTTTGCTGAATTAGTTTTTGTTGGCCATAGGGCTCTGTTCACTTTACCACTTCTAACCAGTGCTAAAGTGCTTGTGCTCTCACCTTAAAACATGGTGACATTAGCTTATACCCAATTGGCATATTTAATTTTCCTGTAAGTCCCCAGTAAAGTGGCACTACATGTGCCCCGGGTTTGTAAATTAAATGCAACTAGTGAGTCTGCAGCACTGATTAGTCCACCCTCTTAAGTAGCCTGGTAAACAAGCCTCAGGGCTGCTATTGCAGTGCCTGTGTATGCAGTTTTAAACTGCCATTTCCACCTGGCGAAGTAAATCTTTTGCCAGGCCCAAACCTTCCTTTTGGAGACCAGAGGACAGGGAGTGATGTAATTAAAAAGTCGGACATGTACTTCTAAGTTTTGCATGTCCTGGTACTGAAGAAGTCTTAAATTCCTTTTTCACTACTGCAAGGCCTGTCTGTCATAGGATAACATTGGAGTTGCCTTATTACATTTTATAAGTGTAATTTCCAAATGGGAAGGGATAACCAGTTGGTGTTTTGTGTCTATAGAATTGTAATGATAAACCATATTTAATGGTAAAGTCATATATTTTAATGCAATTGTGAAAATGCTGCTTTTAGAAAATTGGCATTTTTCCTGTCCTTAGCCTTTTGTGCCTATAGCCTGTCTTGGGTCACATGAGTGGGTGTAACTGACAGTTAGACTTCGCAAATTCATCCTAGACAGTCACACAATAGTGGGATTAGGTGTGCCTGGGGGCGGAGCTCAGCACAGCCCCACTTGCAACTGAATAGCCTGTGTTCTAACATGGGAGGGGAGGCAGATAATTCCATGCACTTCAAAGCCACTATCTACAAGCTTTCCACAACTTCCAGAACCAAGGCACCAGTGTATAAAAAGAGGACCCCAGACGCCAACTCTTCAGTACACTTCTGCACCTGTGGATACTTTACCAGGTAGAAGGACTGCTGTGGTGCTACAAGGACTGCCACTATGCTGGACTACTGCTCTAAAGGAACTGTTGCCCTGCTGTGCTGCACTGTTGCCTGGGGAAGAAGAACTGGACCTTCAAATCCATTTTGAACCAAAGGCTCCAGAGTGACTCAAAGGACTAGTTGCTGACCTCCTGATCTGAGCCTCATTGACAGAACAGGCTCCGCAACAGCTCCTGGACCCATTGTCAGCAAGTTCCTGACCCCAAGAGGTGCTCCTCAGGTCCTGGACTCTTGCTGTGACTCTAGAGCTCTTACATTCAAGCTTTTGGACTCTTCGTGACTTCCGCCAGATCATGACCGAACCCACGCGCTCAGCAGGCCACACCACCCTCGACCCCCTCTCCACAACAGGAAACTCCATCACTTTCAGCCACACCACCGAACTCCTGTGGACAGACCACCGATGCGTCCATTTCACCTTCAGAACACCCACCATCCACAGACATCAGCACCGGCTCCCACGAAGAAACTGGACCAAAATCACCGACGACCAGCTCACCTCCTCACTCAGCAAATCCACCCCAACCATCGCGGAAGACGACGACCCCAACACCGCAGCCCGAACTCTGCACAGATGGATCTCCGACAGCGCCAACACCATAGCCCCCCTCAAGAAAAACAACAACACTCACGCCAAGAAAGCCAGATGGTTTACCATAGAACTTCGAGAGTCCAGACGCACGTGCCGCCGCCTCGAAAAGGCCTGGAGAAACTCCAAATCCACAGAGGCCCACAATGACTTCAGAGGCGCCACCAACGCCCACCACCAACTCATCAGAAAAACGAGGAAAAAGGCAATTGAAGACAGAATCTCCACACACGCGCACAACAGCAAAGAACTCTTCAGCATCATCAAGGAGTTCGCCCAACCCACCAGCGAGTCTACTGACATCCCTCCCTCACAAGACCTCTGTGACAAACTCAGCACTTCTTCCCCCTCAAAATCAAGAACATTTACGACAACTTCGACGAAGACAACCAACACACTGAACCCTCACCAGCCACCCCGACACCCTGAAGCCAACGATTGACAACTGGACAGCCCTCACCACTGAAGACACACTGAAGACGATGAAGTCAATCCACTCCGGGGCCCCCACGGACCCCTACCACCACCACATCTTCAACAGAGCCGCCGACACCATCGCACCCATGCTCCGCCACACCATCAACCGCTCCCTGACGAACGCCTCGTTCCCCAAGATCAACCCCCTCCTGAAGAAGCCCTCGGCGGACCCCACCGACCTCAAGAACTACAGACCCATCTCCCTGCTCCCGTTCCCAGCGAAAGTCATTGAGAAATCCATCAACAGCCAACTCGCCACCTTCATCGAAGAGCATAACATCCTTGACTCCTCCCAATCCGGCTTCAGAAAAAACCACAGCACAGAAACCGCCCTCCTCGCCGCAACAGACGACATCCGCTCCCTACTGGACATAGGAGAAACAGTAGCCCTCATCCTCCTCGACCTCTCAGCGGCGTTCGTCACAGTCTCTCACCGCACACTAATACGCAGACTCCACGACGCAGGGATCCGGGACAAGGCCCTTGACTGGATCCACTCCTTCCTCTCTGGCAGAACGCAGTAGGTCAGACTCCCCCCCTTCCTCTCGGACCCTACACCTACCACCTGCGAAGTCCCCCAGGGGTCCTCCCTCAGCCCCACGCTCTTCAATGTCTACATGGCTCCGCTCGCCCCCATTGTCAGAACCTACGGACTCAACATTGTGTCATACGCTGACGACACCCAACTCATCCTCTCCTTATCCAACGAACCCAACACCGCCAGACACAACTTTCAAGAAGGCATGGAAGCCGTCGCCAAATGGATGAAAAGCAGCTGCCTACAACTCAACACCGACAAAACAGAAGTACTCATCTTGGGCCCAAACCCCGATGCCTGGAATGACACCTGGTGGCCCCCCGCCCTTTGGAAGCCCACCCACCCCCACGGACCACGCACGCAACCTTGGAATCATCCTGGACGCCGAGCTCAAAATGGACCGCCAGATCAACTCCATCACATCCTCCTGCTTCCACACCCTCCGCCTCCTATGTAAGACCTTCAAATGGATCCCCCTCGAGCAAAGAAAGACCATCACTCATGCCCTCATCACCAGCAGACTAGACTACGGTAACGCACTCTACGCCGGAATAAACAAAAACCTCACCCGCAAGCTACAAAACATCCAGAACGCCGCCGCAAGACTGGTCCTCAACCTGCCAAGACACTGCCACATCTCCCAGCACCTGCGAGCACTCCACTGGCTCCCCATCGAGGCTAGAATCACCTTCAAGATTCTCACTCACGCACACAAGGCACTCCACGACACCGGACCAGCATACCTAAACAGCCGACTCAAATTCCACGCACCCCAAAAGACCCTACGATCAGCCCAGCACTCCTACTCCGTGGTCCCCCGCACCAGAAAGACCAGCTCGGGAGGCCGCTCCTTCTCCTTCCTCGCGGCCAGAACCTGGAACACCCTTCCGCTCCACCTCAGACAGACAACTTCGCTCCCCGTCTTCGTGAGAAACCTCAAGACCTGGCTCTTCGACAGACCCCCTCCTTGATGGACTGGAACCTGCACCCCCTCCTCCCCCCAGCGCCTTGAGACCCTCACGGTTGAGAAGTCGCGGTATAACAAACTGATTGATTGATTGATTGATTGACTGTGAACGGAACCATTTGCACCGGAACTGCATCGCTTGCACCAAAAATTAGCACGAGCTGCGGCAAGCCCATCTATTCGCACAGTATTATTGTCAGCCCGCGGGGGACTCCCAGCGGGAAGATCCAGCCCAACTGTCCGCGACGCCCGTCCTGTTCTTCGCCCCATGCCGACTGCCACCTGTGACGCTCTCCTTGCCCCCGGCAGCACTCTCCAGTACGAACAGGACTGTTTCCATAAAACTTGAGAAGGTAAATCTTCAGAGGGCCTAATCTGGCACTGTATTCAACCTGTGCTCCATCGCGGTTGGCATGAAGTTTTGATTTAGACCAAGCACAGAGAGACCATATAGGTACGGTTGACACTTCATGCTTTTAGGTGCTATTTAATATTTTCTTCTTTAAAAATTAATTACTCCAGTTCTACTGCTGGATTTTTGTCAGTTTGGTCTTGTTGTAATTATATTAAGCTCTATTTTTGTAACCTGGTGTGGGATCTTTTTGTGTGGTGTTTTCACTGTTTTATTGTTTGAAGTGTTGCACAAATACTTTCCACATTGACTATAAGTTAAGCCTGGCTACTTTGTGCCAAGCTACCAGGGGGCTGAGCACAGGTTTATTTGGTGTTTGCCTGTGCCTTACCCTGTTAGGATTGTGTTTGCAGCTTGACCAGGGCTCAGACCCCAGTCAGCCAGTAACCCTGTCTACTAGAACTTTCCACCACCACTTAAAAACTCCTGCACAAGCAAGAGACTTTTAGAAGACCCTGTACCTGGGAGCAATGATGGCGAAAAGATGACCAGTTGGCACCAAAAGCCACCTGATGCCACTGCAAGGATGGACTGAAGGACTTTACCTCTAACTGGCCCCTGAAGAGATCTCTCCGTGGTCAGTTGTGCTGGCCCCCTTTTTCCCTCTGAGGAACAGCTAGAGAAATGGACCTTCTGGGGGACTCTGAATGGTTCCCCTGGGACTTCTGTTGACTGACACTAGATTCTGCTGACACACAGTTGCCCCTCAAGAAGCCTGGAGGGAGTGGGACCTGGGGAGTGTAGCAGGAAGGGTGTTCTGCCTGCTTGCTGGCTGTGAAGGAGCTGGGGAAGAGGCCCCCAAGGAGGAGAGACCACCAGGAGACCAAACAGAGGACATTTCTTGTGAAAAGTAAAAAACAAGCTCCCAATATGAAAATCAAATTTAAAGGCCAAGAGGCCTAAGAAAAATGCTCCTGGTGGCTAGTGCTTACCGCCAGGAGCAATACAAGACAAAGAATGTCCCAATCCCCCCTACAGGGCCAGAAAAATTGAGGATGCAAAAGGTGCCCCGGAGGGACCAGGTTGAGAACAAAGCGCATAGCTCTCTTTTGTGCCTTTAAAATATTCCTTCCGGGAGGCCCATGCACCTAGGGGTTAGTGCATCCTTCTTTTATTGATTTTGGAAAGGGCACGTGTGTGTGGTCACCTCCCCGAGGTATACTACAGCCCAGGGTACCCCATCCCGCAGGGACCAACATGATTGAAGATGTCCCGGGAGATTCCATCCCCAGGCCAGAAGAGACCAGGAAGACTGCAGGGTGCTCGACCCACCTGCGTGCTAGTGTCTGGGGTGGGCAGCTGCACCCCACTCCAAGCCTCCTGCATGCAGTAAGTGTGACTAGGAGCACAGAAGGGGCCAACTCCTGCAAGGCACTGAGGAGTAGTATTGAGGTGTGAGAAGCTGACAGGACAGCACAGGAGTGGACTTTCCACTGAGCCCCAATGAAAATGGCAGAACGTGGGTGCCCTGTGGGCATGGGCACTGGTATGTAAAAAGAAAACGCGGCATGATAGGGCTAGAAAGCATTTTAATAGCTGGCAAACCCACAGGTTCTGGACTCAGAGAGCAGTAGCCAAGAAATAACCAAAAGTGCTCTCTAGCAAGAAGAAAATAATGCCAGTTCTATGTGGTTCCATAAATATAAAAAAACCTTAATGTGCCAAGGAAGTTTAGCCTATGGCAAGGCCTTCACCATATCACATATACACCATGCACAGTACTGAACCTGAGGAACAAACAGAAAGGTTTGCCTATCATCCAGGACAGCAGGCCAAAGAACAGGGTGGGTGCAGGGGGGCAGTATTGAAATTGGATAGAGAATTTGTGGGGTAGCTAGGGGCACAATTACTATAAATGTCGTCAGGTTTATTTCTGAAAAACGACAAAATTAGCACAGAGCTACTGTGAATGAATAATTTGTTGTAAACAGACCTCCGGATAAAGAAGAGATTTTGCTATTGAAAGTATTTTTTTAGCAGAGTGAGCTGATGCAGTCAGCTTAAAGTGGTGCAGGCTTTTTAAAAAAAAATCTATTAATGACATGCCTTGCCCACTTTATATTTCATAGTGAACTTGCAAAACACCAGTCTGGACTGTTCTCAGAAAATATTTTCAGGCAGTTACACACCAGAAAGCATAATGACTTACCAATTGCAGGAAACTAGTCTAATTCTTCATCAGGATCATTTCAGACCAGATATTTAAAATTGAGGATATTCAAGAATCTGTTCAGCATCATGCCCTGGTACACTTTTTGAAGTATTGTTTATTTAATCCTCTCACTGCAGTAATGCCTCGACGAGGACATTAAGGTCAAGCTTTAAACACATTGGTAAGGTCAGGTGTTAGTAGCACAACAATCAGTCCCTGTAGTGATCAAATAAATCAGATAACTTACTCAAATGTATGCCTCATCGTTAATCACACTTTAAAATGAAGATGGCTGTAGATGACTCTTTGTTTCATTTGGCTACATATATTGTCTCTCTGGGTTGTGCAGGATTTGAAAAGTGCACTTTCACCACCATGGTGACCTTCAGATACAGAACATGCTGTGTTTTGGTTGTAGTCCTGTGTAGTGATAATTAGTAGTGGTTAGTTTGGAAGAACAATGTTTTTTTCAGTTAGTTCATGAATGGTACATCCTCCCGGAAGTTGGTCAGTGTTGAGGGAGAAACTATGAAAAAGGCCACAAGCTTTTGGGGGCATATTATCAACGGCCAGCGATAATTATCGCTGGCCGTGATTAGCGATAGATATCTTATCGCTGGCTATCTCCGGAACTTATCGCCCTGGTAGCGCGTTATTAACAACACGCTTCTCCAGGGCGATAAAAATTCCAGAGATAGCGAGGTTATCGCCGTTTGCAGGGAACATCGCTGGTTTTCCAGCGATGTTCCCTGCAAAGCGGCGATAGCTCTTGCTGATACGACCCTGTGGTCGTATCAGCACAATCCACCCCTATGTTAGGGATGGCTAAGTCGGGATAATAGCAGGCGTTAGATTTTGGCGAAAACGGCCGTTTTCGCCAAAATCTAACGTCTGCTATCATCCTGTGGGCTGCCTTGTAAATATCGCGATGTGCACATCGGCGATATTTACAACGTAGCCCATCTGGGTACGCCAGTACGCTCCACCTTGCATCTCATTAGAGATGCAGGATGGGCGTTATGGGAAAGGAGCGATAGGGCAAGGATTCACGCGATAGCGTGACCTTGCTAATACAGCGATAAAATTATCGCCGCTTTTCGTCTGAAAACAGACGCTAAAGCGGCGATAATTTTTTATCGCCGGCTTGTTAATATGCCCCTTAGTTGTTTAACCCCAGTGATTCGCTCAAGCAAATCTACCATAAATCAAGGGGCATATTAGCAAGACCCACGTTAAAATTACCGCCGTTTTAGCGGCAGGAAACTGCCGCTAAAGCGGCGATAATGGGCTTGCTAATATGCGTTATAGAATTCCAATAGAAGCCCAGGTTAGATGTCCTGCACATCTAACCTGGGCTTCTATTGAATTCCATAACGCATATTAGCAAGCCCATTATCGCCGTTTTAGCGGCAGTTTCCTGCCGCTAAAACTGCGATAATTTTAACATGGGTCTTGCTAATATGCCCCCTAGTCTCTCCGACCTTCACGGAGATGGAGCTAAGTTTGAGCATTTGCTGGCCTGGTTGCTTAGAAGTAATAACAGTAATAAACCATTCTGGGCTGTACGCACTTCTATATATGAGGTGGTTAGCTCTCAGGGTGCTACAAACTCAGTATTTAAACATTATTACAGAGAGGCAGAGAGTTTCTATGGGGTCAATTTCGTAGCTGATGAGTCGGAGGTGGTGACTTACCTGAATTCGCTGGAATTGCACTCACTTGCAAAATGAAGTGTTGGGGTCATGATATCTCCAGAACAAGTATCCGATGCTATTAAACAATTGGCCACAGATAAGACATTCATTCCGGATGGCGTACTGTCCAAATTGTATCCCACCTACCAGGCGACACTAGCCCCCAAATTATTTAAAATGTATTCAGATGCGTATGATAGAGGTATATTGCCAGCGTCCTCTAGAAAATCTCAATTGGTGGCTCTGCTGAAACCAGATAAAGACCCACTAGATGTAAAATCTTATAGGCTCCTCTCTGAATTGAACATAGAGAATAGGACCTTGGGAAAGGTATTGGCCACTAGACTGCTGCGGGTAGTAGGGATGCTAGTTCATAATGATCAAAATGGGTTAGTCCCAGGAAAAAATATGCACTTGAACTTGTCACCTTTTCTGTTTCTTGGATATGGTACCAAGGGGAAGGTAAATGCAGCAGTGGCATCTCTTGACATAGAAAAGGCATTTGACATGCACCTGTGCTGTGTTTGTTTTTTTATTTATTTTTTATTGAGAGAGTTCATCCATTACAACATCCATAATTACATCAAAACGAAAAACAATTTATGAAGTAATTACATCATTACAATCCTTTTTTGCATTCAAAAATGAATCAAGGATTTAATTTGATAAATAGATAAGTTATTAAGATAGTACAGAAGATAAAAATAAAAACATTCAATTGAGACTGAATTTCCAATAGCCCATGAAAGCACCCCCTCACTGCTTGATAAAAACCAATTCCTTTTACTTTTTTTTTACACTCCATATGTTAATCAATAGAACTCCTAACCAAATGCCTCCCAAAGTTTTTGGAATTTCCTATATGATCTGGATCTTAACGCACATCTCTTTTCTAACTACGTAATTCTACATAATTTGGACCACCATTGTTGGAATTTTGGAATTTACTCAGATCGCCACTTTTGGAGCGTTAAGGATCTGGCTATTAAAACGATAATATATAAACACTTTTTTTGTAGCAGGCCAACATCTAGATCGGATGAGTACCCTAAAACCACTGTCTGAGCATCTAATGGGTACTCCAATTGTAGTGTGTAAGTACAATACTGATTGATCTCATCCCAAAACTGTTGTAGTCTTGGGAAGCCCATAAAATGTGGGTCCAATTCCCTACTCCCTCCGCATCGCACCAAAAACAATTTGCAGAAATCTGCGGGTTGATTTTATGGAGGAAGGCGGAAGTTCTATACAGAAGCCACATAGTATAAAATTGCATTCATAGCAGATGCGCCCCTTTTACAAGATAAAATTCAACTTGTTTATCCTATCCCAAGTTGCAGTGGATACCTGGATATTTTCTTTATACTGCCTGTTTTCATGCGCCTTCTCATAGAGTTTAACTGCCCTATGGTTGCGTAAGGAAGAAACCCAACAACTAAATGATTTACAGGTCTTAGATTCTATCAGATCTTCAGCGAATTCTATAGTTGCAGCTTTATCGCTTATGTCCCGTAAAAAATGCCTAATCCTAATAAAAGAGAATTGCATCGCTTCTTTGAAATACTTGATGCTAGGCTCTCCTTCCCTCCAGCTTTTCCAATCCCCATCCAGAAAATCCCATATCTCACAATATCGATTGCTCTCCCACCTAGCAGCAGCAATTTATCTACAAGAGGATATTCCCCAATATATACATCTGTCAGGGAGGTCACTCCATTAATCAAAGGATATCATATATGGGTTTTTTTCGCTTTTAGGTGCTATTTGTTGTTATAGATATTGTGGTTATAAGCATTGCATTTTAGTGGGACCCTGAATTGTCTAAAATCGCAGCAGTGTGGCCTTCCAACAGGGTCGACAACAGCCAGGGAAGCTGTTCATGTCAGGAGCAGTTTAGGAATGGGCTCCGAGTCGGGCGATTGTGGTGGAGTCAGGTTCTTTGAGTGCCAACAGACAGCAAATTCTTCCTGGATTGGCAGTGATATGATGGAATGGAGTCCAGTTTGAATTTCTTTTAATTATGAAGAGACTTGCCTGACTTCATCTTTGATTTACCCAAGGACGGTGACTTGGATCAGGATCTTGAGCAGGAGCGCACTAGAGACTGAGTGTGAAAAGCTCAGTTTTATTGCGCTTGATGACTTACAACTTTGCCTTGCACAACCTAGTGGCCTTCAAGTGCATCTGGAGCATTGTTGGAGTGCTTCATGCTGGAACTCTATACAGCACAGACATCAGTTTCCTGCAGTTGCAGTATGTTTTAAAGCATGTAGTGATCGGTGGAGATACTTCCCTACCATGCTGTCTTCTAAACAGAGAATTTCAGGATCAAAAACAAAAGGGATATCATAATGCCTAAATAATTGCTGCCCACGTTTAATGGTCCGTTGTAGAATCTTGTATCTGACTTTTTTGGGAACTTTCATGAGACGTAAAAAATCAACAATGTCATATTCCCAAAGAATCAAATCTAAAAAAAGTTATCAAACCTTCTCACATTTGGGGACTTTTAAAATCTATATGTGGTGTGTGCGAAATTCACAAAATAATATTCTTTCAGATCAGGCAGGGCCATGCCGCCTTCTTTTACTGGCCTGTATAGTAAATGAAAGGCTAATCTAGATGTTTTGCGAGCCCATAGAAAAGCAGAAAAAGTGCCCTTCATTTCTTTGAAAAATGTAATCTGTAGAGCGTTGGGAATGGCAGAAAACAGGAAATTACACAGAGGTAGGATAGACATGCGAATCAGAGCGACACAACCCTTTATTGACAAGGGTAGATTATTCCATTTAAAAACAGCCCCTTTATCTTACTTATTAAGGGAACATAGTTCAAAACATATGGGGGCATATTATCAAGCCCAATTCTGCAGCTTTAGCGGCCGTTTTTGGCCGAAAAGCGTCGATGTAAATATCGCTCTATTATCAAGGATACGCTAACGCGTGTTTCCTTGAGTTAGCAGCCGTCTTTTCTCCACTTTGCATTCTCCACTTTGCATGTCAGCGATAAATATCGCTAATGACATGCAAAGTGGGAGTTCCTCCCTAAACCTACATGGAAACAGTCGCAGACACAACTACTCACTATTTATAATGCAGCCCCGGACACGCGACACAATAAAAAAAGTCGCGCTAAGCGGGGTTATCGCAGGATTTTAACACCTGCTTTATTCTTGACTTAACCATCATTTGCATGGGAGGTGGATTGAATGGTTAAGTGCACACTTGCCTATTAGCAAGCTGTTCAGTAGCGATGTGCAATTATCGCTGCATTTCCAACGTTATTGCCGGTTATCGCCGTCTATCGCAGGATTTTACATCGCCTGTGAGCTAAGCGTTGCTGATACACCGCTAACACGGCGATGTATTCCAGCGATAGATGGCGATAAGGAAAGACGCGCTAAGCACGTTTAGCGATAATTATCGCTTGTCCTTGTTAATATGCCCCATAGATCGTTAACATTTTCTGAGACATATATTCCAAGATACCTTTTGGGCCTTGAGTTAACTGAGGAATGAAATGTAGTTAATAAAGTGTGGAGTACGGTATTACAGAGTAAAATCTCTGTTTTTAAATTATTTATCTTATAACATTTGAGTAATTAGTATTCTTGGAAAGTTTTGAACACTTTCTTTTAGTTCTCTAAATCAGGCTTAAGAAACAAGGCTATGTCATCAGCATAAAGTTTTATATTGGTCATCCCTTGCAGCGGTGGTGCTATATTCATATTCGAATGCACAGCTATTGCTAATGGCTCTCTAAATACAGAAACAAGTGTAATTGACAAAGGACAGCCTTGTCTTGTACCTCTGTTAACTTTGCACGTGACAATATTGCTGGAATTAATAATTATTTGCGCAGAGGCCCCTGTGTAAAAGCCAGATATTTTTTAATAAACTTATCAGGAAACCCAAACTTGCCGAGAATAGTGAAAAGACTTTCCCAACACACTAGGTGAAAAGCCTTCTGGACATCTAGTAACATAACCTGAGCCGGGATTTGATTTTGACAAAAGTAATCTAAAGCTTCGATCAAAAAATTTGTATTAAAAAATAGTTGCCTCCCGGGCACAAATCCGCTCTGGTCCGGATGTATAACCAAACCTATACATTTACTCATTCTATTTGTTAAAAGCTTGGTTATAATCAACGTTTAAAAGGCTTATAGGTCTATATGAATTAACATCCTCCTTGTCCTTTTTTTTGTTCCAAAAAATAACCACAACTACCGTACGAAAAGAAGCCAGGATTTCACCCCCTTTTTAAATATGGCTGGCTAGCTTAACCAGCTCAGGATTTAGTACTGAGGCAAATACTTCATATAGTTTGGCTGGCAGTCCATCTTCTCCACATGCTTTCCCATTTGCCAAAGATCTATAACGTCTTCTATTTCTTTTAGAGTGATATCTGCTACCAAATCTTTTACTTGGCTTTTCTGCAATTTAGGAATTGAAAGTTTGCTGAAAAGTCCCATAGTCTTAAAACATCCACATCCTGTCTTGCGGAGTATATAGTCTCGTAATTTTTAGAAAATCTCTCCTGTATTTGTGCCTTATCTGTTATAAGAGTTTTTTGTATCCTTATCTATAAGGGATGTAATCCTATTTTGTGCGTGCCGCACTCTTACTTGCCAAGCTAAAATTTTCCCTGCAAATTCACTCTCCTCATATACTTTTTGAATTAGCAGAGTACCATTTGGCATAATAATAATAATCTTGCATGGATATCCACGCTTGTCTAACTGCCAGTTTATTACAAATATTTTTATTCCGTATACAATGCACTTTAGCCCAATTGACATCTAGTTCTAGTTGTATCCTGTGCGCTCTTTGAGATTGCCTCAATGCTATATCTTTAGAGGTTATATAGCCATGAATAGTTGCTTTAAATGCCTCCCAAACAGTTTCTACACTTGCAGTGTTAGTATTTGACTGAAAAAAACACATTATTTTGTTCTGTACATCCATACACCAGTCTTCACCTTCAAGATTAACTTTATTAAAAAACCATCTCAAGGGAATTTTTCGTGCTCCCAACCCTGATATTTCCAGGTTTACCATAGCATGTTCCCAAAAACCATTCTGGATATGCATGCATCTAATTAATTTTAAACTACGAGAGGAGAGGAAATAATCCAATCTAGCGGCAGTTTTATATTTTGCCGAGATGCATGAATATTTTCTCTTGTTTGGATATTCTACTTGCCATAGGTCTATCAAATCCAACCTTTGCCTACATTCCGACAGTGCCTTTGTCATTCATGGTTAATTCTGCTTCTGTCTGTCAGAAGAAGAATGTAATTCTGGGTTTTGGAGGAGATTGAAGTCACCAAACAAAATCACGATGCCAGGGATATGTAATAGTGCATGGTAAAGATCCAATCGAGGTGCTGCATTGTCTAAAATCGGCACATATATTGTGGCTACTGTAAATCTATTATTATTAACCAGTTCACTAATTAAGCCCCATCTACCTTCTTTATATGCCTGAGAGAAAGTGATTTGATAAGGAAAACATTTATTAACAAAAACTGCTATCCCCCTATGGGTAGCATTTGCTGATGAAAAATATTGATATCCTGCCCCCTGTCTAAACATTTTATATGTAGTTTACTTTTTATCTATATAATGCATCTCCTGGATCAACACAATATCCAGGGAGTGACCTCTCATCCATTCATCAATATCCTGAGCTTTGATTTTATTATTAAGGCCATTAGCATTTAAGGAGACGATGCGTATAGATGCCTTATATGCCTGCATATGGCAAAAGGGAGTTAGCAATTAGGGACATATGATCTCTACAGTTAATCAAAAACTTTATTCAAAATTTCAATAATAAATAATCTTGTTCAGTATTGCAGCTACCCTCATAACCAAATCTAAGAAGTCTTCCCATAATTTTCAAAGAATAAAGTGCTATATGCGTATTAAAGTGCCTAATCCTACCTATGGTAAAGTACATGAATATAAAAATAAATAAATAAAATAAATAGAATCTTATTGAGAAAACATCTGGAATAAAGCTTTGATCTGTACAGCATCCCGGCATCCATCATCACTTTTACCATTTTGCTGGACAATTATCAAAGACTTTATCAAAAATTTCAGTAAGAAATAATCTCGGTCGGTATTGCTGCCACTGTCCTCATAATCAAATCTAAAATATCTGCTAATCATTTCTAGAGAATAAAGTGCAGTATGCATTATAAAGTGCCTAATCCTACTTATGGAGAAGTGCGTAGATACGTGTTGGAAAAGGAAAAAACCTCTAAATAGAATCTTGGAATAAAACTTTGGTCTATGCAACATCCCGGCACCCAACATCAGATTTATCATTTCACTTAAGCATTCCTTTAAGTAAAAAAATACAGTTTTTTCTTGACATATGGTGTTGCCTTAAAGTGCACATGCAGAATAATGTGCATAATCAAAAACGCATAAAGTGCATTATTTCGAAGACATTATAAGAAAAGTGTCTTAGTGCATTTAATTGGACATAAAAAGCCTTATACCATCTATATAAGCTAATGAAAATACTTTCCATAACATAATGCATTGTTTGAACTTAATATGTTTTTAGTAAGCCTGGGTGGTGAACTCTGTTCCGTTCGCAGAGTTTGTGGAGTTTTTTGCAATCCGCGCTCTGTGGAGCTCGGGGAGTTCCGAAAAACTCAGCTATGTGGAGTTTTTGCCTCGCTCGCGCTCACCAACAGCAAGTTGGCGAGTGTGACCGAGGAAAATCCAATGCTAAACCACTTCCCCGCGAGGTTTCTTAACGCGGGTGGTCGCAGATGGTCGCTACAGCTCTCGTTGAGAAACCATCCGTTCGCGTTGAGGAAGCAGCCACTTGAGTAGAACTTCGACACGAGCAGCAGAACGAAGCAGAGCCCTCTTGCACTGTGTGAGATGCCGTTCGCGATAATTTTACAGCGTGGGAAAAGCACCCGGCACTAAAAATTAGTGCGAACGGTGAAAGGTAACCCACTCCACGTAGCTTGGTGGAGTTTTTTGTCACTTCGCAGAGTTCCATGTAGCGGAACTCCACGAACTCTGCCCAGGCTTACTTTTTAGCCATTATTCTAATTAATGATGTTGCATGTATCATTTCATAAATGTGCACTTTTCCCTGTTCCTTCTCAACTTGTAGATTTCCTGTAATTACATTAATTTGCACAGCTTTCAAGCACATCCTGCCTAAAGAGCACATAGTCGAACTCTCCCACTTTTTTACCCTGCTATAACCCAGCGACCCCTCCTATCTGCTCCAAAGAAACCCCCCCGTGCACCCACCCCCCCATGCACCCTGAGAGAGGATAGCCTGCACCTTCTCCCTTTCACCTCTCAGTCCCCAAGGTGCCATGACCTTGCACCTCTGTACACTCATGTTGCCGGAGAAACCCTAGGTTCCCTGGTCCCCATCCCCGGATGACCGTATATTCCCCCTAGAAGAGGATAGTATAACTATGTGAGAAACCATATATCATTGCCTTGAATGATTCCCCTAAATCGAATGGCTGACATTCAGTTACAGCGTGATTGCAATCTGCCCTTCTTTTGCGTAATTAGACAGACTTTGCAGCAGCGTTTGAGCCTTTCTTACATCTTCTTAAAAAGAAAAAATTGGTCATTTACTAAAACTTTACGCTTAGATTGTTGAACAATAGACACTTGTGCCCCCTTTTCTTTAAATCATCTGAACAAATTCTCTTCGCCTTCTTGGTGCTACATCTGTTATGTCCCAAAACATTTTAAATTGAGGCACTTTTCGCATTTAGAGAGTCTTTCTTTCTATGGCTTTGGTCAAAATATTCTCCCTAAATTTGAAGTTGGCAAAGTTAACTAATATTGTGTGAGGATATTTCGCATGAGCAGGGCGCTGGGAGGGTACCCTGTGAGCTTTCGTAATCGTAAGAACTCCTGTTAACTCTGGAATTGCATCTTTTAGCAGGGACTCAACCCAGTCTCACATCTGAGGGCCTTCACTTGCTTCAGGAATGCCTACTATGTGTAAATTTGAAAGCCTATTGTAGTTTTCTAAGTCCTGCAATTTGCACTCCAGAGTGTCTTTACTTCTCCTTACTTGATTGACTTCCTGTTCCAGAGGCAAAACTTTGTCCTCTACGCTGGAGACTCCCCTTACCGAAGTTGAATACTACATTTAGTGGTTAACCTGTCTTTTATAGCATTCGAAGACTATTTTATGCCAATGTTAGTATTCAATAGTGTTCTTTTTGGGAAGGCTAGTGCATGAAGACTACTGATATGTGAGTGGTACTTCTTGAATACTAACAGAATACTAAGCACATACTTATTTGTAATCGCATAGTCTTCATTTACAATGCAGAACATTTAGTGAATACAAACTATTTGAATACTACTGGACTTTACCCAGACTACTATTAACATTCTATTCAAGCCGCATGCTGAATGGTAGAGCGGTGCCTTATTTATTATACTATTTTTATGCCTTATTTATTATAATATTGTGGTGTTTGTGTAGTGTAGAGTAGTGTTTTACAGTTTAGGGTAGTGCTGGGGGATCGTGCAGGGTAACGATTGAGTGTAGGGACCGGACTGGGGGTTGGGGGAGGGTCGTGCTGGGGGTAGTGTTTTAGGGTTTAGGGTAGTGTTGTGGTGTTTGTGTAGTGTAGGGTAGTGTTTTAGGTTTTAGGGTAGTGCTCGGGGGTCGTGCAGGGTAGTGTTTGAGAGTGGGGACCGGACTGGAGGTCTGGGGAGGTTCATGCTGGGAGTAGTGTTTTAGGGTTTAGGGTAGTGTTGTGGTGTTTGTGTAGTGTAGGGTAGTGTTTTAGGGTTCAGGGTAGTGCTGGGGGGTCGTGCAGGGTAGTGTTTGAGTGTAGGGACCGGACTGGGGGTTGGGGGGTCATGCTGGGGGTAGTGATTTAGGGTTTAGGGTACTGTTGTGGTGTTTGTGTAGTGTAGGGTAGTAGGGTTTAGGGTCGTGCAGGGTAGTGTTTAAGTGTGGGGACCGGACTGGGGGTCAGGGGAGGGTCTTGCTGGGGGTAGTGTTTTAGGGTTTAGGGTAGTGTTGTGGTGTTTGTGTAGTGTAGGGTAGTGTTTTAGGGTTTAGGGTAGTGCTGGGGAGCCGTGCAGGGTAGTGTTTGAGTGTGGGGACCGGACTGGGGGTCAGGGGAGGGTCGTGCTGGGGGTAGTGTTTTAGGGTTTAGGGTAGTGTTGTGGTGTTTGTGTAGTGTAGGGTAGTGTTTTAGGGTTTAGGGTAGTGCTGGGGGGTTGTGCAGGGTAGTGTTTGAGTGTGGGGACCGGACTGGGGGTCGGGGAGGGTCGTGCTGGGGGTAGTGTTTTAGGGTTTAGGGTAGTGTTGTGGTGTTTGTGTAGTGTAGGGTAGTGTTTTAGGGTTTAGGGTAGTGCTGGGGGTCGTGCAGAGTAGTGTTTGAGTGTAGGGACCGGACTGGGGGTCAGGGAGGGTCGTGCTGGGGGTAGTGTTTTAGGGTTTAGGGTAGTGTTGTGGTGTTTGTGTAGTGTAGTGTAGGGTAGTGTTTTAGGGTTTAGGGTAGTGCTGGGGGGTCGTGCAGAGTAGTGTTTGAGTGTAGGGACTGGACTGGGGGTCAGGGGAGGGTCGTGCTGGGGGTAGTGTTTTAGGGTTTAGGGTAGTGTTGTGGTGTTTGTGTAGTGTAGTGTAGGGTAGTGTTTTAGGGTTTAGGGTAGTGCTGGGGGGTCGTGCAGGGTTGTGTTTGTGTGTGGGGACCGGACTGGGGGTCGGGGGAGGGCTGTGCTGGGGGTAGTGTTTTAGGGTTTAGGGTAGTGTTGTGATGTTTGTGTAGTGTAGGGTAGTGTTTTAGGGTTTAGGGTAGTGCTGGGGGGTCGTGCAGGGTAGTGTTTGAGTGTGGGGACCGGACTGAAAGTCGGGGGAGGGTCGTGCTGGGGGTAGTGTTTTAGGGTTTAGGGTAGTGTTGTGGTGTTTGTATAGTGTAGGGTAGTGTTTTAGGGTTTAGGGTAGTGCTGCGGGGTCGTGCAGGGTAGTGTTTGAGTGTGGGGACCGGACTGGGGGTCGGGGAGGGTCGTGCTGGCAACCCTACTTAATATTTATTTTGATGAAATGTCTCACACTATGGCAGTAAATCTAAAATACAAATGTAAGGTATAGGCAGAGCGGAGGTTCCAGGGGGTACTGGAACCTGAATAAACAAGCATTTACAATGCAATAGGTCTCGCAACTGCGAGTTTTAGAGCTATTGGTATTGTAAATGGCAATGCCTTTTGAAAAATTAACAGGTATTGTAATTTATAATAGTAATTTTCCACCAGTACCATAACTACCACTATTATTATTACTATCACCACAGAGTAGTAATAGTAATAATTGTAGTGGTGGTTATGGTACTTGTGGTGGTTGTAGCGGTGGTGGTGGTATTGGTACTGGTGGTGGTGGTACTGGTGGTTGTACTGGTGGTCTACGTGGATTTTATTTCATTACTTATGCTACTGCTGGAATATTTTTTAACAAAAAAATACAAAAACTAACAAACATTATCATTTGCAATGCCAATAGCTAAAACTTTTAGTAATGCCAGCCCTATTGCATTGCAAATGCTTGTTTTATGTTGCAGGCATGAGGTGCATCATCTACTTCCCAAAATACAATCTTAGATTTGTAGACACTCGTAACAGTCCTATGGTAGGAGGCAGTTGTTCAGCCAGTGTAAGGCTAATAGCTCACACAACTTTGCATTTTGATACCTGAAGTTTTAAATTACAATAAATGTAGTAGACCTCAGGCAGGAGACTTGAGTTACCAGTAACTGTGGAAAGAGCAATAACTATAGAAACTGGTGCTTTATTTCACCTTTTCCGTGGTGTGAAGGTTGCGTAACTGTTTTATTACGTTCGAATGGGCACAATGGGAATTATTTACAAGTCCCTTGCACCGCCGGTGCTTCACTTTTTGAGTGGGAAAAAGTGACGCAGCGGCGGCGCAAGGGCCTTGTAAATAAGCCCCAATGTCCTGTTTCTCTGGCTCTAAAGCAGCTTTGCTGACCTGGTTCTCTGGCTCTACAACGGCTCTGCTGACCTGGTTCTCTGGCTCTACAGCAGCTCTGCTGACCTGGTTCTATGGCTCTACAGCAGCTCTGCTGACCTGGTTCTATGGCTCTAAAGCAGCTCTGCTGACCTGGTTCTCTGGCTCTAAAGCAGCTCTGCTGACCTGGTTCTCTGGCTCTAAAGCAGCTCTGCTAACCTGGTTCTCTCCCTCTAAAGCAGCTCTGCTTACCTGGTTCTCTGGCTCTAAAGCAGCTCTGCTGACCTGGTTCTCTGGCTCTAGAGCAGCTCTGCTGAACTGAGTACCTGATTACTTCACAAGATGCATTGCTGCTGATGGTTTTAGGATTATTTGGAAATTACTGTTGGATTACTTGACTAGCACCATAGTTTTCTAATTAAAAAGACTTATTCATGATAATTTGAGGATGATTTGTTGATTGCTTCAGGAACATGTCCAACATTTTAGTTTATTTATTTATTTTTAGAAACCTTCTCTGGGAAAGTGTAGTAAAATTGAAAATCAAAAGAGTAGAGGATGTGGCCTAACGGCTAGAGCAGTCGACCTCGGAGCTGGGTATCCGGTTCGAGCCTCGGCAGGGACGCTCAACATGCTGTGATTCTGGGCAAATCACTTAATCTCCCTGTGCCTAACAAAAAAATGAATGTGTCCGTCTGTAACGCACATTGTGCTCAGGTGAAGTGCTCTGATTCCTTGGGGTCTAGTTCGCCCTATAGAAAACAAAATATATATATATATATATATATATATATATATGAAACATCAAAGAAGTGCCAAGCCCAATTTCAAAACAGCACGCATTTATTTTCCTCATGATAAAAACAGCACTCTCATTCTTCCACTCCTTACGCGTTTCGGCTTCCTTTAGCCTTGTTCTCAGGTGAGAGAGGTTTGCAAATGACGTTACTGCATGCTCTTTTATGCGCACTGCTGTCACGTGACTCAAAGTGATGTTAATGTCCTTCAATGACCATAATGCACCATTGATGTAATCACGTTGTTGCCCACATTGCAGTACAGATATTTATACAGCATAATTTCGTCCAAAGTACTGCAATGTTATTACACTGTCCTTTTGTAAGTGCAAATGGGGTTGGATTTGCAACAGCAGTCAGAAATTATTTAACTTTCTTTCACGTATCTGCATACCAATGCGAGTGTTAAAAAGTATTGTCTCTTAATGCGTGTAGTAATGAAAAGGTCGAGAGGAAAACCCCCCGTATCCCTTTCTCACCTCCTTGCACAGAAATACACAGGCAAATCCTTTTGCTGGCACGGGGTAGAGCGGGTCATATATAAATATATATATATATATACATATATATATATATATATATATATATATATATATTATCTACTGGCGGTCGCCAGTAGATAGTTATAGTTAGGACCTATTTTCCATAGGAAATCCGCAACATTCTATTTGAAATAACTCTTGCGTCGGTTGACGAATCTTCGCGAAATTTTCAAACTTTATGGCCCGATCCGGTCTGCTCCTACCCTGAAAGTTTCGGGGTGAATCGTCAAGCGGGGCCGAGAAAAAAGGGGGGTCCCAAAACGTGTTTTCCCCATTCATTTTCCCATAGGAAACTTTAGCCACGGCTACAGCCCGAACTGCTGAACGGAATTACACAAAATTTGGCAAAGAGGTAGTTCTTGGTTCAGAAAGAACCCTTTTGTTAAATGGTGTAAATCCGTTCAGTAGTTGCGGAGAAATTAAAAAAGAAGAGTCAAAAATCAATTTCCCATAGGAAACTTTATGCAAGGCTACAGCCCGAACTGCTGAACGGAATTACACCAAATTTGGCAAAGAGGTAGTTCTTGGTTCAGAAAGAATCCTTTTGTTAAATGGTGTAAATCCGTTCAGTAGTTGCTGAGAAAATCAAAAGTAAAAACACATATATATCTGGGCGGAGCCTAACCACACATGTCATCGTGAGATCTGATTGGCTGTCAGCACTTCATCCTGGAATTGCTGGCAGCCATCTTGGGACCAATATAAATGATAGTACCCCATTGAAATGCATTGTAGTGAATCGAAGATTTTGAGGGTTACCAAAAGGAGAACTATAAAGGGTGATAACAGACTTTAGTTACATTAGAATTCATTTGTTGATGGTACCATACTAATTTCAGGAATTGTGGTGTGTTCTAAGGTGATTTTACCCTGTGAAAATCCTTCTGCTGGGATATCATGAATCTTGTTTGAGAGAAAACTATTTTCCCATGCTTGTCTCATACAGTTTTGGAAGGTGCTCCAGAAGCTAAAATGAGAGCATATTTTCTGTAAATTCACATTATCTTTCTCAGTCATGTGAGAATGAAGTCTGACATTCTCAGTAAAACATGTACATCCAACAATGGCAGAGACTGTCAGTTGATTCCTTTGTGTTCTACTGCAGCTTCCCAGAGTGTTCTAAAGAACAACTAGAGTGCTAACAGCCTTACTTATGACAAAAGTATGGCACACCTGAAGCCATCTTGATTGGAATAAACTGGTAACACTTAAAACATTTAATTTAAAAAGGAACAAAATGAGGGGGTTCATTTTGCCATAGAAATTATGGTTAGTGCTGTAGAAAGAAAAATTAGGACATGTTTTAAGTGAGATCTCAAATATCTTCCTGTTATATTTCAACAGGAGCAGCCTGTCAGTTGATGCCTTTGTGTTCTACTGCAGCTTCCCAGAGTGTTCTAAAGAACAACTAGAGTGCTAACAGCCTTACTTATGACAAAAGTATGGCACACCTGAAGCCATCTTGATTGGAATAAACTGGTAACACTTAAAACATTTAATTTAAAAAGGAACAAAATGAGGGGGTTCATTTTGCCATAGAAATTATGGTTAGTGCTGCAAAAAGAAAATTTAGGGCATGTTTTAAGTGAGATCTCAAATCCTCTTCTATTTCATTAGAAAATTCTGACATGCAGACTGAAACAATCACTTTCAATACCAGCAGTAGACTTCCAGTTAACTCCTTGGTGAGCAGTAGCTTTACTACAGTGATCTAATGAACAACTAGAGTGCTAACATTCTGAATTTATGGCAAATCTGTGACACATCTGAATGCCTTCTTGATGGAATCAAAGTAAAAAACTGAAAGCATTTCCTACTGAGGAGACTGTAGTAAATGACGAAATTAGGAAACTTCATAACAAATAAGTCTCCCAAGATGGCCACCAGAGAAAAAGAGCCCAAATGTAGCACAAATATCACTCAGAGGTAGCCCACGTATAGCCCAATGACAGAAGTGTGCAAAACACTTTTTATTTTTTGTTTTTTTGCAGTTTTATATAGTGCAGACTGGTCAGGTATTGGAGTGCTTTACATGAGCATGGGTTAAATCACACAAGGACAAATTCATGTTGGTTGACCCCTACACTACCCAAACACCACTGCACTACCCTAAACCCTAAAACACTACCCCCAGCACGACCCCCTTCACTACCCAAACACAACTGCACTACCCTAAACTCAAAAACACTACCCCCAGCACGACCCCCTACACTACCTAAACACCACTGCACTACCCTAAACCCTAAATCTACCCCCTACACTACACAAATACCACTGCACTACCCTAAACCCTAAAACACTAGAACCCAGCACGACCCCCTACAGTACACAAACACCACTGCACTACCCTAAACCCTAAAACACTACCCCTACACTACACAAACACCATTGCACTACCCTAAACCCTAAAACACTACCCCCAGCATGACCCCTATACTACACAAACACCACTGCACTACCCTAAACCCTAAAACACTACCTCAGCACGACCCCCTACACTACCCAAACACCACTGCACTACCCTAAACCCTAAAACACTACCCCAGCACGACTCCCTACACTACACAAACACCACTGGACTACCCTAAAACCTAAAACACTACCCCCAGCACGACTCCCTACACTACCTAAACACCACTGCACTACACTAAACCCTAAATCTACCCCCAGCATGACCTCCCACACTACACAAACACCACTGCACTACCCTAAACCCTAAAACACTACCCCCAGCACGACCCCCTACACTACCCAAACACCACTGCACTACCCTAAACCCTAAAACACTAACCCCAGCATGACCCCCTACACTACCCAAACACCACTGCACTACCCTATACCCTAAAACACGACCCCATACACTACACAAACACAACTGCACTACCCTAAACCCTAAAACACTACCCACAGCATGACCCCCTACACTACACAAACACCACTGCACTACCCTAAACCCTAAAACACTACCCCCTACACTACACAAACACCACTGCCCTACCCTAAACCCTAAAACACAACCCCAAGCATGACCCCCTACACTACACAAACACCACTGCACTACCCTAAACCCCCCTACACTATACAAACACCACTGCATTACTCTAAACCCTAAAACACTACCCCCAGCACGTCCCCTCACAACACAAACACCACTGCACTACCCTAAACCCTAAATTGACCCCCAGCATGACCCCCTACACTACCCAAACACCACTGCCATACCCTAAACCCTAAAACACTACCCCCAGCATGAACCCCTACACTACCCAAACACCACTGCACTACCCTAAACCTTAAAACACTACCCCCAGCACTACCCCCAACACTACACAAACACCACTGCACTACCCTAAACCCTAAAACACTACCCCAGCACTACCCCTACACTACCCAAACACCACTGCACTAACATAAACCCTAAAACACTACCCCCAGCACAACCCCCTACACTACACAAACACCACTGCACTACCCTAAACCCACTACCCCCAGCATGACTCCCTACACTACCCAAACACCACTGCACTACCCTAAACCCTAAATCTACCCCCAGCACGACCCCTACACTACCCAAACACCACTGCACTACCCTAAACCATAAAACACTACCCCCAGCATGACCCCCTACACTACACAAACACCACTGCACTACCCTAAACCCTAAAACACTACCACGAGCATGACCCCTACACTACTCAAACACCACTGCACTACCCTAAACCCTAAAACACTAACCCAGCACGACCCCCTACACTACCCATACACCACTGCACTACCCTAAAGCCTAAAACACTACCCCCAGCACGACCCCCTACACTACTGCACTACCCTAAACCCTAAAACACTACCCCCAGCACGACCCCTTACACTACCCAAACACCACTGCACTACCCTAAACCCTAAAACACTACCCCCAGCACTACCCCCTACACCACACAAACACCACTGCACTACCCTAAACCCTAGAAAAGAAACCCCCACCCCATGCCCAATCCCCCTTACCTCCCACTCCTCGTGGTTCCTCTCTCCTCGTGGTTCCTGCTTCACGTCGTCTCTGAGGGGCGGTGCACGTCGTTGTGAGGAAACGGAACAGCCTCTGTTTCCTTACAACGACATGGATCGTCTACATGTTTTTTAGAACGCATGGTCAATTACCATACATACCTTTACAACAACATTCGTTGTAAAGGCATGCGTGGTAAATGACCATGCGTTCTAAAATAATGCGTAGTAATGACTTCGTGATGTACAACGCATGCGTGGTAATGCATGCGTTGTAATGGTATTGCAAAGTAAAAAAGTCGTTGTAACGGCTGTTTACCGATCGAAGCTGGCCCCTGTTCTTCAGTGAGACGTTTATTTGATTAATTAGGAGGAAGGAATGTGTTTTTTTACCGAAAAGTGCATTCCCAGCTGTTGTATTGTGAAAGTATCCGCGTGGCCTGGTTTCACTTCCGGTGAGAGAGTGGAAGAGTCTGTTTGGATCTAAAGGAGTTCTGTTGTTGGACGGGGCCGGCGCGACATGTCATCAGAAAACATAGCTAATGGAAAGTGTCCTCCTGAAGTGTGGAGCAGTGCCATGAGAGGTCAACGAGTGTGCGTCCCACCGCAGTATGACCGTACCTCGTGACCCATGTGCCACCTCCAGGGTACGGGAGGCAGAAGCGGCATCACAGGTCCTCTTGAAGTCCGTTGTAGCACTAATTCTATATTTTGGTACTAGGGCATTTTAACTTTGTTGTTCCTGCCATATACAAAGAGAAGATCCTGTGTTATTCAGTGCCCTCGTTACCTTTTTTGTGGGTTGTGGTGCTTGTCACTTCGCTGCCCCGCCGGTGCACACGACTGGGCACCCCACCTCGTGTGCCATCTGCAGGGCCTCTGCCCTCGGATCACTGGTTTCGGTTTCTGGAGTGGCAACATAAACAGTTGCTTCCAAAGGACTAGCCTGAACACTTAGGTGAATATCCCCTGCACCAGCATTCCACGGAAATTCTTTCCTAGCTCTCCCACGTCAACGAGGACGTCATAATAGCACGGCTCCGCTCGCGACACCGTATGACGTCATCGGAGCCATAAGAGAACCTCGTCGGCATGCTGACGTCAGTTCCACCCATTTTTTCCGTGCCACTGAGGCAAACAGGGGACCGAGACATTTTCACATGTATACATAGTATAATAAATATATATATATTCACTGAAAAAACCATAGGTTTCATGCACGTTATAGTTAGAAATTAGCATTTAAAAAACCTTAGAAATTCACTGAAAAAACCATAGGTTTCAGGCACATTATAGTTAGAAATTAGCATTTAAAAAACCTTAGAAATTCACTGAAAAAACCATAGGTTTCAGGGGCGTTATAGTTAGTTGGACATTTCACTCGTACAAAACCATAGAAATTCCCCGTTATAGTTAGTTCAGCTAACTATAACTCGCGCGCTCCGCAATGCACTGCTGATGACGTCACATATTACATCACTCATGACATGGTCAGTGATATCACTCATGACATCACTGATGACATCTCAAATGACATCACTGATGACATCACTGATGACATCATCCAGTGAACGTGTGTTTTCCTGAAAATTAAATATGTTTTATATATGTATATCTCAAGGTCGATGGAAGAATAAATGGGTATATAAGTGTCTAAATGGATGATTTTGTTTTGTAAAATTGATTGTATAACTGACTAAGTGTATCTTAGTGAATACATGGGTTAGTGAGTAATGTTTAAATAGGAAAATATCTGTATCAGTCTCTCACTTTGTGTATAAGTGACTGCATGGGTTGGTGAGTAGCTACATGAGTGTCTATATGGGTTATTAGTTGGTTTTTTGAGTATCAGTATGAGTGTCTGAGTGTCTGTATGGTTCGGTGGGGAGTATTACTTAGTGCATAGATGCATGAATGAGTGACTCACTGTTTGTATGTGTTGAAGACAGCATGTGTGCAGGACTGTATAGGTGGATGAGTATGTGTATGGGTGTGTTAGTGAGTGAATGACTGTCTCAATAGTGTCTTTATGAGTAACTACATATGTTTTAAACTAGTATATGTGAGTATTGGTGTATATAAGTGAGTATATGTGAGAGTGAGAGATTGGAAGAGTTCCTGTACAAATAAGTAGGTGTTTCTATAAGTGATTGTTTAAGAGAGTAAGTATGTGTAAGTTTTCTGTAGAAGTGAGTGTGGTAGTGTGTGTATAACTGTATATGCAAGTAAATGGATGTTTGATACTTTGTTTGCATGTGTGACTATGTGTGTGAGTAACTCTATGGATGAGTGGCGGTGTGTAACAGGATGTATAGGTGTATGAGTACATATGATGAGTGAGTACATGTATGAGTGACTGTATAGGGACTGTTGGTGAATGAGTGGATGTGTGTGTAGATCTTGGAATTACTGAATAGGTGTGTTGTAACTGGTATTGGTATGTCCATTGTTTTGAAAATATTAGTTTGTATTTTTGAGTGTGTGTATCAAAGGTTATATTAGGGTGAGAGGAGGTCTGCCACTCTATCACAAGGATGATGTCATCAGTGATGTCATCAGTGATGTCATCAGTGATGTCATTTGAGATGTCATCAGTGATGTCATGAGTGATGTCACTGACCATGTCATGAGTGATGTAATATGTGACGTCATCAGCAGTGCATTGCGGGCGCGCGAGTTATAGTTAGCTGAACTAACTATAACGGGGGAATTTCTATGGTTTTGTACGAGTGAAATGTCCAACTAACTATAACGCCCCTGAAACCTATGGTTTTTTCAGTGAATATATATATATATATATATGTCACAGCACGTAATGCAGTATCATATTCCTTTTCTTGCCACCTAATTTAGTCAACGTTGCCAGCGTTAGGTTTTCCAATATTGCATAATTCCAATAGCTCTCAGAATAACCAGTATTTGTGGCTTTTATAGTAATACGTGTGGCTGTTTTATTAAATGAATTTAATTACAAGTGAAGCTTTGAAACAACTTTGAGTCTCTTCGAGACCTCTGCTCAGCATTCCGTCATTGTGTAACTGAACCTCCCTGTGAATAAAAAAGTGCAACCTCTGCCTGTAAACATATCTCGTTCTTGTGTAAAGCGCTCAGAGGCCAATAGGGTCAAGTTCACGCTATATAAAACTGCAGTTAAATGCTTCACTTTCAAACAAATTAAAATGTCTTCAGTGTCTAATTCTGCTTCTACGATAGTTCGTTGGCTCAAATAAGAAAAAAAAATTAAGGCTTCTACAGATGGTGTGCCCATCTGCAGAGAGGTTTTAGGTAGCACGTTTTTATAAATGAGGACACTGCCATTGCCACTGCTTTATGACTGCCAGGTAAGTATTGCACTGTGCATTTGCTGCAGTCCTTTGTCTGTTTCTTTTATGCAAATGTGTGTGGCCTTTGAATCGGAGCGGAAGCGGAAGTACAGTGTGAGCGACTGAGTGAGGACGAGGGGAAAGAGAAGATGCTGCTGTGTCGGGCCACGCTTGGATTTGGTGCTGCATACAAGAGAGAAGGAGAAATCAGTGTTCTATTTCATTCGGTATTTTTAGTGGTGTTGTGGGGTCGAGGATGAGCAGAGACGGAAAGTAAGGGCTGTGATTTGCCGCCTCTCATCGCCCTTTGTGGTTCTTTGCAAGTGCTGTGCTTTGTTTGAAAGGGGGGAGCCCGCCATTTAAATTGCAGCCCTCGAACCTACTGCTCTGTTTTGGAGTGGAGTAGGTGGATGCAGTATGTCTCTCTGTTGCGATATTTACCAATTTTGGCTTTCTTTATTTTTAAATATGGGAATGGGACACAAAAACCTGTGGCTTTGCATGATTGTGGGATTTTGAGACCCTGCATGGACCGTTGAATGCAGCACTTGCATAGTGGGGGTAGAGGTGGACGAGCCAACAAGTTGAAAGGGGTAGCCGAGCTGGAGCTGAGTCAAGAGATCTGGCTCTTGAAACCCATGTACGAGTCTAGCTTTAGAAATACTTAGGGGCCGATTCCGATGTCGTCCGGAAGCACACCTAACACTATTCGTCCGGAAAAAAACCAAGCCGAACGCGTGTTTTCCGACCGATTCGAATACCCCACCGAACGAACAAGTACGATGCGCACAACAGCCCAGATTCTGAGCGAGCCATACTTACCCAATCCAGCTCCTGTTCCCCGCCCGAGCCGGATCCGCAAACGCCGATTCGAGCCGCACGGAAGCAAATACACAGCACCTTCCGGCCGGACTAGTACGATGCGCACTCCGTACGCGCCGAACCCGTCACTACGTCCGGCACGTTTCAGCATCCGGGAGAGCTGCACATAAGCTCCGATTCGCACCACTAGAAGATCCACGGCTACGAGACGAACAAGCCAGCAACAAGTACGAGTCGAAGACACGCGAAACCCGAACGAGACGACCCAACCATGAATCCCATCGCGCAGGTCCTACCTATACTCTACATCTATTACCGGGACCAGTTCGGACGCGTACGGCGCAGACGGTAAGTCAAACACCCACAACACAAACAAACGACACGTACCCGAAATATGTCACACACACATAGGGTTGCACAAATGACGTACACTAGCAACAGCACAATCATATGGCTGGGATGGGCATCACCAATGCCATACACACCCATAGGGGCATGGATGCCTGCCACCACCACCACCCCTACTCATGGGGGCCTGGATGCCCATCACTACTACCATCCCCACTCATGGGGGGCAGGATGCATATCACTACTACCATCCCCACTCATGGGGGCAGGATGCCTATCACTACTACCATCCCCACTCATGGGGTGCTGGATGCCTATCACTACTACCATCCCCACTCATGGGGGCTGGATGCCTATCACTACTACCATCCCCACTCATGGGGGGCAGGATGCCTATCACTACTACCATCCCCACTCATGGGGGGCAGGATGCCTATCACTACTACCATCCTCACTCATGGGGGGCTGGATGCCTATCACTACTACCATCCCCACTCATGGGGGGCTGGATGCCTATCACTACTACCATCCCCACTCATGGGGGCCTGGATGCCTGCCACTACTACCATCCCCACTCATGGGGTGCTGGATGCCTGCCACTACTACCATCCCCACCCTTGATGTGATGGATGCCTGCCACCACCACTACCCCTACTCATGGGAGCCTGGATGCCCATCACTACTACCAACCCACTCATGGGGGGCAGGATGCCTGCCACCACTACCAACCCCACTCATGGGGGCAGGATGCCTATCACTACTACCATCCCCACTCATGGGGGCTGGATGCCTATCACTACTACCATCCCCACTCATGGGGGCCTGGATGCCTATCACTACTACCATCCTCACTCATGGGGGCTGGATGCCTATCACTACTACCATCCCCACTCATGGGGGCCTGGATGCCTATCACTACTACCATCCCCACTCATGGGGGCAGGATGCCTGCCACCACTACCATCCCCACTCATGGGGGGCAGGATGCCTATCACTACTACCATCCCCACTCATGGGGGGCTGGATGCCTATCACTACTACCATCCCCACTCATGGGGGCCTGGATGCCTATCACTACTACCATCCTCACTCATGGGGGGCTGGATGTCTATCACTACTACCATCCCCACTCATGGGGGCAGGATGCCTATCACTACTACCATCCCCACTCATGGGGGGGTGGATGCCTGCCACTACTACCATCCCCACCCTTGGTGTGATGGATGCCTGCCACCACCACTACCCTTGCTCATGGGGGCCTGGATGCCCATCACTACTACCATCCCCACTCATGGGGGGCAGGATGCCTGCCACCACTACCATCCCCACTCATGGGGGCAGGATGCCTATCACTACTACCATCCCCACTCATGGGGGCTGGATGCCTATCGCTACTACCATCCCCACTCATGGGGGCCTGGATGCCTATCACTACTACCATCCTCACTCATGGGGGGCTGGATGCCTATCACTACTACCATCCCCACTCATGGGGGGCAGGATGCCTGCCACTACTACCATCCCCACTCATGGGGTGCTGGATGCCTGCCACTACTACCATCCCCACCCTTGGTGTGATGGATGCCTGCCACCACCACTACCCCTACTCATGGGGGCCTGGATGCCCATCACTACTACCATCCCCACTCATGGGGGGCAGGATGCCTGCCACCACTACCATCCCCACTCATGGGGGGCAGGATGCCTATCACTACTACCATCCCCACTCATGGGGGGCTGGATGCCTATCACTACTACCATCCCCACTCATGGGGGCCTGGATGCCTATCACTACTACCATCCCCACTCATGGGGGGCTGGATGCCTATCACTACTACCATCCCCACCCATGGGGGGCTGGATGCCTGCCACTACTACCATCCCCACTCATGGGGTGCTGGATGCCTATCACTACTACCATCCCCACTCATGGGGGGCTGGATGCCTGCCACTACCACCACCCCTACTCATAGGACGGGTAATGCATGACACAACCAGCATACTCCCACATAAGGAATCACAGAAAATTACATCCACCCAAACAACATGACAAGCGTGTGTAGTCCATGTCAAATGCCAACAACACAAAACATGACAATGAACATACAATGTGACCCACTATCACATGTGTGACACATAAAAGTGTGTGGCCTCCACAATACAAGCCGACCATGGCCACTGTGGCAATGGGGCCCAAAGCCCCATCACCACAGTCACCAAAAGGTAAGTGTGGGGCCCAAGGCTGATGCACCTTTTGATCAGTGTGGCAATGGGGCCTAAAGCACCATCACCACAGTCACCAAAATGTAAGTGTGGGGTCCATGGCTGATGCACCTTTTGATCAGTGTGGCCCAAAGCCCCATCACCACAGTCACCAAAATGTAAGTGTGAGGTCCAAGGCTAATGCACCTTTTGATCAGTGTGGCAATGGGGCCTAAAGCACCCTCACCACAGTCACCAAAAGGTAAGTGTGGGGTCCAAGGCTGATGCACCTTTTGATCAGTGTGGCAATGGGGCCCAAAGCACCATCACCACGGTGATCATAAGGTAAGTGTAGGCATGGTAAAAGCTGCCAAAGACAAACTGTATGGATGAATCCTGGTCACACAACAACTAAAACATCTGTGGCATAGTAGTGCTTGTGTCCCATTGCAACATAGATTGGGCGAGGCTAACAGTGCAGTGACACAGAAACATCGTTTTGGCCATGTGCATACAAACATCACACATGGGGGACCACATTGCCAACAATCAGCCAATTACACAATGACAGAAGTGACCATCATGATGCTGACCCACATATCTGCACCTATGGACACACAAATGTATATAACCTGTGGAGACTGTCGATGTCAGGTGAACAAATACCATACCATGGCAGCAATGGGACATACAAACCATGATCATTGTGCTGACTGATGACCCAGGAGTCCCAGGGAGAGCAGGGGAAAATCACCAAACAACATACAGCCAATGGCACACTACAGAAATGCCAATGCAGTGATGCAAATGCACTAACACAAACAGGCAGACTCACACTGCATATCAAACACAACAGGTGATGGGGGTGTGTGCCAGTGTCCCCAGGCAACCACACAACACATGAGGAGGCCTGAATCCCAATTACACAGATGTGTATACAGTGCCACACACAAGTAACTCATGGATTGGATTCCCCTATGTGGGCAATCTGGCATTGTTAGATGAGAGGGAGCCCAAATTACACATGTCACACAAGCTTGTAGGAACAGCAACTAACACAGCAAGAGACACACCCACCACAGCACTACCCCCAGGGACCCCACATTGTGCAGACACTAGCCTGCATGACAATTCCACTGTGATGACAAAGGTAGATGTTGATCACACTGTGAACCACAGCCATGTGTCCTCAGCTACAAACTACCATCACACCTACACAAGCTCCAATCAATCAGCAGGGCCTGCCAGCCAAGGCCAATATGGAGGTAGTGGTCTAGCCGTGCAACAACTCACATTTGCACACTCAACACCACACACCCTGATCTCCACCAATGTGCAGCAGTGAAGCTCACATGGACTGGTGACATTGCACATGCACCCATGACAATCCCAGGGGTGGTGGGGGAACTAAGGTGCAGAAACCCATCACACATGCCCACTCAACATGACTCGTCTATGTATGACACACAGCACAGTACGCCGTACATGCGCATGATGTGAAATCCACCACAAACAATGGGATCCTGGCCATAGTCACACACCAACGAAGAAGCCAAGGTGAGACACAAAGAACACACGTACACAACTTCCAACATTGCAGCTCTGACCCTGAGGAGTGGCAGCAGTCACACACACAACGCGTCACAATCACTGAAAGCTACCACAAACTCAAAATCACATTACTTGTGTAAACAACAAGTGCCAAGGGGAATCCTGAATGTGTCCCATCAGCGTTTGCCCACATCCCCAGCCCTGACAACAAAGACAACCTGGGATGACAACCTCATGAACATCAGCTTGCCATGCACCCACATCACGGAGAAACCAGGTCCAAGATGCTGGATGAACACATACCAACTCTGCAAGCATCACAAACAGGAACATCCCTAGGGACACAGCCTGTGTATGAAAAGGGAAGGGAACATGCACAGACATGCTCACACAACACACAACACGGGCACACGCAATGTCACCAGATTACACACAGCCATGAGGGCACTCCACTCCTGTGGAAGGTCCACTGTGCCAAACCTTGTCTGTGCACGACTCAAACATATCAGCAGGACACTCCGTCAGTGAGTCAACAACTACAACACACAGAAGCCTCTGCTCACATCAGCCTGGGTACGGGAGTGTCACGTCAGTCATCTGCATACACCCAAAACACGTGGCAATCCAGTTGTACTGTATACACAGATGAGTCCTCCAAAATTGATGTGCAAAACTGCATGTCCAGTGGAGACGGGCACACAGTCAGGGTACTAGGAACATTGGACAGTGGTAAGCCCAACAGATGTGCAACAGTGTAGGACAAAGATGGTAATCTACAAATGCTAAACGTACATCCCTGTGTCAAATGCTGAACATTACACCCTCAGACTGCAGCAAGGGATGCTATAGATCCAGACTAGATTAGGACACATATCCCATGGATCACATGGAGCCCATCACAGCAAAACTTCATTTACCTGATCTGAACACAATTACAACAGCAAATGCATGATTCTACACATCTACATCATGTACCACCAAAGATTAACCACAAGTAAACAAAAAGAGGCTTTATTCAGCAAGTGTGCAACTGAAATCAAAAGTCCAAAATTAACTACGGCCAATGTCCAGTCCAAATACACAGTCCCAACAGGGTGATGTGTGACAACTTGTCACCAATTGCTTGCCTGCACAGGTACCGACAGGGGACATCCCCTTGGAGGGGCATACGAGGGGCAGGCCAGGCACCGCAGGGACAGGATCAGGGGATGCCAGAAGGAGGCAGGGAAGGTGAGGTGGGTGCAGGAGTGTCACCGGCAACTGCAGTGGAGGTGTCTGACTCAGGGGGCCGGCACCACCGCAGGGCTCAAGTCCGATGGTGTTGGTGCTGCAACCACTGCAGTGGGCTGGTCAAATGGAGTGGACTGGGTCCCCAATGCAGTGCCCGAGTCAGACGGGGTTGTTGTGGACTCCACCGCAGTGCATGACTCCAAGGGAGTGGAAGGGGGGCAGAAGAGCTGGGCAGGACAGAGGGGGGACACGGTCTCCACACCAGTGGCACATACAGGCAGAGCGTCTGGTTTGGGGGTGGAAGAGCAAGTGGCAGGGGGGCAGGGCCTGAGCAGTTTGGGGATGCGGTATCGGTGTGTGGGGAACCTGGGGCAGGGTGTGGCGGTGGAACCTGTGGAGTGGTGGCCTGGGGGATGGAGGTGAGAGACTGGGTGGGTGACTTGCAGGGCGGTGGCGGGGTCTTGCTCTTCCGGGTCCGGGGGGACTTGCGGGTGGGGGCTCACTCTGCCTGCGCCTGGGGGAGGGTGTCCGGGGGCGAGGGGCACTCCCCTCTCTGTGTGTGGACTTCCTCTTCCCCCGGTATGCTGGATCAGCGGGATTGGAGGGGAAGAGGCCGAGGTCAGAGAGGAAGAGTTGCTGTGTATGTGGGGTTGCAGGTGAGGCAAGGGAAGGGGTCTTGGAGGGAGAGGATCTTGAGGATTGCGGAGTGACTGTGGTTGCCTGTGTGTGTGTCAGTTCCCCATCCCCTGTGTGTGTGGAATCAGTCCCCTGAGGATGCTTGTGTGCACGTCTTGCCTTGGTTTTGGGTGTGTGTGTGCTGCTCGTGTCTGTGTGTTTGGGTGATTGTGCAGGTGTGCATGTGCTTTGGACAGGTAGGGTGGTAGGAAGTGTGGATGGGGCAGAGGTGGGAGGGGTGAGGGACTGTTGGAGGAGGGACACTGCTGCCGTCTGGGAGGAGTCCATAGACCTATTGCTCCTCTGTAGGGCAGACATACCCGTTGAGATGCCCTCCATGAACGACAACAGAGTGGTGTGTGCATGGAGGACAGTCAGCATTGCTGTCTGCCCTACATGGAGCTGCCGAAGGAGGTACACAGACTCCTCACTCAGGGCAGCAGGGGACACAGGGGCAGGGGGTGCGGTGCCTGGCTTGAAGGAGACACGCTCCCGAGCACGGGAGCCTCCACGGACCTCAGGAATGGGAGCCAATGGGAGGGCGGTGGTTGGTGGTGGCGGGGTCAGACAGACTAGCTGGGGTGTTGTGGCTGCTGACACCTGCATCCACAAGGGAGTCATCCTCCGAGCTGCTGTGGTCCCCAGCTGAGGTGGATGGTGCTGAGGACTCCTCGGTGTGGCTCCCCTCGCCCTCCGTGCCACTGGGTCCCTCTGACCACTCGTCGGACGCTGACCCAGTCTGGCTCCGCTGCTCCTCCTGGTCCGTGGAGCTGTCCCCTCCTGTGGCTGTGGATGTATCTGCAAACAATTAGGGAAACAGACAAACATCAGTCACCTGCACTGACCGCACACACCACAGTAAGTACAGCACATCACAGAGCAAGCCCTGGCATCTCTAGTAGAACATTGCCAAAAGTCATCACACAGATTAGGAGATGCCAATTGTCAGTCTGATGGTCAACCATGGAACAGACACCCCTCCTGCCCTTGCACCCATCTGTCTGGTGCCTGTCTGATGGTAAGACCCCAGTGTGGACACATGCACCACCTACACAGTAGTTGGACATTGCTGAGAACACGGTGAAGTATGTGAACATGCCCACGTCACATCTCTTGCCACTGAGTCAGTGCAGGTGTCTGTATAAATGGACGGCCAGAGTCTAAATAGAAATGCATGTGATGCATACCAGCACCAGACCCCATGAAGCACCCATGTCCGGATAGTCAATGCCACAATGGGGTGCATGTTGCACATGTCACTCCCCTGCAGGATCACTCTTAGGAAGTTTAATGCCATGACACAGGCATGCCTGCAAAGTCATACATCACTGTCTCCAGTCACATGGCCATGGCAGCCAGCCAACAACAGTCTGCACTGTGTCACAATCCTAGGACATGGGGAAGGCAAGTAATGTAACTGACAAGTGCACATGTCCATCCCCCAAAAACCACATCATCTGAACTACTATTTGTCCACGTCATACCAATTGGACATATGGGGGACATGAAACACAACTCTCTGAACATGAGCACCTCACAGTGTGCTGAGAATGAAAAACAGCTGCCTGACAGTCACAGTGGCATACACCTGTCTGCACAGTCATGTGATCAAACACCTATAAGTCACAGAAGTCTTGTCTCACATGGTCCAATAGCAGATGGCATGCTGACCCCTAACCGATAAACATCACAGGAGTCCCGACAACGTAGTCACAGCACAACGACACAGAGGCAGACACCTGAGGGAACATTTCACTGAGCACAGCATGTCAGCTGATACACGGGAGTGGGAGTACAGAGTGTATTGTATGCCCTGGAGTAGGCATGACTGTCCGGCTCCACCTGCAAGATGGATGAGCCCTGGTCAGTAGGCAGGTGGCTAGGCATGTGTGACACACTTGACATACATACTCCTGAGGCCCAAACATTTTACCCACTCGCAGCATGGCGGTGTGGCAACTACCCCAGGGACATGTGGTGATTCTGATCTGCAAGTGGATCACATATCAAAGTTACACCCAGACTACATTGCACGACTCAGGCATTGTGTGAGCAATTGACCCACCCATGAAGGCTAACACAATATCACGGGAACAAAAGCTGTCACCCACCTTGAGCAAAGCAAAATGCAAGGACCCTGTACCCGAGTGACACAATTATCCTGAGCGTAAGGAGCACACCGGCCTATCAGATGGGTAGTGGCCATGTCACAATAGAGGGACATGGGTACTGGACAACAAGACTGATGTACTGGGGAAGTTTAACCACGCCACAGGAGGGCACATAGAATGTCAGACAGAGTTCACAGTGCAGTCTTTGACTCACCCCCTCCTTGCTGCTGTCTGCCCTTCAGCTGCCCATCCAGCTCCGGGAAGACCACCGGCAGGATCTGGAGCATGTGGGGGGTCAGGGTCCGGTGTCCGCCCCTCCTGCGAGGAGGCGACAGCTTCAGCTGGACCCTTGCAATCCTCCGGGTCCAGCCCCGAAGGTCCTGCCACCTCTTCTGGCAGTTGCGGATCCGGCGCTTGTAGACCCCCACGGATCTGACTGCCCGGACGATGGCCAGCCAGATATCCTGCTTCTGATGGGCATCAACCTGTGAGGATGACAAAGTGAAAAGGCCATTACTACACATGCAACATATCCGTGCATCACACAGTTGGAAATACATGTCACAATCACAGGGGCATATGATGTACACAGGCAGTGCAACGAGGGCTATGGACAGTTTGCCAGCAGTTACTACATGGTATCATTGCATGGGAAGTGAACCTTGTTTGAATGCACTGTTAATCCACTGTACCTGTTCAGTGCATGTGACTACACACTTTGGGGGTGAGTACTACTCAGTGAGCATGCTAGCCAGTGGTGTGCACACTGTAAATCCTGCTAGTCAGACAACATGCACAATTAGTATGGCAGTGGACAGCACACTCACCTGCTCCCCTGGTGTCCCATACAGCTTGCTGTACTGTGGAAGGAGGTTGTCCAGCAGGGCCTGGTTCTCCTCATGGGTGAAGGCTGGGGCTCTCTCCACAGTATGTGCCATTGCAGTAGCCAGAGGTTGCAGAGACAGCAGCAGTGTAGTGGCAGATGTCGTCCTGGAGCATGTAGTGCAGGCAAGTGAGCCCTCAGGGGAACAGCCAGCATTATATGTGTGCTGCAGAGGCAGATACTGTGCCATGTGTCCAAAGTGATAGGTCCAAGTCGTATGCATCTTATGAATCTGACCAATCCATGGAATTGCAGCACCAAGACACGCCCACAGCATCCTTCAAAAATGTCAACTTCATGACACCCATGAATTTGCAACATTGTTGTGGCTGGCCAACTGAATTCACTGCATCAGACTCGTTGAAGCTTCAGAAACGCGTCCGTTGCCATGCCAGGCCCCAGCCAATGCGTGCGCACCGATCGGACCATTGCTGTACAATGCGTACCCACGATACAATGCGTACCCGCTCACATTGAATGCAATGGGCCGGCCGGGCACACCGATCGGTCCATTGCTGTACAACGCGTACCCGCTCACATTCAATGCAATGGTCCGTGCGGGCACACCGATCGGACCATTGCTGTACAACGCGTACCCGCTCACATTCAATGCAATGGGCCGGCCGGGCACACCGATTGGTCCATTGCTGTACAACGCGTACCCGCTCACATTCATTGCAATGGTCCGTGCGGGCACACCGATCGGACCATTGCTGTACAACGCGTACCCGCTCACATTCAATGCAATGGGCCGGCCGGGCACACCGATCGGTCCATTGCTGTACAACGCGTACCCGCTCACATTCAATGCAATGGGCCGGCCGGGCACACCGATCGGTCCATTGCTGTACAACGCGTACCTGCTCACATTCAATGCAATGGGCCGGCCGGGCACACCGATCGGTCCATTGCTGTACAACGTGTACCCGCTCACATTCAATGCAATGGGCCGGCCGGGCACACCGATCGGACCATTGCTGTGCAACGCTTACCAGGCATACAACGTGTACCCGCTCACATTCAATGCAATGGGCCGGCTGTTAGGGTTTGTACTATGAATGTAGCTCAACCTCATACTGTGTATTGAAATGCAGCTGCATGATGAATATGGCCTCTCTGCTGTATTTTACATATTGGTTGTATCATGTATATTGTTCCTCTCTTTTAATGCTATGAGAGTTTTGCTTGTAGCTTCATTGTGCACATACTTTATTTTGGTAGCTGATATTCAGAAAGGGAATAGGCAGCTTTATGTTTTTATTGTGCAAAGAATAACTGAACATTCAGCATTGTGCTCGTGTCTGAGCTCAGGGACTCATTTGCATAAGCAGCATGTTGATTACACACTGTGAATACAGGAGCACGTGGCTGCTGCAAGCACTGAGTCATTGTTTGGCACGTTTTCATCACTCCACCCTAATTAAAGCACCCCACCCATGCCTGAGACTATAAAAGACCTGCTAGCTCAACGAGACGCGCTTGCGCTCGTTATAATATTCTCTCACCTGATTTCCAGCGAGGCTCCGGTTTGCATTCCTGTTTTCCCCAACAGCTCTCCAGCGAGTTGGATTCCTCTCCCTTCACCTCTTCTGTTCCGGTTGTGTCCTTGGTATCCACGGCGACTCTTCATCTCGGGGATTCTTCTCTTCCTCGTTCCGGTTTCCACTTTGAAATTCTTCCGACCTGCAACGAAAGAAAGAAGTCTCATATGCAAGTAAGATCTGTCTAATTTAAAAGCTTGCAGGAACAAAAGTGCGCACAGAGAAAAAAGCAGGTATTTTTCAAAATATTAACAATTAAAGTATACTTACTTTTGGTAGTTTGAACTTGAAAGGAACTCTTCTCCTTGGACAGCCAGATGCTTTGTCTACAGAATAAAAAGATAAACAAGAAAGACTGCATAAATAAAGACTCATTGGAACTTTTAGGTCACGTTTACAAACTACCAGTTTATGACTCATTAAGGCATTTATTAGTAAGTGCATGACAGAGGGAAACCATCAGAACTGCTTGGTGTTATTATTTATTTGTGAATAACGTTATTTATTCCCACAGAAGAATGCAAGAAACATAATTTTGGCATCAATCTTCTATGAAAACGAAAAAACTTAAGTTTTGTGAAAAGCATGATTACAGGTACTTCCTGAATATGATGTAATCTATAAACAGATATGATAGGACAATTATAGAGAGTTAGTTTAATGTTATTATATTTATTTTCATATATAGATGCCTAGCCACTGAAGGACAGCATTATACAGAAGCTATAGAGAAAGAGTCGGATCGACTTGAGCTGCAAACAGTGGAGTGTTTTGTTTTGTTCTTTTTTATTTTGTCCCATTTTCCCCTTTCCCCCGGAGATCTATTCCTGCCAAACTGAGTTTCATATGCAGTTCGGGCGGGCATAGGTTTTCAGGGGCATAGAGAACTTTCGTCTCATCTCTCAAGTTGAACAACCTGGATTTCAGGTGAGTGAAGACTTAACACCGGCCGGGCACACCGATCGGTCCATTGCTGTACAACGCGTACCCGCTCACATTCAATGCAATGGGCCGGCAGGGCACACCGATCGGTCCCTTGCTGTACAACGCGTACCCGCTCACATTCAATGCAATGGGACGGCCGGGCACACCGATCAGTCCATTGCTGTACAACGCGTACCCGCTCACATTCAATGCAATGGGCCGGCCGGGCACACCGATCGGTCCATTGCTCTACAACGCGTTCCAGGACAGGTCACATGCATATGTCACCATGCTGGTCACTGGTGAACCTATGCCAGCCACATTTACTTTCCAGGGACTCAGGGGCACACCTACAACACCACACCCAGTCCACACTGTCTATGAGGCATGTGTGGCAGCATAACCTTATCTGTGTATGGGGGTGAACATGTGGATTTTGGGGTGGCACTTGGGGGCAGACACACCCAGGCTGTGCACGTGTTAATGGGGACAGGGTCCTTTGTGTGTTGTGCACATGACCACTGTGGTGTGCAACTTTTCATTTCTGAGCATGTGTCATGGTCACATTTCCAGGTTGTGTATGTGTATGACATGTCACATATCCCCAGGCTCACACGTGGGAAGGCATGTACGTCACAGGGTGGCCCATTCCAACAATAGTGATGTCCCTCCACAGTCTGTGTGCATGTTGTGTATCACATGTCTCTGACTCCATGTGCACAATGGGAGACAGTCTCCACATCCACGTGGTTTGTGCATGAACTTTGATGGTGTGTGTGTGTGTGTCGCAGATGTCCATGTCTGTCCTGCAGAGGCTACAGGGGCCACCACCTGTGGGTGTCATGTTTGTTTTCCTGACGTGTACATGATACGCCATGTCATGACAGTGTCCATGTGGCAAGACAGGCTCCCTGGGAATCTACCTGTCAATGAGCTGTGATGCCTGTGGAGCATCTGTCCAGACATGTCACTGTGGTATGTGTGTGGAACGTGAGAGCAGTTAATGTGTACTGTGACACAGCCTAATGGTGTCCCATAGCACACCCTGGAACCAGTTGTCAACACTTGTTGCACAGAGAGATGTTAGATGATGTCCATGTAGGTGCCATATATGTCCAAACGGGACGACACACACATCAAGTACTTGTGTATGTTGATGATGTGTCATGTGAAATTGAGTATGGTGAACGGCACATTGGTGGGGTGACTGACAATCTTGCTTTCTTCACCTATGCACTGCAGGGCTCCTGCTGTCCATCGACCATTCCCAGACCTGGCAACGATGGTGGAACGTGACAGCATCCGATGGTACCGCTTCACCAGGCAGCTGATTGAGGATTTGGCAGTGCGGTTGGCCCCACATTTGCAGCCTGGCCGGCCGTATCCTACAGCGCTGACCCCCAAGGTGAAGGTGATGGCAGCCCTACACTTCTTTGCCACCGGTACCTTTCAACACACTGTGGCAACTACTGGTGGGATGTCACAGACTATGTTCAGCCGTGTGCTACGCGATGTTTTGGGGGCAATGTTGAGATACCTCAACCAGTACATCTATTTCCCAACACGTCAACGACTCACTGACGTCAAGAGTGACTTCTATGCCCTGGGGAGGATGCCACATGTAATTGGCTTCATTGATGGGACACATGTGGCTTTGATACCACCACAGGCACATGAGCAGGCATACCGGAACCGTAAACATTATCATTCGATCAATGCTCTGGTGGTATGTCTTGCAGATATGACCATCACACATGTGTGTGCCAGTTTCCACGGTTCGGCACACGATGCCTACGTGATGAGGAGTAGTCACATCCCGAGGATGATGTCACAGATGCCGAACCAGCGTGCCTGGCTTGTTGGTGTGTACTGACTTTGTACCATTGTGTGTGTTCTGCTATGTTGTTTTCCGCACACATTTTCAAATCGGCTAATGTGCAATTGTCTGTCTGTAGGTGACTCGGGATACCCCAACATGCCGTGGTTGCTGACACCCCTCAGGAACCCTGTGACACCAGCCCAGATGCGCTACAATGAGGCACATGGTCGGACGAGGAGGGTGATTGAGCGGACCTTTGGTCTCCTGAAGAAGACAGGAGGGACCCTCCCATATGCCCCAGCAAAGGTGTGCAAGATTGTCATCGTCTGCTGCATGCTACACAACCTGGCAGTGCGGAAGGAGTTGCCTCTCATCCTGGATGACGATGACCAACGTCCGCCACCTGTGGAAGATCCTGGCCTGGGTCACGATGCCAGTGAAGATGATGATGATGATGATGTCCGCACACAGCTCATCACCAACTTCTTCAGCTGAATGTGAGTCTCCAGAGGGTTGTAATGTCAATGATTTGAGTTTGCATGATATGTGTGTGTGGTGCTCTGGTGCTGTTTGAGTGTGGCCATGTGCTACTTGACTGGATGCGTGCAGCTATGTGTCCTTGCAGGTGGTCTGTACTGCCCAACAGTGTTGACATGCTAACTTGGTTTTGTGTAGTTATCTCGTGACATGTATTAGACATGAGTATTGCCGTTCTGTGCTGTTCTTCAGTGGTTTTGACTGTGTGTCATGTCTGTCCTTCACAGGGTGCTGCTGGAGTTGTCTGATCAACTTGGATCCCCCGAATCCATGATTCAACTTCCAAGGTGGAAGCAGTCGTTTCCCTACAGATGATGTGCCACACACCCCTGGACTTTCTATCTTCTGCACTTTTTGACTTTGTGGGCACAGCCAGGTTGGATTAGCTTGCATTTGTAGTGGAAACAACATGTTGGAAATGTGTAAAAACCTGTGCTTGACTTTGGGATGTGCGTTGTCTGTAGTCACACATCTGACTGACATTTGCTTACTGCACCTGTTGTCTAGTTGACAGTGACTGTGAATAGGTGGCGTGTCTGTACATTCCACTGTACTTCGTTGCAACATCAGTATAGGTGATGAGTCTGATGGCCCTGGTGTGTATGTGTTTTGTGGCCCTAGTGGTGTGTCTCCCTCATATGTGTCACGTCGCCATGACTGACATGACAGTGTTGGACTTGCTGTAGCAGATAGCATGCACAGTGTAATTTAGAAGATCAACATCTACATGACAAAAACCACGTTGGAATCACAACAGAGGCAGATATGGTGTATTGGTGAGTTTATTTACATACAGGTGTGAGGATGGTGCACAGGATGGTGGGTGCTGTACATAGAAATTTGGATCCAAAGTTCCCATGTGAATTGGAAGTCTTGGTAGCTGAAAATTCCAGAGTAAAGTCCACAGTCATCTGATACATTTGGTCAACTAGAGCTCCCCATGTCATGTGGGAGAGTTGGCTTGGCTTCAACAGGGCGTGCAGTATGCACACAGAGGAACATTTCCAGAACAGGTGTTGGCTTCCTGGGGGATGTAGATGGCCATCGGCCTCTCAGTTTGGCCTCCTCGGACGGCCCCTCTTCTTGGGGGGGACCCTCAGGTGCAGACTGCGGCGGTGCAGGGGACTCTCTGCCAGAGTCCTCCTCCCTCCCTGTGGCATTTGCAGTTGTTTCAGCAGCAGATGTTGTGGGCACACAGGGAGGTGAGGCCATGTTGGTGCTGATCTGGCGGAGGCATGTCAGTATGTCCCTATGCACCGCTGTCAGTTGTTCCAATGTGTCCCACTTGGACTCCATGCCACACATGTGTGTCTCGACACGTGACATGTGTGTCTCGACACGGGACATGTGGGAGTCCAAGCGGGCATGATGGGCAGCCTGCTGCTGTTGTATGTCCTTGAGGATCCCCACTACCTGGCTGACCTCTCCGGTGCTAGTCTGGTACGCATCCGCGATGCGTGCCAGTTGTGGGTCATCATACAGTCCAGACCCCTCTGCAAGGAGAGACCTATGTCTCCCACCCCTCCCACCACCCCTGGCGACACGTGCAGGACCTGCAGTGGCATGCACAGGTGACCGTGGGCCCACTTGGGTGTTGTTCCTGGGCTCGTTGTCAGCAGCTCCAGTTTGGGCCTGGGTCCGTGCGCTGTTGTCATCTGTGGTCCTTGGTGTGTCCGTGTTGGCAGGGGTGGCCTGTGTGTTGGCAGTTGTTGGAGGGGTGGGTGCAGGGGGTGCAGATGTTGGTCCTGCTGGTGCTGCATTATGACTCACACCGGAGGGTCCAGCTGGTTCTTCGCCATCCGAGGAGTGCAGAGGCTGATCCACACCAGTGAGCTCAGTGTTCCCCGGAGCCTGGGACAGGGAGTCCTCCTGGTCTGCTGCTGTGTCCCCATCATCTCCTGTTTTGGGGAGAGAAACAGATTGTATGTTATGTTTCTACTGGCATCAATTGTTCAAACACCTGACAGTTGTGACTGTACCTCTGGATGTGGGCCAGGACATTGCATTCTCCTAAATAGTGACAGTCAGTGAGTGATATTGGTGTAGCACATTGTCCTGCCAACCTGTGGCATGTCAATGTGAATGTTGAGGTGTGTGCATGACCAGCATTGGTGGTATTTCGTTACCATCCAGGCCTCCTTCTCCCCCCAGCCCAGTTATCCCACCATGCAACGTGCTTGCATTGCAGGGAGTGCAAGTTGGCTTTCAGGATGTCAGGCAGTGGTGTTGTGCTGTTTGTTGTTGCACAGTTCCCAGCAGGGCCTTGTGCTCCCCAGAGCAGTACCCAGTGTCAGCCATCTTGTGAGTCCTTATCCACTCCCTGTGATGTGAGCATGGTTGAGAGTGGTGTTGATGGGCCAATTGTGAGGGTGAGCAATATCTGTGCCTACAACTCCCATCATGCTATTGCCTCCACCCCCCTTCCCAGCATGCCCATCCTTCCTTCCTTTTGACTCTGCTTCCCTGTGGGGTGGGGTGCCTGTGCTGACAGGATGGCTGGGAGTGTTGTCCTGGCAGTTGTTTGGCTACAAGTCCCAAGAGTGACCCTGTGCTTCACACAGCATAACCCAGGGTGGTGGTTCTTTGTGGGATCTTCAGTTAGGCTGTGAGGCATTGCATTCTCCCAGGTGGGTTATGTGGAGTTAGTGTTGAGGGGGTGTGTGAGAGCAGCTGCTTGTAACTATGGTCAGTGCTGTGAGTCCTCCTTCCCACACAGCCAGATATCCCACCATGCAACGTGCTTGCATTGCAGGGAGTGCAAATTGGCTTTCAGGATGTCAGGCAGTGGTGTTGTGCTGTTTGTTGGTGCACAGTTCCCAGCAGGGCCTTGTGCTCCCCACAGCAGTACCTCAGCCATCTTGTGAGTCCTTATCCACTCCCTGTGATGTGAGCATGGTTGAGAGTGGTGTTGATGGGCCAATTGTGAGGGTGAGCAATATCTGTGCCTACAACTCCCATCATGCTATTGCCTCCACCCCCCTTCCCAGCATGCCCATCCTTCCTTCCTTTTGACTCTGCTTCCCTGTGGGGTGGGGTGCCTGTGCTGACAGGATGGCTGGGAGTGTTGTCCTGGCAGTTGTTTGGCTACAAGTCCCAAGAGTGTCCCTGTGCTTCACACAGCATAACCCAGGGTGGTGGTTCTTTGTGGGATCTTCAGTTAGGCTGTGAGGCATTGCATTCTCCCAGGTGGGTTATGTGGAGTTAGTGTTGAGGGGGTGTGTGAGGAGAGCTGCTTGTAACTATGGTCAGTGCTGTGAGTCCTCCTTCCCACCCAGCCAGATATCCCACCATGCAACGTGCTTGCATTGCAGGGAGTGCAAGTTGGCTTTCAGGATGTCAGGCAGTGGTGTTGTGCTGTTTGTTGGTGCACAGTTCCCAGCAGGGCCTTGTGCTCCCCACAGCAGTACCCAGTGTCAGCCATCTTGTGAGTCCTTATCCACTCCCTGTGATGTGAGCATGGTTGAGAGTGGTGTTGATGGGCCAATTGTGGGTGTGACCAATATCTGTGCCTACCACTCCCATCATGCTATTGGCTATACTGACTTGACCAGCATACACAGAATTCCTTCCTTTGAGTGAGCTTCCCTGTGAGGTGATGTTCTAGTGGTAGGTAAATATCTGTGAGTGTTTGTTGGTTCTATTTGTGCCACTGCCTTGCAGTATTTGTTGTTAGGTTTGTAGATCTCATGACACAGTTACATATCACTATGAGATGGCAGGTATTGTGTTTGTCTGACTAGCATTCACATCTTGGGCTGAATATCTTTTGGTTGCTGTGTATTTGCTAAGTGTGCATGATTTGCCTATCCCCTTGACTGTGATGTGTGTGTGTTGTCACACCATATTGTATATATTAGTTGTGTACTCACCAGGCTCTGGGATGTCTGTTAGTCCGTATACGCTCACTGGTGGTAGGATGGCCCGCACCTTCTCCTCCCAGGGCCTGAGGTATACTGGTTTTGCAGGAGGGCCACTGCCGGTGTGCTGGCTGAGGAGGTAGTCCTTTTTGAGTAGTTCCCGGTCCCTCCTGCGCACATCATACCACCTGTTCTGGATGTCTTCCTTTGTGCGCAAACATGGTGATTGTGCGTTCAACCTGTCGACAATCCTCGCCCACATCTTGGTTTTCTGCGACAAGGGGGTCTGTTGTACCAATGTACCAAACAACTGTGGCTCTACCCTGAGTATCTCGTCTACCAGGACTTCCAATTCACAATCTAGGAACTTATGGTTCTTCTTTGGGGGCATGGTGATGGGTGGTGGTGGTGATTGATGTGTGTGTGTGCAGGTGGGGGGGGGGTGAGTGTAGGTTTAGCTGGGTGTGTGTGAGGGTGCTATTTGTAGGTGTGGTAATGGTGTGTGGTTTGTGTGATGTATGAGCTGTGAGTGTGTCTGTGGTTGCTGTGTGATGGTGTTGTGTGCTGGCAGGTCAGTGGAATTTGCAAAGGATCATGGTAGGGATTTGTGGCCTTTATGTAGGTGGAGTTGGAGGTGTGTCCTTGTTCCATTTGTTTCCTCTCCCTGTATTTATTGGCTTGGTGGTTGCTTGTTTGGCCCTTTTTTTTCTAATTTTTCCTTGGTGTTTTTGGTGCATGTACGAGTCGTTCTTGTGCCGAGTAGGACGCTGCAGTTGTCTGGTGCGATCTTGTCCAACTCGTTCCCGCTGTGTGTCAGCTAGGTTTCATATGCGGCGTACGAGTCGGTCGAGTAGTATTGGGTTGCTTCGGCTGGGTTTTGTATGCGTGTCGGTCGTACGGCTTGTGCTCCGGGCGAGTCGGTCGTGTTTTGCATGCACAGCATCGTACTACGCGGGTCGGAGTTTGCGGGTACGTTTCGTTCAGGTTCAATCCGAGTGCGTGTCGGTCGGTTCGTTTCGCGTGATTTCACGGCCGGATGGCTTGTTTCCGTCCGGCTCGGTCGGTCGTTTTGTATTCCGTCCGAGTCTGTCGGATTTCACATTCATTTAATCGTACTACCCGGGTCGTGCGGCGCCGGTCCGAGTCGTTCGGACTAAATTCCCGTACCGAGTCGGTCGGTATGTTTTCCGGCCCGAATCGGAATCGGCCCCTTTGTCTGGAAATCATGCAAAAAATATGATAAGGTGTCTTGAAAATAAAAATACTGTATTACTTTAACATGGGAAAGTGTTTCATTTTAGATCATCAGATGATATCACTGTATTGATAAGTATTTATTGCAAGTGACATGATCTGATAAACATTCCTGCCTCCTTTCTGTTAACAATGTTAGTAAACTAAGAGGCAACTACGTTGTCATGTCAACTCTATATGTAACCTAGATTCTCATTCTTCTTAGAGTAATATCTTAGTTAATTAAATCAAACACGAGTTTTTTGCACATTGCACTTCCTGCACTCGGCAATTTGAAAGTGGTCTCTCTCTCTCTAGCTCTGTTTTGAGATAATGAACGGAAAGGAGACTCGAAAAGGAGAAATAAAGTATTTGCATAGGCTCACTCAATTTCGTCTAGCTAGGAAGGCAGGATAGACCTGGTTTCACTGAGCCATTCAGCCACGAGATGGGAATCTCTCTTTCCCATCAAAAGTAATGCCCAGTCTTTAAATTGTTGCCATATGTTATTAGAGTGTCGATGACATTCAGAAACCAGTTTTTATAGCACAAAATATACTTTGCCCAATGACATAAAGGCACTTCAGAACACACAGATTACATTACACCTTTTTTTGTCAGCACTGGGACATTTGACCAGATTCAGAGGATTTTTAGCCCAGGCTGGGATTCGAACCTGGTTGCCAGGGGTGAAGCTTCTATTGGTGCAGCAGGTGCAGTGGCACTAGGGCACGTAGGCCTGAGTGTCCCACTGAACCCTAATTATTTCTGTATTTTACAATTCAAACAGTAGCTATGGGTTATGGGAGGGGCACCTCCTTCCTTGTGCTAGGACCCATGACACCTTGGCTATGCCACTGCGGTTCCCCCATATGCCAGGGTTGGCATTTCAAACCCCTAGACAACATCTCCACCTGTGAAAGTTTGTCTAGTTTCGGGTTTAGACTTCAAAAAGCACTTTTCCTCGAGGCATCAGTGGCTCCCCCACCTCTACTGAGGGTGGTTATGAGCTCGCCTCTCAACACAAATGGGGCAGGGTCCGTTGAATTTCATGCTTTATAAATTTAAAAGTGTTTGTGTGGGAGCCTATCTGAATGCAATTAATCAATCAGGGGGCTTTTAAAGCGCGCTACTCACCTATGAGGGTCTCAAGGCGCTGTACAATTGAATGTGATACTTCATTTTGAAAGAAGTGGTAGTGGGAATTTGTCTCAAAGCCTTATCCTATGTGACTGAAGTGTCAGTGTGATTCTCCACCAAAACTTAATCTTGATGGGGTGACTGACACTTCATTATCTCTTATCAGGAATACCCATTGTGATGCCTCGAAAACTTCTTTTGATGGCAGGAAACCCTAACACGATGAAAGAATCACTATTGTGTGTCTTGGACAGCAAAGCTGTACATTAGGTGAGGCAGGCCCAGGAGTGATAGTCTCATCACTCAACTTTACATTTTATTACTGCATACATTATGAAGCAGAGGTATAGACTTTCTCGCTCTCCCTCACAATCTGCTTTTCTTACTCACCTTCTCACCTCGTCCCTTTCCTGCTCTCCACGCTCTGCCTGCTTTTCTTCTTTCCATTCTTGCTCGCTACTAACTGCTTTCCAATTTCCTGTCGTATCCTTCAACTTTCCTTTTTCTTCCCTTCTACACTCTCCCCTAGGTACACTTTTCTTCACTTCCAATTCCCCTCTTTCCACTTTTTATCCTCATCGTTTCTTTGTTGCACTCCAATCTCTGCTTTACCCAGTTCTCTTCACTCTTCTCATTCCTTGTCTGTCTGTGGATCCCTCCTTGATCTCTCCTCCTTCCTCTCTCTCCCTTTTATCTGTTTTTCCTACTCACACCTATCCTTCATGACATCACCTCTTCTTGCTTCCTTCCTCCTTCTCCACTGTTCTTCCCTACTCCTCCACCTGACAAAATGTTTTCACATTGTAACCCAGGCCTGGTACAATAGTGCAATAATGGTTCATACAATGTGAGAATGTTGTTTAGGTGTCGCCTACAGAGCGCAAGTGCTATGCTGTCAGACATATTGTTACCTGTTTAGGGGGCTTACAGTCCACCAACAGCATACCATTAGTTCTTTTTGTTGTCATTCTCATTTGCAATCTTTCGCTTGCCTAGCTCCTGTAGGGTTCCCTTCCTTTCTTGTATTGCTTATCCCTAGAGCATGGACCACATACATGTGTTCTTCCTCATATTTGTTCTTCTTCATCTTTTTGCAGTGCACATTTTATTTTAAATTTATAAGCATTTCAGTATTATTTCTGGATGTGCAATGTGCTTTCCTACTTTTAACAGGCACCCAGCTTCTTATTTATGTTGCTTTCACCCTATGTGTCTCTGTTGGCGCTTTAGTTACTTATACTGTACTAGTCTACTCCACCCCATGCCACTCTGCTCCACTCCTCACAGTGCCACACTGCGGTGCTTTATCCCACTCCAAGTGACTCCACTCTGCTCTCTGCTTAGAGTGGCTCTAAGTCACTTCACTCCATGCCACACTTCTGCACTCTGACACTCTTTACACCACCCAACTCTAAGCCAGTTCAATCTAAGCCAATATCCTATATGCCACGCTGTAACTTTTAACCATGCTGACAATCAGCCATGCTGCTGTACAACATGGCTGAAAGATATTGGTAAAACCAGTAGCTCTCACGTATGCGAGAACTATTGTCTATGCTTCCAAATTTTGTGCAGTAGTAGTCTCAATTCACGTGACTTCACTCTGTTCCACGTCAATCTGTCACTTCACTCCACACCACGCCACTCCACACAATGCCACACTGCAGCACTCTATTGTATTGTAATTGCATTTATATAGCTCTTACCTCCCCTTACGAGACGTCGAAGTGCTTTTTCGGCGAGTAGCACGCTACTCGAAACCCATAAAGGATTAGTGGTGAATTAGTATAGTGAAATATGAAAGTAGTTTGAGTGGTGGATATGTTAGTCAGTTATTTGGATTAAGAAGGATAGTGGAGGGATAGAAGAGGGGCAAAGGTTTGCATTTATATAGCGCTTGCTACCTCTGATGGGGAGTTGAAGCACTTTTTCAGCGAGTAGCACGCTACTCAGGAACTGCCACTCTACTCTTCGCCACTCTACTCCACTCTCCTCTACATCGCTCTACTCCACTGTATGCCACTTTACGCCACTCCACTCTATGCCAGTTCAATCAAAATCACTATCCTATATGCTGTGCACTAACTTTTAGCCCTGCTGACCAGCAGCCACACTACTGTACAACATGACTGAAATACATTGGCAAAATTAATAGCTTTCACGTAGGCGACAGCTATTCGCTTTGCCAATGTTTCTAAGTTTTGTGCAGTACTATCAACCCACTCTGCTCTACCCCACTCTAACTCACCTCACTCTACGCCAATCCACACAATGCCACACTGCAGCACTCTGCCACTCCAATCCACACAGGTGGGAGCAGGAAATAGGTACAAATGGCATGTTATAGCTGACGGCTGACTGGTAGGGTGAAAGGAAATTTGTGGGAGGTGTAGTGTACAGGTGGCAAGAAAGGACATGAGATGCATGATGGGAATGATTGAGAATAGGGGCAGTTGGGAGGAGTGGTTACGGGACAGGTGGAGTTGGGTGACACAGAAGAGGGTACAAGAAGGGATGACTTACATGAAGGGACAAAGAATTTTAAAAGTGGGTGTTTTGGTGCCAAGACAGGATCACAGAATGGTGATGGGGGATGGTGCCATGACAGAAGGGAGACTATGTTGGGTGCACGGAGAGGGACAAACTGAGTCAGGACTGAAGTGTGTGATGGGAACTGGGCAGTATTAGTGGCAGCAGAGGGCAATAATTGATGATGGGATGGCTAAAAGGAAGTGAAAAAAGGCAGGAGGGATGGTTGGCAATGGGGTGAAAGGAGTGTGTGACAGGAAAGCATATGTAATTAATGAAGTCTTAACAACCCCAAAAAATTCCACCTCGCACACTTTTTAATACAAAGTTGAAGCAGCTTTTCAAAATAATAGAAGCCTTCCATTACAAAATTCAAAGATGGAGAGCTAAGGTGTGTGACTGAAGTGTCAGCGGGCTGGTGGATGTCGGAGAGCACAAGTTACAAGGGGGCTGCAGGACATCCTCTTCCTTGTCATTAACACCGCTTAGGGGAAGTGTCAATCGGTTGGGCCTTGTCTGTGAATGATAACTCCAGAGTGCAACCATACCTTGTTCTGTAGCCGTAGGACATGCATGGTTGTTGACTTTCTTTATGATGACATCTGTATGCTCTTTTGCATTTCACATCAAGAATCTCCACTTCAAGTTATCTATTACCTGAGTTCAATCACTAGTGCCAGTAGCCACATACGTTGACTATCTCACCTGGTCACAGGGCTCAGGAGAAGGCGGGGATAGATGTCAACTCTACCCTGGCTGAACAAACTGTTTTAGTTGCTGATTGACTAATAAGACTGTTGTCCGTCTCAAGTAACATTTACGTTTGGGCTATGATAGGCCTTGTTTCCATTGTTTAACTGCATGAGTGGCGGGATTGACAAGGCCTGTACTGTTCTCAGAAAAAAGCTTTAGGGTGGAAGGGTAAAATCTGAATGCAGTAGACGAAAATTAACAGCAGTAGCCAACCATTTAAACTAGTAGGGGCAACATGTACTATATACTGCTCTCAAAACACGGGTCGCAAATTGCAGCCAATATTTTTGTGACCAGTAAATATTTTTTCAAGCTGGTCTATGTAGAAGCAGTTGGTTCAGAAAATTCAGATTCTGATTGGTTCACAATCCGATCTACCTGACCACCCAAAAATGTCCTGCCTTCAACCACAATATCATATAACCCTTCTCAGGCTGTTTGAACCCAAGCTGTCATTCACAAACATCCAGGACCTCTTCAGGTATCAGAACTCCATGACACTATAAACTAAAGCCACTCAAAATGCCCCACAGCCACACAAAGCACTTCTTTCTTCACTCGCGGATTCCATGGCCGTTCACATCATTTGATCAAACTATCCACAGTCAGCTACTTCTGCAGTTCACAACCACGGGATAAACTGCAGTACCCCCTAGACCACTCACAAATCCACTTAAAGGCTTACTTAAAGACACAACTACAACATCTTGAGCAGTCTCATTCATGCACAATTACTCACTTAATACCACTCCTGCACTAATGGTGATAACCCCTATGCTTACAGTAACTATTGTACGTCTTCTGTTAACAAAATTACTTGATTGGAGTGACAAAGATCAAAATGAAATATTTGAGGTGGGAAAGGATTAAAAAAATTCAATAATATTATTAGTGGTTTTCTGCTTTGTGTAATAGCTTAACACAGCAGTGCTATTAAGTTGATCACAGAACACTCAAAGTAGTAATCATGAAATTGCCCTGGAGTAACCTAAACATATCCTGAAGTCCTCACAGGTAAGGCTGGGTACATTTTTTGATGTAAACTGAATTTAATTCCAAGTCAAGTTGTTTTTTCCTGTTTCTTCTGTTTTCTGTACACACATAACATAGAGAACAGCTAAAAGTATCCCATGGTGATCCATGAACTGCTGAGAGAATACTTGCTCTGTGCTACTGCACCCTACCCTGTACCACTCCACTCTAAGCCACTTCACTCTACTCTGAGACACCTACACCACTGCACTCTATGCCTCTGCACTCTATGCCACACCACTCCACGCCACTGCACCAATCTACTCTATACCACTGCCCTCTACACCACTCTAAACCACTGCACTCTACCCCAATGCACTCAACACCACTTTATTCAAAACTAATGCACCCTGCGCCACTGCACGCTATGTCACTCTTTTCTACTCTGATTCACTCCACTCTGTGCCGCTGGGCTCTACCCACTCTACAAGATTGCATTCTAGGCCACTGCACTCTATGCCACTCTACTCTGTGTCACTGCAAGCTAAGCCACTGTACACCATTGCACTGTCACTGCACTCTACGCTACTCTGTTCCACTCTGCTCTGTGCCACCGAACTCTACAACACTCTACTCTGCAAGACTGCACTTTCCACAATTGAACTCAACAACACTCTACTCTGCACCTCAATACTCTACACCAGAGGTCTTCAATCTGTGGGGCGCGACCCCCAGGGGGGCCACGGAGGCCAGGGAAGAGGGTCGCACATTCCCCAGCTTCACTTGTGCCTGCAATCCAAAACGTTTGCTTTCGTTTTGGATAAAGACAGCAGTCCTGGGAAGGCTAATTTAGATCTTTATCAGCTGAAATTCCATCAATTGAGTCTCTTGTGCTGTGAAAAGTTTTGGTGCAGGGTGTGGGCTTGGCTGAGTGAAATGTAAATGTGCCTAAGTTAATCTGCAAGTGTAAAGGGTGCTTGGGGGCTGATTCTCACTTTATTTGATCAAATCACTCCAAGCTTTGTGTTGACAAAGATTTGTTTTTTTAGTGGTAGTGCAAAGAGTTAATAACTGAGCTGTGAAGTGTGTGCTTTTAATTTTAACTGCATTTACAGAGCCCTTAGTACCTCCAAAGGTGTGTTGAAGGGACAGTTGTGTAAAAAGAAAATTGCATTACATACGCTCTGGTATCACTAAAATTTTGGAAGCACCATTTTACTGAAAAACTATTTGCATGTTTTGCAGCACTCTATCTTACACCGTGATGTCCTACAGTGCCTTTCCCACTGAGTAACAATTTTTTAAATTTATTTTTCATTTACGATGCCCATTATTTTATATGTAGATACCTGATAATGAAAAACCTAAAAAACGTACAAAATATTTTCAGGCTTATTTATGAGAGGCTTTCATTACCAGAGCATCACTTTTTTTTATGCTCCGGCAGCGCAAGCATCTCAACCATACCTATGAGGCTGTGCAAAGTCACCCTGCATGGCTTTGCATGGCCTCATAGATATGGAGTAAGACATAGCAGCGCAAGTCACTGCATTGCCTTACTCTGCGTCAAGGAGGTGGTCTATGGGCTTTGCGTGGGGTTCCCACGCAACACTCATGGATTTTGATGCTGCTCCATATTTACAAAAAAACGTAAACCTGGGGCAGCTCCAAAATCAGACGCCTCCCCAGCGGAGGTGTAACGAGGAGAAATGTTTTCATTTATACTCGTTTTTTCCTTATTCCATGTGTGCTGCATTCTGCAGCTCATATCGAAAGAGGAAAACACCTCTCTGGATTGTTTTCTTGAAAGAAGGTGCCCCTTCCTGTACAAAAGCAATCCTGTTTATGTTAGTGCTAGGCAGCAATTTATGCGCCAACGCAAAGGAAAAGGACAGAATGCACCGTATTTCATAAATACTGTGCATTCCTTCCCTTTCACATCGGCATAGGGCAACGCAGCAAGAAGACTTGCGGCGCTGCCCTACTCCAATTCCTCATAAATAAGGCCCTTTGTTTTTAGCTACACCTTTGAATACACCCCCACGCTCACTGACCTTTGGTTTGCTAAACAGTGTTTAATATTATTTCCTCACCGTAAAAATTATTTGCTGTGGAAATTGGGGGCGTTTATGGTTGTCGATAGTTGTCTATGATGAGGAGTACCAGGTTCTAGAAATTTTCATCAGAAGGTGGTCCTTACGCCTAAAAGCGTTTGACAAGGGGGTCTCGGCATCAAAAAGTTTGAAGACCTCTGCTCTACACCATTGCGCTCTATTTCGCTGCAATCTATGCCACTCTATTCTACTCTATACCACTGCTCTCTGCACCACTCTACTCTATGCCACTGCACTCTACTCTGCAACACTCAAATATATGGCACTCTACGCCACTACACTCTGCATCACTCCATGCCACTCTAATCTATTCTGCACCACTGACTCTATGCCACACTACTCTACCCCGAACCACTCCACTCTACCCTGAACCACTCCACTCTACACCGCTTCACTCTACTCTGAAACAATCTACTCTATGCCAATTGACTCTAAACCACTTTACTCAAAACCAATGCACTCCGCCAATCTACTCTGCACCACTGTCCTTTACGCCACTTCACTCTAGGCCACTCTACAACACTTCACTCTAAGACGGTCTATTATGTTAAACTCTACTCCACTCTGACACCCTACTCCACTCGATGCCACTCTACAATACTACTCCACGACTCTCTACACAACTCCCTCTATGCCACTTTGCTCCACTCTGACACACTGCTCCACTCTATGCCATTCCACTCTCCTACACTTCTCCACTCTACAACAATCTACTCTGCTCTACACCACTCTACACAACACCCTCTATGGCACTCCACTCTGCTCTACACCACTCCATGTCAGTCTATGCGACTCCACTCCTCTATGACACTCTACGCCACTCACCTCATCTCCACTATACAACACTCTACTTCCTCCATGACATTCCACGCCACTCCATGACTCTCCATTCTACTTCACTTTATGACACTCCGCTCCATGCTGCTCTTTAGCCCACTAACCTTTAGCCATGCTGAACAGTAGCCACGCTGGTGTGCAACATGGATAAAACATATTGGCAAAGCCAATAGCTCTTGCATAGGCAAGACCTATTGGTATTGCTAATGCTTGATTTATTTAGGGACGGCCCATGAAGCAATTATTTGCACGTTTTTTTTGTGGCCATGATCTTCTGTGTGGAGAAAATGTAGAATTCTTAAATTCCCAGGGCCAAATGTACGAACCGCCAATTTGCGAGTCGCAAATTGCGTCGCATTTGTGACTCGCAAATTGGTATGCACAACAGTGTCTGAGACACTGTTTGCGATTCACAATGGGGTTGCAAATTGCGAGGCTCATGAATATTCATGAGCCACACGCAGTTTGCGACCCCTTTGGGAATGGCAGCCACTCCCAGGGATGGTGGCCTGCTGGGCTCAGCAGACCTCCATGTCTGGGACTGCTTTTAAATAAAGCAGTTTTTTTTTTTAAATGCAGCCCGTTTTCCTTAAAAGAAAACGGGATGCATTTAAAAAAAAATGAAACGTTTTCCTTTCATTTTTAAGGGCAGGTAGTGGTCCCTGTGACCACTGCCTGCTCTTAAAAAATATTTTGGGGCCAGTCACAAAGGGAAGGGGTCCCCTGGGGATCCCTTCCCATTTGCGATCTCCATTACCACCCTCTTGAAGAGGGTGGTAATTTGCGATTGTTTTGCGTCCGCAATTGCGGTCGCGAAACATTCATACATGGCTTTGCGGTCGCTATTAAGAAGGGAACGCCCCTTCCTAATAGCGACTCGCAATTCCTGAATAGCGAGTCGCAAATAAATTGCGACTCGCTATTTAGGAATTGTACATGGCCCTGTGTACTTTTGCATGCGCAAACGGGTTGCAAACATTGACAGATCACCTGCTTCAACTATCCTTCTATCCCAATGTTTAATTATAAGCTGACATATGCATCCATTCATTTTTCAGTCGGTTCACTCGCCTCCACACCTATCTATCCAACACCCCATGTCTCTGTTCATTCATTCATCTACTCATTCACACACGCAGACATGCCTACCATTTTCATCGCTTCTCACATGCATCCATCTATTCAGCTACCTACCCACATGCCCAAGTATCACATCCCCCACCCAGGCGTCATTTATGCTATAAGGAGTCCATTACGCATCCAGTTATTCATCCTTCTAGCACCATTATTGTGCAGCATTACTGCCCTATTAGCACTAGGACGCTTGCTATGGGTTTTAGGAATGTGCAAACACCCTGGCATAGAAACGGTTGGCTACACCTAGACGATGGAACCCTTCTGTCGTAGTTTCATTTTATTTTGTTGGATGGTCGGCAGACAGTGGCACAGGTCAGTCCACTGGGAACTTTTAGTTAGCTGAAGGGAAAAGCTCCACGTGTCATACATTTGCTTGTAGAATGTCACTTGTATGTACAATGATACTATGGAAATGTTAATCTGAAAACTTATAAGCTATGAGTTTCTCGTTGCTCAAAAGGGTGTCATTTCTGATATTTATATGTACCCCTTATCTTCATTGCTTGATTTTGCTCACGGGAAAGTGTCACTCATAGTCACAGTGCTAAATAGCTCAATTCAGAAATTGCTAGTAACCACCTGCTCTGCATGCCCAAAGAAACATCCATCTAGACCACTGTTTTCATAGTTCTTCTCTCTCCCATTTTCTACCCCTCCTCCACTTACATCCTATGCCACCAGATCTTTTTTTGCTCTTACCCTAAGGTTAGATCATATATAGAGGCACAACTACATAAATATTCAAGGCCAAAGAAACCTGGCAGAAACACCCAGACTCCCAGTATTCCCAGCTTCCTCTATCTCTCAAACACAACCTAGTCTTCACCTCTCTCTTTTCTCCTGGTAAGGTTTGAAGGTGGTGGGGTTGGGAGGGTAGAGAGTAGAGCAGTGATGGCTCCTCCGTAGTGGCAAAGGAGCATCGCCCCCACTGCTAAAAGCCAGCAGATGAACAATAAAATGAGAATAAAACAATTTATCATTTTATTTTTCCTTGGCTAGGCCAAGTGGCCCGAGTCTACGGCAGGGCCATCCTCTAGGGACAATAGCAGGGAGGAGGAGTGGTGGGCACTGTTAGTTCGCTTGTTGGTTTGGCCGGCCAACCTAGGACGGCCAAACCAACATGCACACTTACATTTCTCTAACCCAGCTGTGTTGTATTTCCAGGTAGAGAAAAGCCACAGACTCATATGCCTTAGTGAGCGTAAAACCAGTCCGCTCAGGCCAATCCTGGTGATGCTGTCATGCTAGTTAATAGCATGAGAGCAGCTTCGGGATTGGGTGTGCAGTCTGGGAGCTGGACTGCGCTCGTGGATATATCTGTTTTTACCTGTTTTGAATTAAAGTGGGGTGTCCCAAAGGCATGCCTATCCTGACCCCTATGTGGCCTTTCATGTTTTTTTCCCCCTTCAGGACTAGAGGATTGAGATGGCTGACCCAACATTCTCATTTTTGTGGCCAGCAAATCAGGGCCCCTTCTTCCACTTTGAATGGGCCAATCGCAGATTATCTGGCACCAATGGTTCAGTTATTTTTAAGTTTTAACTAGTGTTTACCCTAACATAACATGTACATTTGTAATGCACATGTTCAGCGAAAAGGTATCTTGTTGTTGATTAATAGATGTTTATTGTTACCCAACTCAATGGTACTCATTTTATCAACCTCAGGATAAAAGGCTGAGTGGCAAATATCATTGAAATGTCATATCACACACTTTTGTGATCAACTGCATTTCCTTTAAAAGAATTTACAAGTCAATGCCATAAACGCCTTGTACAAACATGTTTAGTGAATTGTTTTTATAAGTTCTAACATTAATGGAGTCTGGTGGACAACCAACACAGGAGGAATTAGAACAATTACTTTTTTATCTGACAACTAATTGAATTTTGCACAATTGCTCATTTTGGGTAACCTGAAAACAAACGGTGGTGATCCTGTCTTGTCATGGACCAAGTGGGAATTCAGTCAGGTTCTCGACAATTCAACTGGCTCTCTATTTGCAGGAGGAGGGGTCTCCTGGTACAATCCTGTGTATGTCTGGGTTGGCTCCTTTGCTTTGTGCTTCTCCTACGATCTCTTGCTCCGGTCTTCTCACATACCACAATTATAAAATGCTTACTAAATGCATGACTAATGAGTTTGTAACAGGCGTATTAGAATCATTGACTCCCAAGATATGTAACACATAAAATTTAGTTCAAAAGCCATCATGAAAAGAAGCCTTGTGCAAGCAACCAAATGAATAAAATTGCTATAAATTAATCAGAATTAATGTGACTTGTGTTCAATTAACATTCAATTTGAATTCTGCTAGTCTTACTTAACTCTTGACAGTCATTGCCATTAGTCTTCAGATATTGCTCACAAAGATACCACTAATCTTCAATTAGCGGTCACAATAAATGAGACTAGCCTTAATTTTGCTCTTTAAATAGCACAATAGTGTTCAATTAACATTCACTTTAAATTCTGCTAGTCTTACTTGAGTCTTCACAATCATTGCCGTTAGTATTCAGATATTGCTCACAAAGAATACCACTAGTCTTCAAACAGTGGTCACAATCAATGAGACTAGCCTTCATTTTGCTCTTGAAATAGCACAAGAGCTGCAAATAAACCCTAACAGAATACTACTAAGCTTCAAATACTATTCTTCTAGAATACTACTAGTCTTCTTTTAGTAATCAATTGAAGTGTTCATCATGTATTTGAAGGGTAATTGAGTAGAACTAGTATTCCCTCATTTACATATTTCGGCGTGTGGGCATACTACATAGTCTTCATGCAAACTAAATAAATACTATATTTTAATAGTAAATGAATACCGCTGTAAACACTGGAATCACACTAAGTGAAGATCTTCCATTTTGGTGAGGGTCGTTATTCCACCTCCGTCAATCACTCCGGTAATTTGACCATTGCTTCCTCGATCTTTGTCAGCCTCTCATGAAGTGTTGCAATTTCTGGAGACTGCATTGTTTGTAGCTCTCTTACTTCAGACAGAAAAATCTCAAACATGCTTTTGATAGACTGAGCAGATTCTAGTTCCTGTTGAAGATCCTGAGAACCTGCCCTATTATGATCTGTCACTAATACTGAGGAACAATCTGCCAGAGCTGCAATCTTGTTTTGGAAAAGAGGCTGTTGAACCGTGGTCTCAGAAGGCTGATCATTGCAGCTTCCATCTGAGCACCCGTAGCTCTCAGAGATTTATTTACTTTTGAAAATAGTGGGTTTTCCTTACACAGAGTGAGGCTTACAAAGGGCTTGGCGGCAGGCACCTTATCACTGTCCCCCAATATACTATATTTTACCACTTCTTCCAAAGTTGAGGGGGAACTAGATATTTGCAGTTCCGAAATGTCTTTCCCGCTTTTAGTCTCTGCCCCTCTCTCTCGTGCAATCTGATTCTCTAAGCCCTCTAATTTGCATGCTGTTGTACTTTAAAATCCATCCTTTGCTGTGCATTCCGCAATGTACAAGCAATGGCGGAAGGTCTTTCTTGAATGCCTTTCTAATGCGATTTCTGGGCAGGAGATTGAGAGAAGCTGAACTGACACTTAGAGGCTTATGCTTAAGTTTGAGACTGCTATTATTTTGACAGCGACCTCCAATAGAGTCCCTTATATTAACTAATGCATGTCTCTTTTTTGCAAAAGCATTTTGCTGCTTTATTGCTCTCTGCGCTTTTATTATTTAGGCTATTGTAATAAAAAGTTTTCTTTAGTATATGCCATATAAAAGCAGCAGCCAAAGGACCCTTAAATCGTAGCTTTGGACTGATGGTAAAAAGTCTCAGTGGACAGTCTTGGCCACAGATGGAAATGTGCACAGTCTTGACCACAACTGCAAGTGCTGCTCAATTTCTGCTATTATTGCTTTTCTTTTCTGTACCTAGAGCAGAGGTAGCAGGCCTTGGTAAACAACCTGAGGCCACTTAAATCAGCAGTGAAGAACGAAACAAACTGGAAAAAACAGCCTCCCCTATGGCGGTGGTGAAACCCGACCTACCGCAGCTCCCCGCAGCAGCTTGCCCTCACGTCTCCTCCAGGAAACGCTATTTTGAAATGCGCTATTCATCGTGGATATATTGTGGGGTATGATTTTGTTGTCGTCTCAGTGTCCTAGGGGGCTGCGCACAGTTTCTTAATGCGGGGAATGGTATATGAAGTATAGAAGTGGTGGAATCCCATGCTTCCCGAAACTGCCCTTGGGTTCTCTCTTAGACATAAATCATAGGAATGCACAGCTTAAAATAAAATTATGGATTAAGCGTGGCATACATATAGTTGGAAACCTTTATAGAGCGGGTGCTATGGCCCTCTTTGAGGTGCTATGCGCTGAAACAGAATTCACATCAGACCATTTTCTCCTCTATAGGGCTTTGATCAATATGGTGTGATTAACAAATAATGCAGGATTGCATGAACCCCAAGTAATGATACATTATCACTGATATTAACACATGGGGAGAGTTGTAGGGCAATGTCTGCATTATATATGGCTATCTCTCAGGCCTTTCACTCAGATGTCCCACAATTGGAACTAGAGTCCAAGATCAATGACAAATTGCAGTCGCAACCCCTCCCTCAAACCATTGATGAACTTACTGCCCACTACAACTCATCAATAACAGATGCTCTTAACCAGGTTGCGCCACTCAAACTAAAGAGATCGAGAAAAATCCAATCCAGATCCTGGTTTATTCTAGACCTTAACAATGAAAGAACACAACTGAGACAGACCGAAAGGTTATGGAGACAGAACTTCTCACTGGCGAACCTAGTACTCTTAAGAGCCAAGAGACTCTCCTATAAGAAACACATTTTCAAGGAAAAAGCCACTTTCTTTCATAATCGACTCAACCGATCAAAGAACCGACCTACGGAGCTCTTCAGCATAATAAAATGACAAACTACGCTTACCTCCCAACAAGAAATAATAGCCACCACTGAACGCTGCAAAACAATAGCTAACTTCTTCACTGACAAGGTAGCTAAAATTGATTGTTCCCTGTCCCTTTCATATTACCTCCACAACCCAACCTACTGACTCCAACAACACCAAACTCCCTCAACCAAAGAATAATGCTAATTGGTCAGACTTCAAACTCTTGACAAAAGGTGACATTTTCAAAATTATTGCTAAACTCAAGCCCACCTCCCACTTCGCAGACGCTCTCCCCTCAACTTTTGTTCAGAAACTCAACCACATCATCTCCCCATTCTGGACAAAAATCATAAATGCCTTTCTATCATCAGGCCTTGTACCAGACTCCCTTCAAATCAGACAAGTCACACCCATACTAAAAATACCTGGGGCTGACCCCAGTGATCTTAACAATCTCAGACCCATCACCAATCTCCCTTTCCTAGCCAAAATGCTGGAGAAATGTGTCCTACCTCAACTTAATCAACACATAGAAGAATTCAACCTCCAGGACACCTTCCAATCAGGATTCAAGAAAGGCTGCAGCACCGAAATTGCTATATCTCAATATAACAGACGACATACACAAGGCCCTGGATGAAGGCGACTCCTGCTTCTTAATCCTACTTGACCTCTCAGCGGCATTTAATACAGTACATCACCCGGCCTTACTGGAGACCCTCCAGAAACGCAATGGTATCAATGGCACGGTCCTAAGATGGTTCACGTCATATCTTCAAGACCACTCCCAACAAATAAAAATTGACAGATGTTTTTCGAACCCTGCACCAGTAGCTCAAAGAGTACCTCAAGGTTCCATGCTCTCGCCAGTCCTATTCAATCTCTTCATGGAACCCCTCACAGCTATCCTGAACCAACCTGGTATCAAATATCACCTATATGCCGACAACACACAACTCTACTACAGAATAAAATCACCCAGCGACATACACCATCTTAATGCCACACTAACCAAGATTCAAACTTGGCTTGTGACCAATCACCTGAAGCTGAACCCTAACAAGACGGAACACCTACTCATCTCCCCCCAAAAAAATCCCCTACCCATCCTTGAATGGCTCAAAAACTTGGGCTCACTAAACAGCCCTTTCACACTATCCAACTCTGCTAAATCCCTAGGTATCACCCTAGACGCAAACCTGTCAATGAAAGAACACATCAAAAACACTAACAAAGGTGCGTGCTACAGGCTAAAACATCTCAAAAAAATCAAACCGTTTATCCCACCTGAAGATCTTAAGGCAATTGTTCAAGCACTAGTCCTCTCGAAACTTGACCACTGCAGTGCCATCCTAACAGGAACCCCCAAAAGCCACCTCCAGCCCCTAATCTCAATCCTCAATGCGGCTGCCAGGCTCATCACATGAACCAAATGCTTTGACCACATCTCTCCAGCTCTCAAAAGTCTCACTTGGCTCCCCATCGAAGGAAGGTGCATCTACAAAACAGCATGTATCACCCACAAACCTTTTCATACTGCAACCCCCAAATATCTAGAATTGAAACTATCGTGAGCCGGGAAAAACCGGGCTCTGAGAAGCTCCAACTCGCTCCTTCTCAAATCCCCTAACCTAAAAAGAAAATCATCACAGACAAGCTCCTTCTCTGGAAATGCCCCCAAAATCTGGCACTCACTCCCTAAGGACCTATGCTGCAACCCTTCCTTCTCCTGCTTCAAACGAGACCTCAAATCTCTATTACTCAACAATTACTTCAGCTGGATCATGCAATTACTTACGCTTCCCAAAGACCCAACTCTCTTGAACATTTCAGTCGGAATCTTTTCCATGCTAACTCAAAATCTATCCTCTTCCCCTGCACCCAATTACTTTATTGATTTATATTACTATGCTCTCACTGTATCTACTTTAATACTCTGTGCTCCTATATTTCTGTATATGACCTCATGTGATGCCTATTTACCTCTCGCCATGTACTTGTGTAAACTTATTCCCAAAACATGTAAAGCGCTCTGTTACCTTTGGGTCAAGCCAGCGCTATATAAAACTCAAAAAATAAAAAATAAAAATAAGATGTAACCAAGCTGATATCACAGTGGGAGTTTAACCTCCATAGGGAGTTACCCACCGTGGAGTGGGGCTATGTATTGGATTATATTAAACTGGTTAGCCGCATTCAGCAAGGGAAGGATTTTCCTGGGTGCCCTGAACGTCTGTCCAAGATGATGTTTTGCTGGGGCTGAAGTTTACCACATGCTATGGACTTTTGGGTGATAGTCCAAGATTGGAAATGTATACTGGCAGAGAATAGCAAACAAATCTGTAAATTTATTGATGTGGCCTTAATACTGACGTACCAAATGATAACAATGCATTGGAAGGCTGTAGTGGCACTGAAGTTAACATATTGGTTGCTGAAAGTGTGTAAGTGGTCTGAGGCTGAAGTGGGTGCCATACTCTCACAAAAGAGAGTGTTGGGTAAACCTATACCTCATGAGGATTGGAATTTAATATTAATTAAACCTGAGGCTAGATCAGATGAAATGCCCCCATGATCACGGGACTGGTGGTCCTGGTCGATCTGAGTGATTCCTGGACCCAGGGTCCAGATTAGGAGAGATCTGTTCTGCAAATGTGTGTAATGCAGCTGTGACGCTTTTCCAGGGCTCAAGTCGAGGGTAGACACGGGTAGACACCGTCTACCCACTATTTTCAGAAGACAGACACTGTCTACCCTGCAAGAGGTTTGCCCCACAGAAATAAGCTGTTGTAATTTTCTGACACCGGGACATTTTCAGCAGCGCCTGCACGTTGTCTGCTTTCATTTCAAGAGCAACGTGCAGGAGGGGAGAGGGGACTTATCATACTTCAGCTGCACCCATAACAAAGGCGGAAGTTAAGGTGCCGTGAGGTCTCCTTTTGTTGAAGTATCCTGGCTGGGAGCTATCGGGAGCCTCACACCTGGATGCAATGGAGGGGAAACAAAGGCACACAGCTTATCACTTCACATGTACTTGAGAGAGGCATGATTTTGACTTTGTTCTGTCCCTGGGTATAAGAATTAAATGCATGCACTGTAAGAATGTCAGATGTGGTGTTCTGTCCCAGTATTTACACAAATAAGAATTTAAATACTGCAATTTTGTTTTATTTCTTTTATAGCGCCATAGTGTTTCTCATCCCATTGCAGGGTGTCAGAGCACTTTACAATCACACGTACACATTATACTTTGATAATAAATCATATGTGTGTAAATCAATGTGTAGAATATGTTACATAAGACAGTGATGGTTACAAGGTGTAGGAGCCACATGTCCTTCATAGCCGACTTTGCTACATTAAAAGATTACAATTAATGAACTGCAAGTAACAAAAGGATTTCTGTGTTAAAAGCAGTAACCCACTTGCTCATTTACATAAAATAAAAATCTGTCACTGTTCCATAATGTGCTTTGCAGGTGACATATTAACCCTCTATGCAACTTTGATTCAAAGCTAGGAGTAGACAAAACACAGCTCTCTCCATCAAATGTGTTATCCTGCAGAGTTATCTTACCATTGTTATTATTCCAAGAGACTTACTGAGCACACAAAGATCTCTTCAGCAGGTGCCTTAACGCTACAAGATATTTTTTAAATTCCAGATATTGCAGCCAATTAAGCAAACAGATTTACTGTCATGATTCTCCTTGTTGCCAATTTCTTTGTGGCAGTGTTTTAAAAATATAAATGTATAAATTGAGGCCCAGATTTTGCTTTGGGGCTGCGTCAATATTTTTGTACAACCCCAATGCAAAAACTCATTTGTTAAATATTGTAATGCGCTCAAATGTACTCATGATAGACCTGCTAAACATATGTGAGGTCTTAAGATCTGATGTCACTTCCTGTGAGGTTATGGGTTGTGATGCCACTTCCTGTGATGCCAAATGCAATGTCACGCACTGTGATGTCACGCGCCATGATGTCACTTGCATACTGCCTAACTTGGTTAGTCCCCCCCACTTGGACTTGGAGGAAACATTGGTTTGTGCTTGTTGCCAAATACTGTGATATTTATAAAATTACTTTGTTCTATTTTCAGGGTATTGAGTTAGAAATTTTTATTAGTAACATTCTTAGTCAGCACTGAGCGCCCTGTAAGAAGTGCGACTGAAGGACTTAAAAGAGCAGCATTGTCACGCACATTTCCAGGCTAACCCGTCTCCATTATTCACCTGCATTTCCAGAAGCTTCTATGCACGATTCTCAGATTAGTGAAAAAGTGTTCACACAGAGCAATAGCATGCAGCTATGACCCATTTTAAAATACTCTACTTTGTTGGCACTGGAACCCACGATCTGTTACGCATGAAAGTGTTGCTGGTTTAACACACTGGACAAGTCTTCCATCAGTTTGTTAAATCCCATTCACGTTTATCCAGTGTCTTTCTTCGTTAATGTTTATAAATCAAATGGGCCCTCCCCTACCCCTTTGGAATCCAGTGCCATATATTAACAGGTGGCTGGCTGCTCATCACCATGCAGACTAAGGGGCTGATTACGATGGCGGGCGGAAAAGCACCTGGACCGCCATGGTAGCGGGAATCAACCGTCCGCATGTACAGCGGGAAAACCAGCGGTCCGATTAGGATCAACCGCCAGAAAAATCCGACCGTGACGGAACGATGCCAGGAAAGACCACCGGTATAGTGCGGAGCAGGTGAAAATCCGTCCGCGGTGGTTGGATTCACGGCGGAAAAAGCCCAAACCGCCACACGGCCAGCGGATTGACCGCACGTGGAATTAGGATACCATTGAGGTGACAGCGGAACGATCCGCTGTTTCCGACCGCCGCGATCGCAACCAGTGATGAATGGGAGAGCTGGCGGAAGGGCGGCCGTATAACCACTGCCGCGGCCGCTCCGGAAAATTCATAGCGGCCGAACAAAAAAAACAGACAACATGCCCACCAAGTGTACCCAGCAACTTGGCGCAGCCCCAAAAAAACGAATACACTCCCATGTCACATCCCCATGGCAAGTTAAAAAACCACAAATCCCAGGTCAACCCACACAACACCCCTGACATCAATACACCATTTTGACACACCCACATAGCTGAGTATAAAACCAGCCCCTTCCCTGACCACAATCCTTTGCAATACTCCACCACTGAAGGAACCAAGCCTACAGCACAAAGGAGAGGCAAACCACCACACAACTCACCAGCACAACAACACACACACACACCACTTACATCACCACCATCACTCTCACACCTGCACTTTCAACCCCTCTGCACACCACACACCATGGCACAGAAGAAAATGCCCAAATTCACTGACAATGAGTTGTCAGTCATGGTAGATGAGGTAATCAGAGTAGAACCACAATTGTTCGGAAGCATGGTCCAACAGACACCATTAGCCACCGAAACACTAATGTGGGAAAGGATAGTCCGCAAGGTCAATGCAGTAGGGACTGTCCCACGCACCAAGAATGAGATCGTGAAGCGGTGGCATGACCTCAAGAAAAAGGTGAAAGAGAGGAACAACAAGAACCATGAGCTGGCTCAAAGGACTGGCGGTGGCCCTCCCATTCCACCAAGAACATTCACCGCATGGGAGGAGAAGGTGCTTGCCATACTGCATCCAGAGAGTCTCACAGGAATACCTGGGGGAGTGGAGGCTGGTAAGTAACAACAAATGTCCACCATCACACTGCCATGTACTGTCTTGCACAACCACAAAGCTACACCTCCTCAGCCCAAATGCATCCATGTGCACCACACACTCCCCAACACATGTCTCACAGATCTAACATTCACTCCCTCTGAATCACCCCAAAGGTTGCTAGCAACATTACCAGGGTTGCATGTGTACAGGCAGCCAGCACACAACTCCCACCAGGCCCCCTTGTCCCACAGCTGAGCAAGATGGAGCACTCCCCCACACCCAGAAGCATGTGGCAGCCATTGCATTGATCCCCTCCACCTAACAGGTAGGTAGCCAACTAAAC